>VWZK01013330.1:148625-321831 GCA_013396935.1 Baryphthengus martii
GTCCCGGCGGGCCTCCTGCGGGAGCAGTGGAGGAGCCGGTCCCCGCACCGGGCTGCGTGGAGAGCGGAGCCCACGCGGGTGAAGCGCCGAGGAGCGAGCTCGGGAGGCTTGATGCGGCCGGGCGGGTAGGGCTAGAGCGGCGCCACACCATAGAGCGGGGCTAGAGCGGCGCCCGACGGAGCGCGGGAACGGCGCCCTGAGTCGGCCCGTGTAGGCCCCGGGGAGCCCGGAGAGGTTCCCTGGGGGTCCCGTATGGCTCCGGGGGATAAATCCTGCTCGGGAAGCGCAAGCGGGTTGTGCTACAGGTCTGGGGCTGCTGTGAGGAGACTGCGAGCCCAGAGATGAGCCCCTGTATGGGAAGGACTTGCAACAGAATCACAGGCTGGTTTGGGTGGGAATGGACCTTCCAAGGTCATCTGGTCCAACCTCCTGCAGGGAGCGGGGACATCTGCAACTAGAGCAGGTTGCTCAGAGCCCTGGCCAATCTCCCCTGGGATGATTCCAGGGATGGGGCAGCGACCACCTCTCAGGGCAACCTGGGCCAGGCTCTCACCACCCTCAGCATAAAAAAATCCCTTCCTTCTCTCCCTCTTTTATGGTCTCAAACCATTCCCCCTTGTCCTGTCCCAACAGGCCCTGCTCCAAAGTCGTGTCCCCATCTTTCTGACAGGCCCCTGGAAGCCCTGAAAGGCCCCCAGCAGGTCTCCCCGGAGCCTTCTCTTCTCCAGGCTGCACAAGCCCAAGTCTCCCAGCCTGGCCTCTGGAGCTGGACCCAGCCCTGCAGGGGGCCGTCTCCCCAGAGCCCTGGGAGCAGAGAAGCAGGATCCCCCCCTGGCCCTGCTGCCCACGCTGCTGGGGATGAGCCCAGGGGAGGAGCAGCAGCTGCTGGGCTGCGAGCACCTGGGGCTTGCTCAGCTCCAGCTTCTCACCCCCAGCACCCCCAAGTCCTTCTCTACAAGGCTGCTCTGATCCCTTTATCCCCAGGCTGTGCTAATACTGGGAATTACCCCACCCAGGTGCAGGACCTTGCACTTAGCCTCGTTAAACTTCCTGAGGTTCACATGGGCTCACCTCTCCAGCCTTTTCAGGTCCCTCTAGATGAATCAAATCCCTCAGTCGTGTCAGCTTCACCTCTCAGCTTGTGGTCATCTGCAAAGATGCTGAGGGTGCTTTGATTCTCCTAGCCGTGTCATGCATAAGGATATTAAAGGTAGGGACCAGATTAGCAGAGGGGAGTGCACCTGAGCCTGTTCTTTCCTAATAAACCTGATAACTGGTGCCTTTTCCTGACCCAGACTGTCCTGCAGCCGCAGGGAGGTGGACATTTGGGTGCCCTGCCATTGAGTTAGACAAGGAGAAAGTGCGTCCTGCCAGGTACTTAAAGCAAGGAAGTTGTTTCAGGTGTGATCAGACACTCAGTCGCTTCATCTTCCTGTAATCAGCGATGTGATTACTGATATTTGGGAACTGGGTCTAAATGTGAAACCTTTGTGAATGGAAATGTGTGTGGAAAAAAAAATAAAATGTACTAAGATGAGGTAACGGTTTGGGTCGTGCATGAACCTGCATCCAGCTCTCGTCGGCAGCTGGCCCGATTCTGCGAGGGATGGTGCTGGCAGAGGCTGTCCCTGGCTCCTCTCTGCCGGGGGGCTGTGTTTGTTCCACCGGCCTGGCGACAGGAGATGGCGGAGTTCCCAACCCAGAGCCTGGCTCGAGAGGAAAACGCTCTTTAGATTCTCCAGACCCTGGTGCTTTCCCTCAGAAGCGTGACTTTTGTCACCTCTCTGCTTGTTCCCGCTGAGCAACCCGCTCCCGTGTTTGTTTCTTTGTTCCATAGGCACAGAAATTCTCGGTTATTTGGGCAGTTTGGCTTTTTTTTTTTTTTTTGACAGATTATGGTGCTCTTTTTGCTGGTAATTCCTGTTCTGGACTCGTAGTTCTTGTTCAGTATTCTCTGTGTTTTCTGCTTGGCTGGCTGCAAGTTGAGCTCCGAGCGTGGCTTTCCCAGAGACACATAATCGCTCTCTTTTATCAGCCTAAACACTTCTTTAAACAGCTGAATTTCATCTGCTTTTCCATAGCTTTTATTTTCGTGCAGTGTCATATGGGACGCAAATCTTTTCTCCTTTTCACCCCAGATTTGGCTTAATACCTTAATTACAAAGTCATTTAGTTGCTTGTTTTAGTAAATGTGTTTGTAATTGTCTGGTGTTAGTAGGCTGGTGTTTCCTAAGCTACTACAGTTTGTTTGAGGATGAAAATTACAGGCGAAATAGAAATATCAGCATCTCTACTCTATAATCTTGCCTTCATTTTCTCGCTCATCAAGTTAATATCAGTAATTAATGCGCCCAAAACTTAAACTGCGTTTGTTGGTCTTGGTTCATCCGAGATCGTCTCAGCTGATCGCTCTGCTTTTAATGCTCTTAGTTCCAGTTTCCTCTCCAGTTCCCAGCCCGTTGGGGTGTGATCCTCTCAGTCTTTTCTGCAACCGGCGAGTCACGAGCCAAGCTCAGCCGCTTTGATTCTTATCCTGAGGGTGCCACAGGAGTTGAACAAAGTCCATCGTGCGGTCGCTGTGCCTTGGTGTCTTGTACTCTGGAGAAGGAAGGGAGCTGGAGGAAGATGAGGTGAGAGAGGGATTCGGAGAGGTGAGGATGGGGAGTGTCCAGGGTGAGACAGAGTTGAGATAGCAAAGATTAGAGAGGGGTGTGGGCTGGCGTGGAGTAATGTGGCTGAAGGGATCAATCATCGAATCAGAGTTGTCTGAGGTGAAAGGGACATTTCAGGGTCATCTGGTCCAACTCCCCTGCAGGGAGCAGGGACATCTGCAACTAGAGCAGGTTGCTCAGAGCCCCGGCCCAACCTCCACTGGGATGGTTCCAGGGATGGGGCAGCGACCACCTCTTGGGGCAACCTGGGCCAGGCTCTCACCACCCTCAGCATCAAAAATCTCTTCCTTCTCTTCAGGGCAAGCCTCCCTCTTTTAGTTTAAACCCATCCCCCCTTGTCCTGCCCCAACAGGCCCCGCTAAAAAGCCTGTCCCCATCTGTCCTGTAGCCCTCCTTTAAGTCCTGAAAGGCCCCCAGAAGGTCTTCTCAGAACCTTCTCTTCTCCAGGCTGCACAAGCCCAACTCTCCCAGCCTGGCCTCCCAGCAGAGGGTTCCAGCCCTCCCAGCATTGCTGGGGCTCCTCTGGCCCTGCTCCAGCAGCTCCCTGTCTCTCCTGGGCTGAGGACTCCAGAGCTGGAGAGGGAAATATTGTAGAGAGGATTGACTGGGGCTGTGCAGGCAGGAGGACGGCACATTCGCCGCGAGGGCTGCTGCTTCTTCCCGTGCCTTTCCAGCTCAGCTAGTTTGTGTCCTTGCAGCTTGTGGTCAGAGAGTGGAAAGGACATCGAGCAGGAAGAGGTGACAAGCCATGAGGAATTGCTGCAGGTGCAGAGCGTCTTACTCCAGCTTTTCTGGCTGGTGGCAGTGGGATTTCTTTTCCGTGCACCCAGGGGTGCTGAGAGGGAAGTGGCCGATGTCATTGCAGGGCCACTCTGAAAGGTCACAGGGATCAGGAGAGGATTCCGAGGACGGTGGTGCTGCGGGACATGGTTTACTGGTGCCCTGGCAGTGCTGGGGGAGCAGTTGGACTCAATCTGAAAGGTGGGGCTTGTTTACTTTGACTTTAACAAGGCCTTTGAGATGATCTCCCATAGTATCGTCTTTCCAAACTGGTGAGGTGTGGATTGGGTAAATGGGCTATAAACTGGGTGGAAAATTGCCTGGCTCGCTGGGCTCGGATGATGGTGATCAGTGGACTGACCCGCAGAGTGTAAGAGAAGAGGCTGAGAAACCTGTGTTTGCTATCAGACAATAATTGCAGGAAAATAAACCTTCTGCTCCTTAGGGAAATAAATACTGTGCTCCTCAAGAAATATATTTATTTTGGTGGAAAGAGGAAAGCAGACTGGTTGTAGGAAGCGAGTTAAAAACGAACATTGGAGTTCTTGGAGGTTATGCCCCTTCTGAGGTCTTTTAAAACTATTGTACTTGAAAACACACTTTTATTCACTGGCTTAAACACTCAATGGCAGTTCCCCCTCAGAATCTGGGCAAAACCAACATATCTCCCGAGTTCTTGGTTATTTCTTCGAGGCCCATTTGCCACCGGAACTTTATTGCCTGGGTGCTGTTTCCTCTTGTCTTATAGTGCTTTTCTGGTAACTCAGGTTTTTTGCCTCTGTTTTTCTTTTTTCTGCATCTTGAGCACGGTAACTGAGTGGAACATACACGTTTTGATACACAGCAGGTTGTGGGTTTGGTTTTTTTTTTTCCAAAGCCAGAAATTTATATGGCTCGAAAAAACCCCACCACAGGACTTCGACCAAGTGCACTTGTAACCTTCTAATTACAGATGATCCGGTTTCACCGCTCACAGACAAAGAAAATGTGTTTGGTTTACGTTATTAGATTCCTTATAACGTGTTCATACAGACTCAAATGTGCACATACACACTCTGTCCGTACTGCCAGCCACAATTTATTAAGTTTTATACATTTTTTCCACTAGGTCACTGTCTTGTTCAGCAGCTGTTGGATGGAGAATCAATGCTCCAGATGGGAAGGGCTGCATTTCCAAAGTCAACAGTCTCATCTTTCTCTTAGTAAGTTTATAAGGGGTGCTTTTGAAGAAGGCTTTATTTAGTTGTGGGTCTAAAACAGTTGTATTTTTTTTAACAAGAAGCAAAAGGGTGAATTTGAGCGTAAGCTGCAGCTCGCGCCGCCGTTCCGCTCTTCCCTGAGCGCTGCAAAGCCCCTCAGTCAGTCATTATAATCCAGAGCTGGAACTGGGAGCGCGTTCTGGGGATCCATCTCGTGGCTTTCTGATGAACTCGCAGGCCCTGGGAGAATGTCGTGGTGTTGACAGCCCCTGACAAGAAATGTCACATGAATTCGGAGGGAGCTCCGAGCGCTCCGGTGACTGCTATGAGAAGAGACGTGGTGACAGAAAACCTGATTGATGAGCCCTGCCACGGGTAGAGGGAGCGCTCGCTGGTGATTGCCTATAATTGAACGGGCCGTGGAAGTTATTTCTGGGTTTCCTCGGAAGGGTGACACGTGCTCCTGGACACCTTCTCGCAGGGCAGACCCGCAGATTTTAGCCCTGCTCCTCAGCACCTCCCCGTTAACGCCGCGTTAACGGACCCTAAAACTCGACAAGCTGGTTTAGCTCGGTGCCTGGCGTCGCAGTGTGCCGGCCAACGCCGGGAGGCGGGTCGGTCAGGCAATTACCTTTAGGAACGGTCCTTTGTCAGCTTTTGCCTCCTCTGTTTTTTCAGTGCTTTCTCCTCATGGCTGGGCTCTGTGCTCTGACAAGCCGGAGACGTTGATCATCAAGGTTCTTCCGATCCTGACAGAGCGCTCCTCTGACATGGGCTTGTCGCGGCCACGTTAAGCGCAGCAGTGATGCTCCTGGCATTAAATGGGAACGGGAGACGTCGTAGCCCGCTCACCCAGCAAAGCATCTGCTCGCCCTGACCAATTAAATTGGCTTCTCTCTCATTAAAACCCTTGTGCCGACCCTGGTATGTCACAGATCTTTAAAATCTCCATTATGAATTCCCCTTTCTTCTGGGTATTTTTAGCTTACACTTGAAGAAATGATTATTGTCTCTTGCACTTAAACATATCAATTTCGGCTCCACAGACATCTCCTCTGGGCCATATTCGAAGACCTGAGCTGACTTGAACTGCTGAATCCGTAGGGAGGATTTCGGCGCAGCTCCGAGCGCTTGGACATTGGAGTCGTGCAAGGAGGAAGAGGGAGAGAAATTGAAGCCCTTCCACCCCCTCCCTTTTCCCTTTGGTAAATCAGGAGCACATTCCTTACAGATTTACTTGGCTGTGCCAATTTAATGTGATTTCTTCTGAGGGCCAGGAACCACTCAAGGAAGGCTGACAGGTTTTATCAGCAGAATGGAAACTGAAGTGATAAGGTGAGAGTTATTGACCTGATAACTAACAAACAGAAAACTTCAGTGTCCCTCAAGCTAAATATTGCACTCAGCAGGTAAGGAAAAAGATGGCAACAGCTGTGGTCTTGTCACCGAGCGAGAGCGTGTTTTAGTGCAGAGGAGCAGGAGGTGAACTGTGAAAACAAACACATCCAGTTTGCTACAGACTATTTCCCTCTATTACTTTTAATGAGAGCTAAACTCCAAAATGCACAATGGGACAATAATATTTTCGATAGGAGGAACTCTTCGTCCGGCTCCTAAATTCCAGGCACCCGCTTGCAATTAAAATGATCGCTGGCGTATTATTAATAGCTCGCCGGTAGTTTAAGGCCGTTAGCAGGTATGGGACCAATTGGTACTTGCTGCTGCACGACTGAATGAGAAGTAGCACTGTCCTTGAAGGAGCTGAGTTAACAACCCCGAGCCCACAATGCTCAGAGGAGTGTGAAAATGAGAGAAATGTAAAATGGTGAGAAGAGCCGCGTTAAAATGCATCGCCGGAGAGGCTGGCGAGCAGCAGGGCTGGATTGCCGGAGTCAGGGCTTAGTAAACGCTGTCTAAGTGTGTGTGGGGGGGTATTTATTTTAATTCTGAAATGTTAGCTTAGGGAGGGCAGAGGGGAAAAGAAGCGGAGACTTCTAATGAATTATGATTTGGATGTGATGGAAACAGAAAGTACTGCAAGTACGGTGCTCTTCTGTTCCACCTTTTCCCCCCGATGATTGTCCTGAAATCATGTTGGGATGGTGTGCGAAACGTGGCTGTGGGGATGCTCACACCCCCTTTGAAATTCCTGCCCGACAGAACACAAAGCCTTCAGCAGCGGCACAAAA
This sequence comes from Baryphthengus martii, assembly GCA_013396935.1. Taxonomy (NCBI): domain Eukaryota; kingdom Metazoa; phylum Chordata; class Aves; order Coraciiformes; family Momotidae; genus Baryphthengus; species Baryphthengus martii. The sequence continues at coordinate 155,466 of VWZK01013330.1, forward strand.
AGGCGCGCGACAGAGCTCTTGTACGACGTCCGTCTCCCCTTCCTGGCACCTGGCCTGCTCGTGACGACGGGGAAAGACAAACGGCAAGTGATTGCTTCCTATTCAACTCCTCCTGCCCACTATCTTGGTTTTCCATGCAGCAGCAGTTTTGAACTGACCGTGTCTGTCATCCTGCCTTGTATCTTTTCTCTATCCTGTCACAATTTCTTTTTTCTTTATTTTTTTTCTTTTTTTTTTTTTGAGGTGAGGGTACCTGAGCTGCTCTTGGTATTCGAGAAGCAAATGCACCGTGAATTCATAGAGTGGCAAAGTCATTCTTCTCTCTCCTAAGAATTCAGAACTTTCTGATTTTCTTTTCCTGACTGCAATTGAGCAATGAGGGGATCTATTCATAGAAGTAGGTCTCGGAACGTCAAGATGCATTTCCTAAATTGTGCAAACTAGTCCAGAGCCCATCACTCTGTGCGTAAAGTTCGCGTTGCTTTTCGTGGCCAGCCAGATTAGAGTTGTCAGGGCTGAAATTTATCTTCCACTTTATCAGTGTCATGAGATCTTTATGTTTTTGTAGTAAATCTGACCCTCATTAATTTAGTTTGTATCAGAAATCTTCTTCACTCTTCCCCCGACTCGCCAGATCACTCCTGAACACTTTGAACACCACGGACACTCTAATCCTCACGGGACTCCACTGATGACCATCTTCCACTGGGAAAACTCCTCCTTTCATCTTACCTTCTTTTCCAATGTTAAATTATTATGTCATTCTGTGAGGTCCTTACCTGTAGTCCCTGGCTCTTCAGTTTACCACAGAGCCTGCGATGAGACCTCTGATGTCTGAAGTTTCTGGAAGCTTGGGGTGAGTTGGAAATACAGGGAGAAATTTCTCAGCTGAATCTTTGTTATTTACAGGCTTTTGACTTTTTCAAAGAATTCCAGCAGATTTTGGAAGCTCAGATTCCTTTCATGAAAGTCACTCTTGGGTTTTTTTTTGTGTATTCGCTAATCCTGCCCTTAACCAGAGCTTCAGCCAATGACCGGTACGGATGTTAGACTTGGTGATCTGTGGTTTCCTGAACCGCCGCTGGATTTATTTTTAAAACCTGATTTCTTAGTGGTTACCGTCCAGTCCTTTGACAGCTGCAGCAGTTCTCAGCAAAATATCAGCTCAGAGGGTTCATATTTAACATTCTGTAAAACTCTCGCCTGAGCATCATCTACGCAGAGCGATGCCTTGTGAGTCAGTTTGTCTGGTTTCTAATCTACTCTTAACAACCTTAAATTAAGACAAGCCTTCTGTGAATGCCTTATAAACAAGATCCCGCTTTCGGAGTGTGTCTCATATTCTCCAGGTGAACAGAGATTTAAAAAGGAAAAATAAAAAAGGGTTTGGGATTTTTTGTGATGGGCTTGTCTTTTCTGAGGGCTTCTTGCAGGCTTCTGGCTCTTGATGCGTTCGAGATGGATTTATTACATTTTTCTTTTTTTTTTATTTCTTTAGCAAACTGCTTCTAAACTCTTCCTTCGGTCTATGTTATTATGCTTTTACATTTAGTCTGCCAGAATTTATGTTCTTTTTAGTTTTCCTTTTTCAGATACAACTTCAGCTTTTTGCAGGATACCTTTTAGCTTCCAACAGCCTCCCTGATCCTGCTGTTTTATGATGCCAGCTCTTTGTTTTTCTCTCAAGTCTTTTTTGACAGGTTATATGCATTTGCTTTGAGCCTCCAATATAGAATCCTAAAATAGTCTACCTGCCATCTGAAAACATTTTACCTTTCTGGCTGCCACTCTCGGTGGCTTTTTTTTAAAAAAATTTCCTCAATTTTGCGTTCCCTTTCCCTGGAATCGTGCACAGCCACTGCATTTGGCAACATTTCTTCATTTCACAGAATCACAGAATCATTTGGTTTGGAAAAGACCTTTCAGATCAGAGTCCAACCGTTGCCCCATCCCTGCCAGGGCACCACTAACCCCTGTCCCTCAGCACCACATCTCCAGGGCTTGGAAACCCCTCCAGGGATCATGGGGACTCCAGCCCTGCCCTGGGCAGCCTGGGCCAGGCCTGGGCAACCCTGCAGGGGGGGAAATTGTTCCTCAGCTCCAACCTAAACCTTCCCTGGGACAACTTGGGGCTGTTTCCTCTTGTCCTGTGGCTTGTTCCTGAACCAACCAACACCAGTTACAGTGCAACTGCTGACTGGCATTGACTGCTTAGCAACAGCGAGAGTGATATGGATACAGATGAATTGACTGTTTTCTGAGCAAGCTGGGTAGGAACAGAAGTAATTAGCTGCTAGCTGATGAAAAGGCATGCTTAATTATTAGTATAATTATAGATATAATAGGCCAGGAATTATTCAGTAAAAGTAAGAAAGCCAATATGTTACAAAGAAGGTAATCAGAGTGGAAGAGAAAATAACAGCAGTGTGAATTCTTGAGAAGAAATGTAAAGAATTAGGGTGATAAATCTGGAATCTTTTGGGCTTCCACTCTCTGACATATCAACTCAATCTAAGAATGGATATAAGAACATACAGAGCTAACGAGGTCTGTGCCTTGTGTTACATCTGGTTTTATATAATGTTGATTTAACTGCTTGGATACCAGTGAAATCTCAGAATGGTGGCGGTTGGAAGGGACCTCTCGGAATCATCTGGTGCCACCCCCCTCCTCCAGCAGGGTCACCCCGAGCAGGGGGCCCAGCAGCGCAGGGTCCAGGCGCCTTTGGAATCTCTCCAGAGAAGGAGACTCCCCAAGCTCTCTGGGCAGCCTGGGCCAGGCTCCAACCCCCTCCCACCAAAGAAGTTTCTTCTCCTGCTCAGATGGAACCTCCTGGGTTCCAGTTGGTGCCCGGTGCCCCTTGTCCTGGCGCTGGGCACCCCTGAGCAGAGTCTGGCCCCAGCCTCTTGACCCCCACCCTTTAGATATTGATGAGCATTGAGAAGATCCCCTCTCCGTTTTCTCCAGTTGAGCAGCCCCAGGGCTCTCAGCCTTTCCTTGTCACAGAGACACTCTTTAATTGAGTTGTGTTTTCATAATTGAGCTGCATTTTCATAAACCTCAGAACCTGCACAACTTCACAAGGATCTTTGTTCTCCTTCCAGCAATACTACTGTGCAACTGTTTAATTTGATGCATCCTGTGGGAAGCTCAGCTACAGCTGGTTCTGATCACTATTGGTAATTGATAATAATTATTTGATAAGGCAGCATTGCTTTCCCTTGGCACCCTGGCACCGTTGATCAGCTGCCCTGCCCGGCTACTGCATCTCAAACTGGTTTCCATGCCCACTGGGGAGGTGGCCGGAAATTACAGGTTGAGCCACCTGTATAATCACTGAAATGGGGAAAATAATCACTGTCTGGCGAATATTTTAAGTACTTCTCTGTCAGAATGGACGAAGGTAGTGCCAGTCCTGCTTTTGTGGCAGGGATGAGATGAGGTGCTAATGGCAGCATCAGTGACTTGGTGTCTTCTATAAGAATCTGGGACTGAGAGGTCCAGGATGTACCCAATATTTTTTTTCTAAAACTCTACTAGTTTCTAAATTTATGGCAGTGGACTGGGAGACTGGCACCAGCAGCTCTAGTCCAGGCTCCTGGAGTCTGAGAGTAGCGGTGCCAAATGATTACAAACCCTTTTGCCCGTTGCGCCCGTTAGAAAGGAAAATCAAGATACAAGGATTTTATTGAATTACTATTTGAGGACTGATTATTAAAATGGCTTTTGATTAATGAGTTGTGAGTCGAGCTGCTTTGGCAAATAGCATTTTGATAAGGTATTTGTAAGACGGATGGTCCTGAGATGGGAAGATGACCGTAAAACACTGTAACCATAATGATGATGTTAATGCAGAAATGATGTAAATCTGCATGAGCAATTACTTGTGAAGTCACTGGGGTACATCAAGATAGATTTGAGTACAGACAAACTCATCACCACCAACTGAGCACAGAATCATCGAAAAGTCAAGCTGGATGAAAACTGAGCTGGTCACTTAGTCCCTCTCCTTCTTCCACAACAGAATCAGGATCAGACATCAGAATGTCATCTGCTTGTGACATTCTTAGCAACCAGAAAGCCTGTTGTTTCTCTTCTGTTTTGGAGCAGATTTTTATCTGCTACCCGACCATCGCTGCACCGATCCTGCCTCTGTCAGGACAGCTTCTCTCCATGATCTTCTCTCTTTTGAGCATCTCCTGTTCTCAGTCTCTTGATTCAGGTCATGTTTTCCCGACCTCTAACTGTTGTTGTTCTTCTTGCTGCTTACCCTGTCAACCTTTTTTGAGGAGCAGTACCCAAGCCTGGCCGTGCCCCTGCACTGAGGCGTTACTGATACCGAGCACAGCAACAGGACCCGCGAGATGTCTTACGGGTCATTCTTTTGTTAATCTGTCTGTGCAGTGTTTTCTCTGTGCTCAGGACAATAACCCCTGTTCAGCTTCTGATCTATCAGAACCTTCACATCTTTTCTTTTCTTTTCTTTTTTTTTTTTTCCCCCAGGTTGCTTTCTGCCCAGCTGATGTCTGTTCTTTATTTGTGCACTTTACTCCTGCCTAAGTTAAAGCGCTACACTTGTGGCAATTGAGATGACTCTCTGTATTTATAGATAACTTGTCCAAGTTGTCAAAAGTTTTTCATACTGCTCTCCCCCATGTATTTGTAGCCACTCTTCGCAGATTTAATCTTGGCAGATTTAATAAACACACAGTCCATTCCCTCATCCAGGCTATCAATAAAATATTGAATGGAACTTAGGAACAGCTGAGTAACCATTCAATTTGTCCTTCAAATTTCGCAGCGAACCGTTGGAAACTACTCTCTGGCTGTGGATTCCAACTAGATTTGTGTCAGGACTTCAGCCAGAGAGTTCTTGCCTGGTGAATGTTGTGTAGGATGATGTCAGGAGCCTCGGTGATGTTGAGGTCTATGGTATCTACTACTTCTTTATCCACAAAGTCTTGTCCATAAGAATCCATCTCTGTGCCAAGGAAAGGCTGAAAGCTGGGGCTCTTTAGCCTGGAGAAGACTGAGAAGGGATCTGATCAATGCTCATCAATATCTAAGGGGTGGGGGTCAAGAGGCTGGGGCCAGACTCTGCTCAGTGGTGCCCAGCGCCAGGACAAGGAGCACCAGGCACCAACTGGAACCCACAAAGTTCCATCTGAGCAGGAGAAGAAACTTTTTTTGGTGGGAGGTTGTTGGAGCCTGGCCCAGGCTGCCCAGAGAGCTTGGGGAGTCTCCTTCTCTGGAGAGATTCCAAATGTGCCTGGAAACTGTGCTGCTGGGCCCCCTGCTCTGGGTGACCCTGCTGGATCTGACCCTGCTGATGATCTCCAGAGGTCCCTTCTGACCTCTGCCATGCTGAGATTCTGGGATTCGATTGAGTCAGCTTGTTTTCTCCGTGGGGAATTCATGTTGATCAGTACTCATCTCCTTATTAGTTTCTATGCGCTTAGAAAGAATTCAGATTATTCTAGTGGTTTTCTTTTTCTCGATGTTAAATCTTCTGGTATCTTAGTTATTCTGTTTGACTTGTAGATGACTGGCAGTGGTTCCAGGTGATTGGAAGTGTAAGAACTTTGTGGACAGTGGTGAAAGCAACAGATACAAACCTCTCACTGGGAGAGACCCTGTGCCAAATGTGAAATTTCTGTGATAAAGCACAGAGACACAAAAGGCTCTTGAGTGGTGGAAGGAATGCCTTAACAAAAAGAAATCATTTTATTTCAGTCTGAGAAATTATGATGCAAAGCAGCTTAATTTAAAAGAGAGATTTCAGACTAGCTTGAGAGAATTCTAAACAGTCTGAACTACAAATCTGAACACTCTTGTAGAAGTTTGGGGAGACCTTTTCACTCTCTGCGACTCCCTGACTGAGGTTGGAGCCAGGTGGGTGTTGGTCTCTTCTCCCAAGGAACAAGTGCACAAGAGGAAACAGCCTCAAGTTGTGCCAGGGGAGGTTTAGGTTGGATATAAGGAAAAAATTCTTCCCTGAAACTATTGTTAAGCCCTGGCCCAGGCTGCCCAGGGCAGGGCTGGAGTCCCCATGATCCCTGGAGGGGTTTCCAAGCCCTGGAGATGTGGTGCTGAGGGACAGGGGTTAGTGGTGCCCTGGCAGGGATGGGGCAACGGTTGGACTCAATGACCTTAAAGGTCTCTTTGAACCAAAATGATCCTATCATTCTATGATTTCATATCTGAGAGGTGAGTCATTTTCTAATAGTGAGGATTTCTGAGTATTAACTCCAGGTGACTCCCACTACCAGGCAGATGTTCACATCTTACTGCGAATTGATTTGGAAGAAAGAAAAAAAGATTAGAATTGCCTAAGTAGATAAATTTTAAAGAGACAGAACTAATAATGACATTAAAATTGGCTGAAAGAGCTCAAGCTCTGGGAACGAGCTTGAGCTTCAAAAAGCAGTGGGTAGCCAAGGAAAGGGTGTAGGGAGACCTGCTGCTTGGAGATCACAGAGGCACCTAAGCCTGACAGTTTCTATGACTGCGGGAAACAGAGAAACGCCGCCAAGCCCCCGCTCTCTCCCGGCACATTATCCTGCGCAGCAATCAGCTTGAGGAACGCGTTGCTGGGAACAAGACTCCCACTCTTCCGTATTCATTAGCGACGGCGTCGCTCAGATCGTGGCGCGGCACCGTGAACGAGCCACGCCGGGGGAAGAGCGGGGAAGGGCGTTTCTCCGAGCTCTGATTTATTTCATTTCGTGTTGCTTTTCACCAACCTGTGGCAGCACCTGCTTTAGGAAGGGGAAACGACTCTCCGGGCACCACCGTTTCGCGGGGTTCTCGCCGGGAGCCGACGCACCGGGAGGCGAAGCGCGATTCCTGCGGCAGGGCGGGCGCCTGGCTCCCTTGCCAGGCCGAAACATCTGGGAGATTTGTCTTCTGCGAGCGGTGGCGGCTCTGCCGGCCTGCCTGGGTTCTGCCAGCTGCTTTGCTTTCCGTGCCACTGACGCTGCCATTGGTAATCCTGCTCTGCCTGAGGAGGGAGCTTGGCCCCACGGACAGGGCGCTGCTGTGCTGGGGCGCCTGCGTCTGCCGGCAAAAAGCTGCCTGGACAGACCAGTGTCCTAAGAGGGACCAATATCCAGAGGGCTGGAGCACCTCTGCTACAAGGATAGGCTGAAGGAGCTGGGATTGTTCAGCCTAGAGAAGACTCTTAGGGGCACCTTATAACTGCCTTCCAACACCTGAGGGGAACCTCCAGGAAGGCTGGAGAGGGACTTTTCACAAGAGCGTCCAGCAATAGGATGAGGAGAAATGATTTTAAGCTGAAGGAGAACAGGTTTAGATGGGATCTTGGGAAGACATTCTTCAGTCCGAGGGTGGCGAGACTCTGGAATGGATTGCCCAGAGAAGTTGTGGATGCCCCCTCCCTGGAGGTGTGGAAGTCCAGGTTGAATGAAGCCTTGGGCAACCTGGTCTAGTTGAGAGGCGCCCCTGCCCATGGCAGGGAGGTTGAGTTAGACGATCTCTGAGGTCCCTTCCAACCTAAGCCATTCTACGATTCTATGATCCTGAGCATCCTGAGGCTGACCAACTGCTGTCACATCCAAGCGTGGGATCATAGAATCATGGAAAATGCCTCCAAGATCATCAAGTCCAATCGTCAATCCAACATTATCATGACCACTAAACCATGTCCTGAAGTGCCACATCTCCATAGCTTTGGAACCCCTCTGGGGATGGGGACTCCACCACCTCCACCAGCCGGACACCCGGAGAGCTGTCCTGCCCGCGTGCCTGCCCTTGCAGGAGAAGTGCATGGCCCACATGGCAGCTGGCCCCTCTTTTCTTTTGGTGTGAGACCCTTTCTTCCAGGTGAGCTGGGTGCCAGCCCCCAGGAAAAGCAGCAGGGCTTTTCCATCATCCGTGAGTCCTTAATTCCTGTAAGCCCTGTAGCCCTTCGGAATGCGTGATGTGAGAGGTTCCTCTGCCCACCTCGCCCAGCATCCAGCTGCCTGCTCCCTCCAGTGCTGGGGCAGAGTCCTCCCAGTCCTTTCCCTTCCTTCTCCAAAGCCTCCCTTCTTTGAAAACACCTTGATGGTTACCTATCTTTTTTTTTTTTTCAGAGGGATTTATGACAGAGTGTCTCAGGAGTATTTGATTTCCCCCCACAACTACTGTAATACCTAACTTAAAAATAGGACCTGTTCAAAAGTGCCAGGGCTTCTTAAAAAGAAATTAAAAGCAGCTGCTCTAAGGATGGAGAAGATGAGAAACTAGATAAAAACACCCTATCTGAAGCTCAGAGCAATATATCATTAAGTGAAATAATTCTACAAGGGACCAAAAAGGCAATATTCTACCAGCAGAGAGGAAGAGAGTATTCAAAATCAGGGGCTTCTGAGCAAATAAAGAAACTATTGGGGGAAAAAAAAAAAAAAAAAAAAAAAAAAGAAGGAAAAAAAGAAAGCATTAACTGTGAAACTAAATCTGTAGGGCAGGCAAAGGAAAACTGTAAGGTGCAAACTCACTAGAGGAACAGTAAAAATACCAGTAAAATTATTTTTGAAATTGCCACAATCAGGTACTTTTCCAGAGGTTTGGTCAACAGATGAGCAGTCTCTAAAAGGGTTATTGCAAGAGAGGAAAAGTGCTGTTGAAAAGTAAACTGAAGCTTTGTGTTTTGTGCTCGCCGTGGTTGAGGTGGGTTCTTCTCCCAGGAGAGGCAAACTTATGGGGGACAAGTGTAAGGAACTGTCTCAAATTAAATGACAATAAAATGCATTTTAGGACTAATTGATGAGATGAAGAGTCAGAAATTGCCAAGACCATATGGTAATCACTCAAGAGCTCCGGAGGAAAACAAATATGCAATTATGGAGCTACTATAGTGTGTAACCCGTCACTTAAATCAGTCTCCCCGCAGGAGGGCTGGAAGCTGGTAAATGTGACAACAATCCCTGAGAAGGTCCCCGGGAGCGAAGTGGAGAACAGCAGCCGGTCACACCGCAGTCTGTGCTGAGCGAGTGAGTAGAAATTGCAAGAAAAGAAGGACTAAGTGGATAAAACCCAACAGATTGAGGAGAGCTTTTCTAGGGAGAAACCACCTATCACTAATTTGTTAGAGCTCTTGAAAGGGTCTTGAAGAAGCAACTGAGACGATCGGTAACAATGGGATGCTCTGGTGGGTCAGGCCAGCGGCGGGTCCATCCGTCCTCCTGCTCTGTCCCCCCGCTGTTGCCGTGACGGTGATTTTCTACGTCTCGCTCGTATCCCCCTCGCCGCCTTCTCTCCAAACCGAGAAACCCCTTTAGTGTCTCTTCCGAAGCAACAACTAGAAATCAATTTAATCTGGTTGATGGTTCTTTACAAAACTTGTAATTGAGCTGTAAAATCCCTTGCCACAGGATATTATGGATGCTCAAAGTTTACTTGTGCTCCGGGGGGTAACAGCAAAAGTTAATGGAGAGAAGTTAAAGCATAACCTGTTAAATAGTAAAACCAAGGATTGTGACTCGATAAGTCCCAAGACGCATATTGTTGGCAAACAGAATAATATTCCAAGAAAGCCCCGCTGCACGCCTCGTATCTTCTTAAACTCCTTCCCCAGGCATCCCTATTGAAAACCAGATGCTGCAGTAGAGGAACTTTGGATCTGACCCGGCGCAGCCTTTCGTGTGCTTTGTTATGTTCTATCAAAAGGAAACGCAACGTAGATTTGAATGTAAACACTTGTGACGGGAACGGTGAACGCCGAGCGGTGAACGCTGAACTCATCTCCCCACTATATAAGCAAACAATGAATTTTTATTTGAATGCTAATGAAGATCTCACCGTGCTGCTGCTAGGGCTCATCTAGCAATAGAAAGAGAAGAGCTACATGGCTGGGAATAAAGAAAGGAGCTTTCTAAAGGGATGAAAACGTATCGCAAATATTGCTCTCGTTACCCGCTCACAGGTCAAAAAATCTACGTGAAGCTACTGATGTCATTTGAAGCAGGCAAACAAGTATTAAGAAGGAAGTTTTCTTTCAATTAGTGCTTCTGTTACGATTTGAAAAGCAGAGATTTGCATTTCTTGTGTTTCTTTAACTCCAAGTGATCCAGGGCTTGTAGTGAAAAAGCGGATCTTCCTACAGCCATCTAATCTGTTCTCGATCTCTTTTGGTTTTTGGATCAGAGCTGAGGCAAGCTTCTTTTACAAATTTGTGCTGCAGTCTCCTAAATGAGCTGTTCCCTGCCAGGAGAATATTACATCCAGTTCTGAGAAAAATGAACAGAGTCAGCTTGTTTGAGAGCTAACTGATGCTTACTCACAGCACTGATAAGCCTGACATTTACTGAGAGGTGCCACAATTCTCAGTCCAATGAAAAATCCCGGGAGGATTTTTTTTTTTTTTGTCACTGATGCTTCACATTCTATAGAGTCAGGCTAAGCTGGAGGCTTCTGAAATATTTTGCTCCCCCAAAAAATAATAATGTGGAGCCCAACTCCTCCGCTTCAATTACTTCGAGCTGTACTAACCTTCCTGGGCCCATTTGTTAAAGATCCTGGTGCGTTTAATGATGCTCTACAAGTTGTCGGTGCTTTACGTGTCATATTTCATTCCTGGAGTATATTAAAATCACTTCTGCAGGAGTTCTTAGTGCCTTGATTGCAATTACAAAAATGATCCTTGGGATAACGCCGCTTAGTGCCTCTACCTAAAAGACCGAGCTCGTTGTGAAAGACCTGCTTGTGATACCAGGCCTATAGTGAAAGACCTGCTTGTGATATTCAGCTTGTAGTGAAAGACCTGCTTGTGATACCGGCAGTGTTCTGGCTCCTGGTGCGGTCTTCGCACACTGGTCTACGCTGGGCCTTTTTGTAGCACCCGAAATATCCAGCCGTGCAGGATTCTTCTGGAACAGGACCTGCCCAAAAAAGACTGTCAGAAGGGTTTTGAATGTTCAAGTAGATTATGTCAAGCGGTTCCCTTTTGATCATCATTATAAAGATATGTTCAAATAATTCCGAAATATTAGCGATGCAAAATTTTCATTACAGACACTGTGATAATTGGCTCCTGCCATATCCTCCCCCTTATCGAGGAATTCCATTCTTCTGCTTTTAATTATCATTTCGACCAACTTTCAAGCTCTGGCTCTGGCTCATCTTATATCCTTATAAAGTAGACAAGAAGCCCCAATGGTGGCTATGAATTTTCTGACAAAATTGTTTTTCAGGGGGAAAAAAAAAAATAAAAAAAATCTTATTTATCAAAACTTGAACTTTTCACAGGAACATATGTTCCAGATGTCAAGAGTTGCAAAATCCATCACTTCAGGTGGTAGTTTGTTCCCAAATTTAATCATCACTGCTGTTAAAAAATGTGTGTTTCATTTCTGGTTTGAATCACTTTCATTTTTCAGCCCTTAGTCTTTCTTCTGTCTCTGCTAGATTAAAAACTGTTGCTTGATATTTTCCCCTTGTGAAAGTATTTATCGAATAGCTCCACAATTGAGCTGTTTAAGTTTCCCAGTTACATGTTCTCCTCTCCTCATATACTTCTTTTATGGCTCTTTTCTGCCCCCAATCTAATCTTTCAACAGCTTTAAATGTGAACATCAGAATTAGATAGACCGGCGGTTTCGATGATGCTGTACCCAGAGGTTCAGCAGATCCCTGATTTCTAATCATTTCTTATCGCGCTTTTACCTCGAGCGTTCGCCGTGAGCTCCCGGCCCATTCAGACCTCCGAACTCATAACCGTTGTGCTCCAAGAGAGACTTCCCCCTTCTGCCAGAACAGCCCATAATTCGGCTGCTTCATTGACTGCCTCCTCTGGAATTCACTCCTCCTGCGCCTCGCTTAACGTCGAGCGGAGAGCGGCCGCTCTTCGGAGACGGTCGGGATCCCGTCGTTCTGAAAAAGCCGTCGCGCCGTGTTTCCGTAAATTGGTTCTCTAACCTTTTATTTTTTTTTTTCCTTTGTGCCATTATATCGATTTATTTGTGAATAATAGAGGCCCCCGTGTTTATATTTCACCTCTACACGTGAAACGCTCCGTCTTCTTTCTCTGGTGACTGATGGGCTAAGTCCACTCCCAGATTTACATCCTTTCTGCCAGACACTTTCAGTGTATAGTCTTTTCCAGTAAGAATTTTAGTCTGGCTACATTCCTTAAAACATTTTCTTTCATATGAAAAAACCAAACCTCTTTCACTTTTATGACTTATACTCTCATTTCTGTAGTTTATGGCCACATGCTATGGTGTACCGTTGGGTTTGTCACTGGGATTTACTGCTTTCTGCTCTGTCAAGATCTGATTTTATTCTCTGTGGTTTACTTAAGCTAGCTTTTTAATTTAAAATTACACAACCCCCCATGTTTATATACATGCATTTATAGATCATAATTTGGGGGACATCTTTTGTCATTTAGTTCAGTGTTGTTTTGACAGAATAGCATTTCACCCGTGAATTGCTCCCGTCCCTTGTACTAAGCTTTTTCTCTGAACTAGCTGGATAAACAGAGTATTTTTGTTTTACCAACCCTGAGCAATCTGTTTGCCTTAGCTCGTGACAGATTCCCCCCAGCTCCCACTTAATTAAGCACATCGTATCTGTTTGCCTTGTGAAAAGTCGGATTTCGCTTCTGACTTTTGATGGAGACCGTCACCTCCAGATAGCATCGTCTCCGGCTTCCCCTCTGCCTAATTGGAGTTGTGTGTATAACTGGAAGAATTGCAGAGAAACTGTCAACAGCACCCCGGGGCTAAATCTTCTAGCCAGCAGTCTGACTTTGCCTTCCAGGATCCTTCGCTTCCGTTCCCTTTTACATTTGTGACATGCCGTGGGACCTCTTGCTCCTCCTCAGCTCTTTCCACCATCCGCCCAGGTGTCTCACGAAAGACCCCTTCGTATTCTGCCTCTAAATCTGCAAATCTCTGCCATCAGACGCGGGGCTGCCCGCTACGCTCCTGGTACTTAACCCCCTCATCAGCGCAGTAGACCAGGAGTTCTCAACTGAAAAGGTATTTTCAGATAGAGCCTTCCTAGAGCTGTGGGTTTGCTTTTCCTCGGCTGGAAGGCAGCTTCCTTGCTCTGCTCATACTGCTGTGCTCTGCTAAACTTATCCACGGTGAATGGAGGCTCCTCAAAGGTGAGAGGAGGTCAAGCAGTCAGAGCTTGGCCTAGTCCCTCGTGTCCTTTTGCACTGGTTTTGTGCCTTATTTTGGTTCTCTCTTTGTTTCTCCAGATTAGAAGCTCCGGCCTCCGACTGCTCTGGGTATGTGCCGTGAGAGCCATGTGGGCAATGAAGACAGGAGCTGAAGCAATTACTGAAGCATTATTAGTGGCTGCCCTGGAAGCTCCTGGAAGGCAGGTAAGATCACCGAGCGCTATCGAAAGGCAAACACAGTTTGCTTATTTGAAAAGAAGAAATCAGGGAATTAGAGACCAGTTTTCCCCTGAAATAAGTCTGAAAAAAATCTGACGTGATCAATTTAAAGCAAATAGAAGATAAAAAAGAAAAAAAAAAAAAAGACATAGATTTACCAAGAATAAATCACACACTCTTACTCTAATTTCCTTCTTTGAGAAAATAATGTCTAGTAGATGAAGAGGAGGCAGCAGATGGGCCATATTTTGCTTTAGGAAAGCTTTTGAAACTGTTCCACATGATTCTTTCAGAAGCAGACTAAAGAAATATGGTCTGTAGCAGTGTGCCCAGCATTTCTGGCTGGGCCAGACACTTACCTTGTTGCTGTAGAAGGGAGAGACCATATGTTGCAACTCTTCCTCTAATGCCTAACTGTGTTGTGCAAGCGTAGAGAAGCCCCTGCTTCCCGGGGCACGGAGATTAATTGCCTGTGTGCAGACAGATTCACATGCTGCCGTGAACAGAGGCACCGAGCGGGCTCCCAGCGAAGGTGGCTCATGGTGTACTCAAAATAGTCCAGCCAGCGGGCAGCCCTCCTCCCTGTAGAGCCTGGATCCAGCACGAAGTGAAGGAGGATGCAGCCAAACACATTGGCCTGGCAAGGCCCCGTGCGGTTCGTAGCTTGAGGTTCGTCGTTTCGAGGGTACGTGATATCACTGTAACGTGGGTGGCAATGGTGCACTGTCAAGCTGGGAGGTTCTTTTGACTGGATTCCTGCCGGCCCACGTCCTGAGCCCAGTCCCATTCAGTTTTTTAATTAGTGACCTATGTGATTCAACAAAGAACTCGCTCAGAAAATTTGTGGATAAACCACGGCGTGCTTCGAAAGTCAGGATCAGACTTCTAATGATCTTGAGAAAGTGGAGAAAGCGATCCAGAAATCAACAGTATGCAATAGAAATAAACAAGTGCTGTGCACGCCACATTTATGAGAGAAGAAACAAATAGCAAAATATATAAAAAAAAAAAAAAAAAAAAAAAAAAAAAAAAAAAAAAAAAAAAAAAAAAAGGTATAACTAACTGCCTGAAGCGTGCCAGGAAAAGATACGGATATTAGAGAAAGCAGAAAATGAAACATGAGCGAGCAATCACGAAAAGCCTCATACTGGGAGGTGTTAATGAGATGTATTATTAAAACATGGGAGGAAGCCTCATTTTTCTGCGGTGCTGTCGAGGCCGTTGGTGGACGCAGTGCTAGAGGGAGCTGGTGTCGTGAATGATGGTGGGGACCGAGGACGGAGGAGTGAGTAGGAAAGACATTCTGCGAGTGGAATCACAGTGTTACAAATTGTCACGGCACCAGGCAGGCAGCTTCGCAGCCCTTGGTAAGGTCGTTTTTACAAGGGAGAGAAGCTGTATAAATCAACGTGAAACTAGATTGCGAACGAGCTTTTCACATTCAAAAGCCATGAGGTATTTTTATAGTTGACAGTTGTGGAAACTCACCAAATAAGCAACAGCACGTGGTTCAAGATCGCAACTCCTCTTCAAGAGAAAGAGGAAAAATTCTCGTAATTTAGAAAAACGGAAGGCACTGAAATCAATAACGTCGAGGAAGGAAATAGCGAAGAATGGGCTCAGCAATTAAAGTCCCAGCTAAGTAGGCCCCCTGAAAAATGGGCAACTCGATCAATAAAAAATGTAGAAATATCTCCATTGAACTGCTGCAACTCCGAAGCCTAAAAGAGGTGAACTAGACTGCCTGATTTTAAAGGAAGTTATTGACATAATAAATGCCTCACAAACTTGGCAGAAGGGTAGGAAACTGTAATAATGGGGAACAAATTATAGAGGAAGGCTGGGAAGGGGTACATTAGTGGTGAAGCAGCGGAGAGTATGAGGAATTGTCCCTAAATGAAGTTTCAGGACATTTTGGAACAAATCAATAGAATGAACAGTAAGAAAGCACCGAGATAAGATGATACTCAATCAAGAGTTCTGAAAAACCTCAAACACTAGATTAAGAGAAAGCTAAATGTAGCATGAAAAGTGTCATTTAAGTTGACCACACTGCAAGAAGGATGGAAAGCGTCTTCAGCCTTGAGCAAAAGGACTCCAGGACAAATGTGGAAAACCACCGATCAGTGAATCTCACTTCGAGACTGAATATAAGTGAGTAAAAACGACAATAATAAAGAAGAGAACCAGGAGACAATTTCATAAATGTGATTTATTTGAAAAAAGTCATTACGGTTCTTGCAGAAGGAGACCACGTCTCATAAATCTCTTTGAAGTCTTTGCAGATGTCAACACGCTTGTAGGTAAGGCTGATCTAGCTGATAAAGTGTGTACGGACTTCCAAACAAATGTCAATAAGTCTTTCTGCAAAGACTCTTCACGCTGAGATAATAAGATGTCCTCTTGTAAGTAAATAACGTGGAGACAAAATGGGACAAAAGATGGGAGGAAAGATCCGTTTTCCCAGTGAAAGGAGCTCTGCAGCTTCGGCGTGCAACGATTCGATTGAGGCGCTGTGCTTTTCAATGTCCTTCTAAGGGAGTTGGGAAGAGGGGCGAAGGTGACAAGCGACACGGTTTGTGGGTGACACAAAATGAGCTGAGAGAGTCCAATCTCACCCTGAGAAGAGAGGCAGGTGGTTCTCCTGGCAGTGAGTGACGGTGTCAGAAACGGCATGTGAAAGTCCCTGCTAACAAATACAAATTGTTTGGGAAGATTCAGTTATATATTATACTTACTCAATTACGGATCGGACGTTCTATTGTTATCACTCAGCAATAGAGTTGCTGTAGGATAACTCTCTGGGAACACTGCTGCAGTGGCCACAGCCATAAAGAATTCAAACCGAACGAGAGAAATTTTTAGGAAAGGAAAAAAGGAGAGGAGAAACACCATTATGTGATTATGTCACTGTATAAATGTTTGGCAAACCCACATATTGATTAATATGTGCAGTTCTGTTCCCCCTGTCTTCATAAAGAATAAAATAGAGCTAAAAAGGATGGGTGGGTGTTATTTAGCTCAGAGATTTAGACACCTAAATTTAGGTTTCTACCTGTAGGTGTCAATCTGTGAGGTAGATATCTAAACTCCAACGTGAAATCAAAGCTTTTTAATCTGGATTTTACCCACAGAAAGTGGATGAGGGCAGAATGGTTTTCATATCAGCGCAGAGACCATAGGCATGGGACAGAGATCTTCAGATTTCCTGGCTAGCTAGGAGACAATGAAGAGGGGATGGCCATTATTTTTAAGAACACGAGAAGTGAAATGATGAGGCATCACTTCCAAACCAGAAAGTCATTCATTCCCATCTAACTTCTTGTGAAATTGTAGAACTTATTACCAGAGATTGTTGTATAGGTCAAAAGTATAAATGAATTAAGAGTTTCTGGAAGGCTGATGGGAAATCACTGTCCCGCCAAACAGAATTATGAGGGCTCGTTCAACTGTCAAAAGCCAGGGAGAGGTACGTGGGAAGGACTCCGAAGCGGTTAAGTAGGACAATAAAGGCAATTTCCAGGCCAGAACAGAGACTGTGAGTGAGAAACTGGTGTGCAGCTCACCTTCTTGTGCTCAGTGGGACACTACAAAGAAAGAATCACAACTGGGATCTCAGGAGTAGCAACTGTAGCATATTCCAGCGTGGGCTTTGGGGGAAGGAGAGGGAAAGGGAGAGAGAGAAATCCTGAGCAGAAAATTCAGAAAATTCAGAAAATGAGGGAGACTGAAGTTGCAGATGGGATCCTGAATGAGCATGGTCGGTTGGGACAGATTGTCTGAGAGGAAAAGCTAACAAGATACGCAGGGCTCTGGAGAGTAAGGCTGGAGAACATCTCTGGCTCTCCACTATGGGGGAAAACTGACCGATGAACGTGGCTCCCGCTGTCGAGATGTTTAGTTTAGTATAAAGCTGCGTATACTGGTCCCAAACTTTCCTCTTTCAATCTCGCTTTCATTTCCTATTTTGTGTGGGTAGATTTTCATCATTTATTTTGTGCTTCAGAAAAACACTTGTTTCTGTTTTGAGTTGCTTGGCTGTCCCCAGGGTATTTCCACCTGGCTCGTAAAGTGGCTGCAGGTATTTTCTGTGCGCTTAAGCAGCCGTGAATTTGGCTCGGCAGAGCTGAGGAGGACTCGGCGTACTCTGGGAAGCGGTATTGCTCATCTGCAGGGTGCAAACTCAGGGAATGATGATTTAATTAGGTTGGTAGCACTCCTTAAAAGCAAAATTGGAATCTAATGCAGCTGTCTTTAAAATACACTTCAATATTGCAGAAGCAGCCCCGTAATAACATCACAAGTGGAAACCTTTAAATGAGGGTAAATTTGATGGCAACTTTTATATCCTTTATTGTAAAGCCTGCGACTTGCTAAAATCCCTCAGTACTTTGGAAATCTTTTCTTTTTTTTTTTTTTTTTTAAAAATGGGAACTATTCATTAACTCAGAGTGAAACTTCCTTTAAGAACGTGCAAGTTCTGGTGGGAGCTGCTGACTGAGGACGGACTGTCCTCTCCCAGAACAACCCAAGGGCCTGAGCCCCACGTCCATCAGCCTGGTAGAAAACCACTGCAGCCTCCTGCTCCTACATGAAATTCCTGCTTTATTGCCCCTCCCCAACCAAAGACCATGATTACAAAGGTGTTTCTTCCAGTGAGACTTCAGCAGATCACACCCCATTCTGTCCCCAGTCCCTTTGGATCATCGTGAGGCTGCCCAGGAATCTGGGACACAGAACGGGGCTGCCTAAAAAGTATTTTTCCCCAAACAGGGCGTTTCTTACCTGGGATCCACCTCGATCCACTTTTGTATGTAGCCCCAACACAGCTGTACTGTCACAACTGTTAGGCTGTCACAGGAGCTTCTTACACCGGCACAGGCTCTGAAAGGAAAAGATTTGTAATTACACACAAAAAGAGAGAGTGCTCTGAGTAATCTCAGAGCTTTGGTATGAATATGGATGTTCTTCAGTCTCTGGATAGGGATGATCTGCTTTACATGAGTACTTGTCACCAGAGCAGGACTTTGAGCTTCCTGCCTGATGCTCCGTTTGAATTCTGTGTCCGCGGGACTATTCCAAGCGTTTCTTGCCTTTTTCTGACCTAGAAAATATTTACTGATTTATTTTATAAATCAAAACTGCTATCCCTGGGGGAAAAAAAAAAAAAAGTAATAAGATATTTTGGTGCCTGTCAGGGAGTTGCCAGTGGAAATCAGGGTCAAAACAGTAGCGTGGTTCTGGACTTAATTAGATAGGTTGCTTTTTTGGGGAGAAGTTGTTTTAAAGAGTTGGGACACTGGGGAATTTTCTGCATTGAGTGAAGAAGGAAACAGCTTTAAAATTTGTTTCTCCCTTTCTTAGAAAATGAGTTTTCTACACGGTTTTGGATTGTTCAGCCAAATGCCTCTGTTTTTTCACGATATGTTTCACAACATATTTGTTACGTCCAGACCTAGAATGTTGGAATTAATCAAAACTGAAATATTTATGGAGAAAGCCATTTTACGTCCATCTCTGTCATGAGACTGGCTGCTCTGATGGGGATTAGAGGTTGTTACACTAATGACTTAGACTTTTGTCTCATTGCCAGAGCAGTTTCCCAATTTAGAACCTTTTCTTCTGATTAATATTTGTATTCCTCCCACAATTCCTCTTGTTATAGGAACTCGTACTGGGAATTATTCCAGACCTACATAATGTCTCTGAAATCTTTTTATCCCTCTGTTTGCTGATCAGTGGAAAGGATTTTAATGCCAGGTTAGGTAAGCGAGATAAATCCTAACTTCATCTAACTTTATCCCTCGACCATGTCTTGGATATTCTAGAAACATTTTTTGTGATCCATAAATAAATTCACATAGGATTTTGATTAAGCTTTTTTTTTTTCTCTTCTTTTTTTTTTCCCGGCGAAGCCTCATTACATTAAATGGGAGATCAAACAGAGTGTATTACAACTTCCACTCTGCACCAGCTTGTTTAGGGCAACACCTTTTTGGGGGTTTGAAAACATCAAGAAGTTCCAAAGACAAAGTTTTATGCCCAGCTGGGCATGTATCATGTATTTCGGTACTATCCTCGAGCAGTAAAGGCTTCTAGGACTTGATAGTGCTTTTGAGCCCTGTTCAGTTGTTTGAATTAGTTTTACAGAGTGGTGCAAAGTACACACTGATTTAATTCAATTCTAACTTCAACTTGTTGCCAAGAAGAGGAATCAAGCTCATTTAAAGTCGGTCTCTCTGGCCCTGGAAGCCAGCAAAGGTGCAGATGCCCGTGCGGTTTGGGAGAGGCCAGGCTCCTGGCTCCGAGAGCCACGTAGAATCATAGAATGGTTTGGGTTGGAAGGGACCTTAAAGATCAAAAGATCATCTTGTTCTAACCCTCCTGCCGTGGGCAAGGACACCTCCCACTAGAGCAGGTTGCTCAAAGCCCCATCTCAGCGCTGCCCTCCTGAGTGCTGCTCCCTGAGCGTCTTCGTGCCCGTTTGGGACACTTCATGGCCACGAGCCAGCCAGTTCTCACGCACAGCCACTGGGAGAGGTGCACACCTGAGGAAAAGCTTCCCAAAAACCTCCATCCTGGTTAGGAAACTCCCTGACCTTGCCTGTGGGCAGTAACAGGGAGCGGGGCTTGAACCCCTATCTCTTTATCCTTTTTCATTTGACTCTCTTAACTCCAGCAGCAGGTCTCAAGCTAACCCAGAAGTCAAAGATTTCTTACCAAGAAGAAAACTTTGGTCTGTGTGACTGCTGAGTGGCAGCTCTGCACCTCAGAGCCATCAGGTTAAATGAGCCTGGGAGGGATGGTGACTCAGCTTCGTTAGGAGAACTGGGCTCCGTGTTACCCTTGACCGTACTAACGATAGATAGATAAGATGGAGAAAAACTCTCCCTTGCTTTGACCCAGAGCTGCTCTTTCCTTTGATGGTTCATTGATTCCTTTTGCTTCCCTTCTCATTTAATAGATTTTTATAAGTTGGGCATTTCCAGATCTGCTGTTATTAACATTCAGCATTAGTGGACCCGTGAGCTTCTCTGCCAACCGCGCCGCAGCTTTGGAGCCTGCTGATTTAACAGTGTTCATCGCCGAGAGATTCTACCATCTCTCTCAGTTGCTAATAGACTGGAAAGTATTTCATCATCTTCCAGCAATGAAAGCAAATCATCCTTCTTTCCAAATAGCGACTCGAAAGTCTGTTTGAACGCTTCTGCATTTTCTGCATAATCCTTCACAATTCTCCTGTCTGCTCCGAGCAGTGACCCCGTACCGTTGCTAGGATTTCTTTTGCAAACACAACTTTCTTGTGCTAAGCTCTGTCAGCCATGGATTTTAGTCTGAGTTTTCTTTGTTTCGTGCTTCTGTTCATCTAGGTCAGGAGTTTTCCTGCCTATTGATTTACAACTAGTTCTGTGCGGCACTAGTGGTTGACATTTCTGCCTTTATTTTTCTTGGCTGATATCGCTACCAAACTTCAGCCGCACGAGTCGATTGCTTTAAGATTTCGTGTTGAGCATCTGGCTCAGCCTGATATTTTTCACGTTGGGTAAAGTGGCAAAAGGATTTAGGAAAATAGATACCGTTTTTCCAATGATTTGAATACATACGTATTATCTTTGTAATGTGTGTTTAATATCAAATATATATAGATATAAATCCCGATAGCAATGCCATTTAGAATTATAGAATACCAGGGCTTGGAAGGGACCTCTGGAGATCATCGAGTCCAACCCCCTGCCAGAGCAGGATCACCCAGGACAGGCCACTCAGGAACAGATCCAGGGGGGTTTGGAATCTCTCCAGAGAAGGAGACTCCACCACCTCTCTGGGCAGCCTGGGCCAGGCTCCATCACCCTCACAGGAAAGAAGTTTTTCCTCCTGTTGAGATGGAACTTGCTGGGTTCCACTTTGTGCCCATTGTCCCTCATCCTATCCCAGGGCACCACAGAAAAGAGCCTGGTCCCCTCTACTTGACCCCCACCCTTCAGAGATTTGTAAATGTGAATAAGATCCCCTCTCAGCCTTCTCTTCTCCAGACTAAACAGCCCCAGGGCTCTCAGCCTTTCTTCATAAGAGATGTTCCAGTCTCTTAATCATCTTTGTAGGCTCTGCTGGACTCCCTCCAGTATTTCCCTGTCCCTCTTGAACTGGGGAGCCCAGAACTGGACACAATAGTCCAGATGTGGTCTCATTAGGGCAGAGTAGAGTCCACTTTTGACAAGCTAGAGTCTTAATATTTGAATTAAGGGCTTGGAATTTAGGGAAGGAATAACCCCATGAGAGATGGGCACTTTTTTTTCCTTTTCCTTTGAATTCTGACAAGTCCCGAGTCTCTCGCCACACGGGTCTATGTGTGTTCAGCCGAGACTTGCCAACGCTCAGCCGTGTATTCCACAGAGACCTTGTCCAACAACGAGCACCGCTCCTGGCTTCAGGCATGAGCAAGATTTTCCCCGCGGTGCATGGCAGTGGAGCTGGGATGTGCCGACCTCAGAAGCAAGGCAGATGGGAGGACTTAGAAGGTAAGCAGATG
The DNA here is from genome assembly GCA_013396935.1 of Baryphthengus martii. Taxonomy (NCBI): domain Eukaryota; kingdom Metazoa; phylum Chordata; class Aves; order Coraciiformes; family Momotidae; genus Baryphthengus; species Baryphthengus martii. The sequence goes on from VWZK01013330.1 coordinate 177,344, forward strand.
TATGGTAGGAAGAGAAGCAAAAATAGCTGGGCAGGCACAGGTGGGACCAGGGAAAGTCTGCAGGATAGAGCCGGGAAGATTGGTGCTCGTTCAAGCGCGTTGCCTGTTAAGAACATGGAATGGAGCCCAGCACCGGGCAGTGCCTCCTGTGCAGGCCTGGCAGAAAATCCATGAAACCAGCAGCGCAGCGTCTGAGTTCAGATTCGGTCTACTTCGGGTCTCTATAAGGGATGACATCATCATATTGGTACCAGTAACCTCTTGATGTGTAGATACCAGGCCACAGCTGGATGAGGCTCTGAGCAACCTGCTCTAGTGGGAGGTGTCCCTGCCCCTGGCAGGGGAGGTGGAACGAGCTGATCTTTAAGGTCCCTTCCAACTCAAGCCATTCTCTGATTCTCTGTTTGATTCTATGGTTCTACGGTTTTATGATCTCTGGTACCTGTGGATACTTAATCTTGCGTGCTACTTTTCTTTTTGATTAATTTTACCCACGTACATAAAATTATTTTGCGAGTGACACTGCTCATTAGAAACATCATGTTGATAGTTAGATTTACTAACCTGATTCCAAGGAAAACATTTCAGGCTCCTTTTTTTTTTTTCTTTTTCCCAAATTTGAACTTCATTATTATTTTTCTGTAATCTGCTTTTAATTGTAAGTACCCAGCATTCTGCTAGTTCAGGCAGCACTGAATGACACGGGGTTGCTCCGGAGTGCTCCAGCGAGTGCCTTCTGGGGAATATTGAAATTCCATGGAAACAACATGAGAACCATTATCTGAAACAGCCTCTTCAGGCAAACCATATGGGGTGAAATATTCTGCGCTGCTCCGCTAATCCGAGCAGAGACACGTTCACTGGTGACTCTGCGGTTGAGCATCAGTCATTTGCTTTGTCGGGCGATATTAATGAGCCATTTCAATAGACAGCAGGTTTCAACTCTATTTGCTCCATATTCATGTGGCTTCCTTCGAGTTGTTTCAAAACTCTTTCCACTAGATGAACTGGAAAAGTCTCTGTTATTCTGTCAAGTGCTGGGGTACCAAAGTTATGGAGCATCCCATCCTCCCCAGTCTTGGCTGAAGAGCAGGGCTGCTGTTTGGAAGAGAGCTGCTGTGCACTGGGCACGTCGCCTTCGCCGAGCCGTCCTCCAGTGGGGAGGCTGCTGCTTCCAGCACTGCTTGTTGGGGTGGCTTCTTTCTCTGCACGTAAAACCTCCTTACTGCTTTCTGATTCATCTGTCCCACAGGGGTTGTGGCTCTTAGCTAGCAATGGAGCCTTCAGATGCTTTTCTGGTGGAGCAGGGAGGACATGCAAAACCCAGACTGGGGAGCACAGAGGGAGGAGGCTGAGTAAACATCTCGCTGTGATGCTGTTGTCGTATGGTCAGGTGAGCTGGAGCACCCTCGACATTGGTCTAGGTACCTAGAGACCCATGGATACAGCATTTTCCATGGGTCATAACAATGAAAAACCCTCCATGCCCAAGTTTTGAAAACTATAATATGAAGAGAAGTCTCTGGGGAGGCACTGAAAGGCCTCTGGGCTCTGGTTAACACTGAAAGCCCCACAGAGGCTTCAAGGGGCACCCAAAGTCACCTGAAATTTAAGAAATACTTTAAATTATTCCCTTTTCTCTTTGTGAGAATTCAGAAACACAGTCCTGCCTTAATCCTAGTGCCTGGTTCTGGTAGCTACATGAAGCTTAACCTGTGCAACTGCTTAAAAAAAACCCTATAAATAGATTAGTAATGTTACTTACATGTCTTTCTACAGACACACCACAAATCTTGAACTAACCCCTTCCCAAGGAAGGGAACTCGCATCTTGAAACAAAACCACAGGGGTATTTAAAAGAGACTGGATTTGCCAACACTGAACTAGAGTGACTGAGGTGCTGGTAAATGTGGAGGGAGGAAATTTTTTTTTATTTTTTACATTGCAGCTCTTTTTTTAATGCTACATCCATTTTAGCAAGAAAAGAGTAGAAAATGAGCACGTGATTTAACTGGCAGGATGGAGCCAGTGGTGCTGTGGTTGAGGGGATAGCAGCTGAGGGCTGGAGGCAGCAGCCTTGAGCTGAGGTGGTTGCTGTGACTGTGCCAGGGCCACTGGGAGAGCTACAGGTGAGGGGTGGTTTTCCTTCCGTTTTTCGGGAGCAATCTTCTGAAGGGAAGGAGCACAGAGTAATGAAGAGCAGAGATGTCTGTAAGTCCGTCCCCCTTTCAAGTCCTTGTATTTCTTTCTGTGTGCTGTTAGAAGCAAGTTTTATTGCGTTGCCTTTTTCTCCTCTGTAGAAAAATGAACCGAGAACTTCGGACTGTCTCACCTCGGAGGCTCCTGTTCTCACATCAGTCAATGCCCTGCCCCGAGTTCCCACTGCCTCTCTGGAGCAGGTACGATATCAGGTGGCCGTGCTGGTCCTTTCTGGTTTTGGCTCTGGAAACTGCAATAATTTAAAGTATCTCCCCTTGGAGCTGGAGCAGCTTCTCTGTTCCCAGGGGCAGGTGTCCCTCAGGCGTGGCGCTGGCTCTTTCCCAGGGCTGCTGGGATGGGGGGTAGCCTGAGGGCTTTTGCACCCGGTGCTGCATGTTGGGAAGCTCAAAGGAGGCAGCCAGCAGCCGTGGCTCTCTTGCTGCAGCAGCTCCTGTTTCTTTGCAGGGGATAAGTGCCAGAAGGGGCTGTTCCTCTGCCTTCACAGACATTTCCTTCAGCCCAGCTTGTCCTTTACTCTGTTTCAGCAAGGGCCCAGCTGCTGGAGTCCTTGTTCCAATGTGCTTTATAAACTTCGCCATCAGATGGGAGGTAGAAAGTGTTTATTCAGGAGGAGAATAGTAGGGGACTTGGAAAGACAAGGACACACCAACTTCATTGGAAGTTGAATGGTGATCACTGCAGAGATTGAGCTGTCGAGGGGCTTTTTTGTGCCCACACTTCACACGGGCTGGGGAACAAAGTCTGGCAGCGTCGGCTGCTCCAGTTGGGACTTGACCGCTTAACTCTCACCTCGTTACTCTCTAAGAAAAGTCTCTAAAAAGGACTTTATTATAAAGAAGCCTTTAAGACAAGTCTCTAACAGTCTCTCTCATCCCCTTAAAGGGTAATGAGACGTTAAGTGCAGAGATGGGTGGGGGGCAGGCCCCACCACAGAAGTTGCCAAAGCGGGATGAGGCGCACCCAGAGTGGTCGAGACAGGGGGTGACAGTGGCTGTGAGACCTCACTCTGCAGCAGCCCAGACGAGTTGTGTGAGAATAAAAATGCTGCCCAGGGTTCCTGCCTCCACACAACCCAGTCTCTGCAGGGATCGCTCTTCTTCAGAGCTCTGGGTGTATGAACAGACCAGAGTGATTTCCAAAAAGGGAGTCCCTGCTTGCAGTGGGGACACAAAGTGGGTAATTGCAGCGTGACGTTGCAGGACATTGCTCACCTTGGGGAGCTGGCACCAGGGCAGAACCACCAAGGCCGTGTCCCTCTGGCATTGCTGCTACCCACTAATACAGCTGAGGTCAAAACATCTCCCTTCTCCTTACCCAGTAGATCTGTTCAGGCCGAATCACCACTTTGCTGATGGGAAGAGCTCAGATGTAAAACTGCAGGAACTTACTTCTCTCTCCTACTACTTAGATCTCCCAAAGAGGCACCTGCTGCTTTACCTACCTCCTCAGGGACAGGCAGCCAGAGTCTGCTGGGAATGCTAGCCAGGCAGGACCACAGAAGCTCCTTCCCCAGGTAGGGGCACTGGAGAGGGGGTTGCTTATCCTGTCTCTGGGGAGAAGGTGGGGCTATGTGCACATCCAGGCTGTCAGGATGAATTTCTGCTATGGCTTGCCCAGTGCAGGATGTGCTACAAAGGAAAGAAAGCACAAGTCTGGTGAGGAGCGGCTGAGGGAGCTGGGCTTGTTCAGCCTGGAGAAAAGGAGGCTCAGGGGAGACCTTCTGGCTCTCCACAACTCCCTGACAGGAGGCTGGAGCCAGGGAGGGTCGGGCTCTGCTCCCAAGGAACAAGTGCCAGGACAAGGGGAACCGGCCTCAAGTTGTCCCAGAGGAGGTTTAGGTTGGAGCTGAGGAACAATTTCCTCCCCTGCAGGATTGTCCAGGCCTGTCCCAGGCTGCCCAGGGCAGGGCTGGAGTCCCCCTGATCCCTGGAGGGGTTTCCAAGCCCTGGAGATGCGGTGCTGAGGGACAGGGGTTAGTGGTGCCCTGACAGGGATGGGGGAATGGTTGGACTTGATGACCTTAAAGGTCTCTTCCAACCCAAACGATTCTATGCTTGTATCTATCTCCCAGGCAAGTAAACCTGGCTGTGATTTCTTCCACCCTAAAAGCAGATCCTAATCAACGTTGTTCCCACCGCATGGCCAGAACAGCGCCAAACACGTCACCAGGCTTGGGACCCTTCCACACAACCGGCGGCGCGTCGGCCGAAGCTTTTGGCCCCGTGCCTTCCCCGCTCACCTGCTACAAACAGGGAGGCAAAACTCCTGGAACGGTGGCGCGGGTGATTAGAGGCAGTTGCGTCGCCGAAGCGCCCCGCGGCTCGCCTGCTGGTGAGCTGCCAGCAAGAGGGAAGGGTAGGTACAAAACGAATAGCAGACGAGATTGCAGGTAATTATGTTGCTTAAGCTGTTAACAGGATTGGCCATTTGATAAATGAGAGGATTTGGGAATGTTTTGTCACTGACGAGCCGTTGTAAGAGCCGAGTGGAAACGGGAGCGGTTTTCTCTTCCGTAGCGCGAACAAGGGGGAAATTCTCCCGGGATGATTGCGCACCGTCAAATTCAGCTGGATGCCAGCACAGGGAGGAGGAAGGACAGATATAGGGCTCCTACTGCTGAAAAAAAGAACCAGGATTCTCACACATGCATGTCATTTGGTTTTGGTGCCCCTCTGGGTGTAGCCAGAAGCTTCTGTTATTTTATGATGTCCCCTCCACATCCTTGTTTAAGGTTTTTAGTGACACCAGGGCCCCTCAGATCCCTCCACCTACTTTTCAGTGCTCCAAATCCCTGTGTCTCCTCTGTTTCCCTCAACCTCTCGCTTTGCTTTTGCAGTTCCCTAGCTAGCCGGAGAGGCGCGAGGGAAACCAGCGCTGCTCCGTTTGTCCTTGTGCTCCAGCGCTGCCTTTTGGGGTGGTTTTGGGTACCCTTGAACCCCCTCTGTTCCTTTTCCAGTGCCCTCAATGGCCTTGGAGTGCCTTTCATGGTGACCCAGAGCTTTCCATCTAGGGGCACCAAGAATTCAGTTTCTGTGGTTGTCTTCCCACCCCTGGAGATCTGTGCTCCCAGGAGCCCTCGTGTGCTCTGTGGGGCCTCAGGACTATCAGACCCATCAGGCAGCAGTGAGGCAAGGACAGGACCCACAGTTTCACAGCCATCTGCAGAGGGATGGGACACAGGGACACATCTTTTTAAGCTATTGGCCAATCAGTTGGTCTGAAGCAGAGGAGCAGGATGAGAACTGGGCCTGCTCCAGGGGAGGGGAACCAGGACTCACCCCAAGGACGGCACATGAGGCTGCTCCGGTGTGAAGGGTTTTGCTCTGCAACAGGGGAAAGTGGTGTCAGCAAAGTGAATTAAACTGGTGGCCCTCAAATCTCATTTTCTCAGCAAAGCCTGAGCAATTGGCAGAGGAGCCACACTCCTTGCTTCAGTCCTGAGAGCAGGCTGGAGCAAGGGCTGGGTCCCCAAGGAAAAGAGGCAGGATGGGGCAATGAAGCTGTTGTCATAGAATTGTTTTGGTTGAAAAAGACGTTTAAGATCGAGTCCAACCATTCCCCTATCCCTGCCAGGGCACCACTAACCCCTGTCCCTCAGCACCACATCTCCAGGGCTTGGAAACCCCTCCAGGGATCATGGGGACTCCTTGGGAGAAGAGCCCGATGCCCCCTGGCTCCAGCCTCTTTTCAGGGAACTGTCAAGAGCAAGGTCTCCCTCCTTTTCTCCAGGCTGAACAAGCCCAGCTCCCTCAGCCTCTCCTCACCAGACTCCTGCTCCAGACCCTTCCCCAGCTCCGTTGCCCTTCTCTGGCCACGCTCCAGCCCCTCCAGGTCCTTCTGGCAGCAAGAGGCCCAAAACTGACCGCAGGATTTGAGGGGCGGCCTCCCCAGTGCCCAGTCCAGGGGGACAACCCCTGCCCTGGCCCTGCTGGCCACACTATTTCCATACGTTGTGCAGGTGGGCTCTGAGAGAAGCAGCAAGAGAGGCTGCGAGGGCTTCATCAGCAAGGAGGCAGGGCCTGAAACACCAGCGAGCTGGCAAATAACAGGGAAATTGGGATCGGCTGGAGATGGCGTGGCTAAAACAGGCTGGTTTTATCTTATTCCACAGAACATCTCCAACTTGCGAGAGGCTTCACAATGGCTCGTTCAGATCCAGGCTCAGGGAGGATTTAGAAGAGCAGGCTGGAGATCTGCTGGCTTCCTAAAGGATAGGTACGTACAAGACAACTTGATGTGAAAAGAAACCCCGTAGCTTCCCCTAGAGCCTGGGGACTAGAAAATTCCCAGGTCTCTCCTACTCGTGCCGGCTGCTGAGAAAATTGCCTTTTGTACCTTAAAATCTTATCGCTGGGCGTTTAACTGGCCAAGAGGTACCTCTGTCTGCGCTCTCCTCTTAGCCTGGCCTCCAGTTCAGAAGGAGTTCTCTTCTTCCTACCCTGCTCCTCTTTGCAACCCCGTCGGCTCTTTTGGATCCTCAGTGTTTTGGAGAAATGATGCACATTTCTTCTAAAGCTTTCCTATCTTATTTTCAAGCAGTTTTTTTGCTTGCCAACATTTAATGCTTACGGTTTTTGAATTTGGTATTAACAAGCCCTAGGAACAAAGTGTATATAAATCAGAGGGTCTTTTCTTGTGAAGTCAGACATCATCTTAAGGGATTTGGAGCTTTTTGATCCTGCTAAGATACCGAATCCAAGTACGTTTTGGTCACTATTGGAGAATAAAGAGCGATTTGAACCGCAAAGGCCGAATTTGGCCAGAACTGCCTGAAAAACCTGCTTTCCCCAGTGAAAATAGTTTCAGTCACTTCTGAAAATTCAGACACGGTGACTGAATTTTGTTATGGCCCAAATGCCACCCAGATCCAGGCACCAAAGAGCCACCAAAGTTGGCTCTGGGCTACATGCCCGGAGCTGTGAGCAAGGAGTTGGATGAGAAACTATCCAAGGGGCTGAAACGAGCTGGCTTCTTGTGTTCAGCAAGATAAAAAATACATATAAATTATACATATATAAATTCGATATATAAAATATATAGAATTATATATTCTATTATGTTATATATATTATATATAATTTCCCTAATTCTATGTATTTATATAGAATATGTAGATATATTTATATAATATTTTATATAAAATATATAGAATATATAGATATATTTTGTATAGAATATATATATTTATATGTTTTATATAAAATATATGGAATTAGGAAAATTAAGAGCTGCAAATGAATAAACTGTACCTAAAGAAAACGAAAACTGCCCAAATAAAAAAAAAAAAAAAAGAAAAAAAAGTAGGACAGCTGTGCTTTTATAGGAGAACTTGCTCTTTCTTTTATGACATTTATTTCAAATCATGCAAACCCTTCAGAGCAGCTCTGATGCCCAGTGGAGTTCTCCAACCGAAATGTCTCGTTTGTCAGCGTAAAGAAACCAAAAGATAATGTCATTTGAATGCTGGATGCAACGGCGTGGGCTGCTCTGGAGGCCGAGGCTCCCTGCCCCAAATGGGAGTGATGGCTCCAAACAGACTCACCAGAACAGACTGAAAAGCAGACGTCTCGTGCGTGAGGGAATGGCCGAGATCGCAGCTTTTTTCCCTCCCGTTTGTTTCTTCCTGGTAAAAAAAAACAAAACGGCAAAACCAACAAAAAAGAAAACCAACCCTCAAAACAAAACAGTCGCATAAAGACGCTGCGATTTCAAAGCAGATTCTAAACCATTTTCTGCTTTGCAAATGGCATTTCAGCGTTTTCACGCAAACAAAACGCTACTATGACGCTCTGCTTAAATATTTCATTCCAGCTCCCCCAACAAACTTAAAAAAAAAATAAAAAAATCTTATTATAAGTCATTTTGACATAAAAGCTCTTTTCTCTGTGCTGCCCGTGGCTTAGACAGCTCCGGCTTCAAGCGCAACTGCGGGAGCCCTCCCTGCACGTGGCTGATCAAAGGCGAACCACACTGCCACCCGCCAGCCCCCGCTCCTCCCCGGCACCCAGCCCGGGAGGAAAAAAACACGCATCCGGAACATCCCGAGGGATTCTTCCCTTAGGGCGATGCTGTCTGTGGAGAAATAGTTGTTGCTGTCGTAACCCGACCGTGAAAAGGTTGAGCGAGTTTCGGAAAGAAAAATGCTTTGCCTTGGTTCAAACGGCGCCGCGACGAAACGTCAGCCGGCGCCGGCTGCTCAATTAAGCACTTGGTCGTGTCGCCTTTGGAGAGGAAAATGCTGGAAAAAAGGGAATATTTCAGGGAATATAGGTATTGTGTGGAGAAATCGTTTCACGAGAAGTTTGCCGAATCTCCCGGCAGGTCCCGCGCACTGCTGCTCCCTCCCTTGCAACACGGGCGCCGCCCTCAGATTTGGAGGATGGTTTGTGGCTGCGTGTGACCGTGCGGTGACAATGGCAAAGAGGTGGGTGGGGTCACGGGGCGGGGGTTATGTTTTAGTTAACTCCATGTGTAGAATCACAGAATTGTTTTGATTGGAAGAGACCTTTAAGATCATGGAGTCCAAGTGCTGCCCCGGCACTGCCAGGGCACCACCAGCCCCTGTCCCTCAGCACCACATCTCCAGGGCTTGGAAACCCCTCCAGGGATCATGGGGACTCCAGCCCTGCCCTGGGCAGCCTGGCACAGGCCTGGACAACCCTGCAGGGGAGGAAATTGTTCCTCAGCTCCAACCTAAACCTCCCCTGGGACAATTTGAGGCCGGTTCCTCTTGTCCTGTCATTTGTTCCATGGGAGCAGAGCCTGACCCCCCGTAGCTCCAAGCTCCTGCCAGGGAGTTGTGGAGAGCCAGAAGGTCTCCCCTGAGCCTCCTTTTCTCCAGGCTGAACCAGCCCAGCTCCCTCAGCCGCTCCTCATCACACTCCTGCTCCAGACCCTTCCCCAGCTCCACTGCCCTTCTCTGGCCACGCTCCAGCCCCTCCAGCTCCTTCTGGGAGGGAGGGGTCCAAACTGACCCCAGGATTCGAGGGGCAGCCTCCCCAGTGCCCAGTCCAGGGGGACAATCCCTGCCCTGGCCCAGTTGCCCCCCCAGTGCTGCCCCAGCCAGGATGCTGGTGACTTCTTGTCCCCCTGGGCACTCTCTGGCTCATCTCCAGCCACCTGTTGACCAACCCCCCAGGGCCTTTCCCACTGGGCACTTTCCAGCCGCTGTGCCCCAGCCTGAAGGATCCTGACTCCATCCCCTGACCACGAGCAGCCCCACCTCTGCTCGATGGGACGCTTGGGTATTTCTTTCTTTTGGTGTCTCTGCCCTTGACAACACCCTGGCTCCATGGGGTGGGTGTAGGGCTCTGCTTGCAGAAGCCAAAGCCTTGGCTATGGGTATCCCAGAGCAGGACACGTTGTAGGACAGAGAGGACAGGGTCAGCTGCTGGCTCTCCAACAGCTCCACCCCAGCCACCCCTCAGCCTCAGAGGGACCGTAGGAGCACTCAGCGCGTTCTCGCCGAGGAGCTTCGGCGGCTCTCGCGGCGCGTGCGGGAGGCCCCATCCAGCGCGCGGGGCGGGTACGAGCCATTGGAAATCGGGGCTTATGTTTGCCACTGATAAATGTATTAGTCTTCAGAGCGGCATTTCGACGACAACCCCTTTTCAGGCACCTCGGCGCTCCCTCCTTTTGCAGGCCTTGTAAGGGAATGTGATTTCGCCGTGTAGCTGGAGTGTATCTTATGCTAAGCAGCCAGATTAAGCGGAGGGATCCAAAAGAAGTTGCTGAATGGCAGAATTGCCTTTATAAATAACATTAATAATTTATCCGATCCAGGGGTTGTGGTGTTTTTTTTTTTTTTTGGGTAAATGAAATACCTGCCTCTGTAGAAAGCCTGCTGAATAGGAACGCATCTCCGCCTTTACGAGGCTCGGATTAAAGAAGGGAAATGCTAAAGGGCTTATCTTCGCTTCAATTTGCAGCCCTTTCGGCTAACGGCAAACTCATTTAAGAAGCTCCTATGTTTGTGCCAACTCTGTCTTTATTGTCGACGCTGGAGCTTGGCCGCGTTTCTCACCGTGGCGCTGGAGAGAGCGGGGAGGAAGCAGTTTGTTTTCTTGACCTCAGATTACCAGACAAAAGCAAGCAAAGAACAATTTTTCCTTGGAGTCCTCTCTGTTTACGAGTCGCTTACAGCGGCTGCGGAGAAGCTGGTGGTTCGGGGACCCGACGTGTGAAGGAGGACAGGGCTGGTGGCTGAGCAGGGACGAGTCGAAAGAGCACCTGTCATCTTTCTTCTGGGACGCCTGCGTCCTCCTGCACGGCCAGTGGTGAAATGGCAAAATTCCTCCTCCGCCAGGCCCACGAGCTGTCACTTCTCAGCTCTTCTCTTATGCCGGTAAAAATCAATTGCTTCAAAGTTCACTGAAGGTGAAGGCAGCGTTTGCTTTCCATTCAGAGCTAAGCGGGCCATCTTCGGGAGAAAAGCGCTCTCAAAAGGGAGAATAGCAAAAATCAGCAGAAAAAAAATTTCTCTGAATAATTTGGGCTAGGAAAGGAAAAAGCAATTTGCTCCCAGTTATTCCACAGACAAAAGTCTGAATAAAAAAATCATGAGCTATTTACCCTGCCTGGACTGTTTGCATGAGTTTTATGCTGTTCCAGTTTTGCTTCACCAACCCCTAAAGACCTTATCACTGGATCCTCAAGGCGCTTAAAGAAAGCACGCTTGGGCTTTTGGGTTTGGTTGGGGGTTTTTTTTGCATGCTGGACCAAAAGCAGAGAAAACAAAAGGGGTCTTAAACCTGAACCGTGCTGGTGTTTGCGTGTGCACTGACCTGGATCAGAGCCCCAGACTCTGGTCGGCCAACTCTACCGGCGTCGAGATTTTATCCGAAATCGCCTGACAAGCTCGGGTGTTCTGCATTCAGAGAGCGAGGCTGTGGCAAAAGGCACGGTGGGTATTTACAGTCTGCTTCAGAAAAAACCTGACCCGTGCCCTCAGCTGTTGTAAAAGCAGTTTGACGTTCCCCACGTCTGCTGCTTTAGGTGGCCCAGCCAGACGGTTGGCACCGCTCAAAACACCCAACACCGTGCAAGCAGGAGAGGACAACAAAAAAAAGGGGGAGGAAGATCTCGTAAGCTCTATCAAAACTCACCAAAAAGTCAGGAGATTTGGGGATTACGCCGTGTAATTACATTACCTGGAGAAGAAAAGTTTCCTGTTTTGTGTTGCCAGCGCTTTTCAGCCATTAGTAACACATCGCTTCGCATTGTCTTCTCCCGAGGCACAGATGGGCTAATTTTCAGCTACCTGATAATTACACATTGTTTGAAACTGTATCAAAAGCTTCTGTTGCTGCATTCCTCCGGCAGCCGTGCTTACAGCTCACAAAATCCCCCCATCGGGGCTTGCGAGATGCCCCATCCACCAGTCCGTCTGTCCGTCCGGAGGGCCGGGAGCGGAGCGGCAAAGCCTCCGCCCTCATACGCAGGCTGCTCGGTACAGATTTGCCCCCGTTTCCAAAGGGGGTGGAGCGCCTGAAGCTCCACCAAAAACATCTCCTCGGCTCAGTGCCAGCACCCGAGGTTAATCAGGGATAATTCGGCATCTAAATGTTTCTTGTGAAGGACACATGGGGATGCTGATGTCATGGAGAAATCAAGGAGGAATCAAGATGAGATGATAGAAATCAGCATAAAAAAAAAAAAAAGGTGTAGTCTCGATTTTTCTTGAGCAAGGAGCTATCTTGGGCAAAGCTGTGGCCTGCAAGTTGGAAAAAGGTCACCCATGGACTCTACAGAGAGAAAGGACGACAGAGCCATAGTGGAGGCTGGAGAGACCTCCTTCTCCCTTGATCCCTCCTCTTTGGGAGTTGGAAACTCTGCCAGGTGAGCTCTGGCTGGTTTCAGAGGGTGTTTTCTCAGCTTGTTGGAGGCTGTTCAGTGCTGAAATGCAAAAGACCTCACTCGTGTTTCCTGCTTCCCTGTCACCAGGTGCACCTTGTTGCCTTATCAAAGAAGGAAATTAAATTGGGGTTGACATGGCTGGTTCTTGATGAACTCATGCTCTTTGATTTTAGTCATCATTTTACATCTTACAAGTTGCTCATTTAAGACTTTCTTCCAGCCTCTTGCAGGGAATTGAGATTAAGATGATTAAAAAAAAAATGTTTTAAAAAAACGTGAATAAAGTAGCTTCTTTAAAGAGAGGTGCTTCTTTCATCTCCAGGGACCTTGACGCCTTGATAAATTTTGAAGATAACCACCAAGGGTTCACAGTTCTTGGGTGCATTTCATCAGATCCTCTCATTTTGAATATGTTTGACATACCCAAATGGCTTTAAACTTCCTTTCCTCATGCCAGCCTTCTCCACAGTTCCCTTCAAAGCCCGTTCTGTTCCATTTCATTCACAATTAACCTTTAGAGAAAGACTGAGATGAGACGGGGCAAATTCCTGTACAACCAGACACCTCCGCCCCTACGCATCTCGCCGTTCTTATTTTACATCTGATTTATTTGCAGACCTTTGCTGGTTGCCTCTAAAACCTCGTGTGCTCAGACTCAGCCGCTTCCATGTTGTGAACCTGTATTATTCTTCTGTTCTCCGCCCCCGCCCTGAGGCACGTGCCCGTTTCCACTTCCCATACAGTTTCTTTTCCAGCTTCCAAACCTTGCTGCTGCCGCCGTTAACGCCATCTAATTATGCTTCTTATCTGCTTTCGCAGGGGAGCAGGCTGCTGTTGTGCACCGTCTTTGGTCTCTTCTGGGAACTGCCAGTTCTTGTACGGTTCCTTCCCGCGGATTTCTATCCAAGAGAGCTTCTCCACTGCTTCCCTGATCTCTGTCAGAAGCTCATTATGTTGTTATTTCTATTCCTCCGTCTTACCGTGCTGGTGGGAAGAGGCGCTCAGGTAGCTTCTCCTATTCCCCGAAATCTCTGGGGATCTGAGTTAAGGACTAGACTGATAAGGCTGCGAAAATGAAGTGGTGGGGGGAGAACCATGGAAAGCTCCCGAAATCCTCCTGGCAGCGGTCCCAGGTGGGCCTGACTGGGTATTGCCACAGAGAGGATGTTACTTGGGGAAAAAGATCCAGAATTAGCCAACTGGTCCGTGTCGGACGGTATGTGGGAAGCAGGGCTCTGCGGCAGGACCCCCCCCAAACTCTGACATCTAAAGTCATTATTCCCCACGGACACGGAGATGGGATGACACATCTCCACCTCCAGAGCCCTATTTCCGGGCGCATTCGGCTGGAGCCTCCGTGCAGCAGCATCGCTCACACGCCCAACACACACCGTGCTGGCCTCGAGAGCTTCTCATTTCTCCCGTGGCCTCTTGGAGTCAAGTGCCACTGGAAAGGCAGCTCTGGCAGGGAGGAATTTCATGCACCCTCAGGGACTTTTCGCATTCAGATCCCAGACGTTTCCGAGTGCGGGGTTGGGGTTTTTTATGTCTTTTACAAATGCTCTCCCGCTCGCTGGCTCGCCGTGAGTAATGAGGCAGCGAGATAAAAGACGAGGGCCACGGAAGGTTGTTAGAGAATTACTTGCAAATTAATGTGAGGACAAGGTGTATGAGTTAATATCATCTAAAAGACCCTTGAAATCAGCGCAGACGCGCGCACCCTCCGAGCGCTGACATTCGCAGGCAGAACTACACGGGTAAACCGAGCCCAAGGGGCTTGATTAACAGGAAATTTTCAGAATGCCAATTAGAGCAAAGTTTACCGAACAAATTGTTTGCACTTGTACCCTAGAACCATCATGAATTTTAATTCAGCACGGATTTATGTGGCTGAAACAATAATTAAAGATATATGAACGGCTCACGTTCAGGAGACTCCCCCATGGCTACACTGTCAGTTTGGGTGAGGAAGGGGCTGAAGAGCCCCATTTGGGCAGGGGCTGCTCTCCCTTGGGAGAATATGAGGTGCAGGAGGCTTTTCCCCATGGAGATATAAGCAGTTTCCTGAGTACTGAGCTCACCACTTTGTGCAGCATTTAGACTTTGATTCTTTTGTCTCTCTCTCTTTTTTTTTTTTCCTCCCTTCTTCATTTATGTAATCTGTCAAAGAATGATCCATGGGGTGTTTTCTCAATAAGTGCTGGCTTGTCTTTTCCTGCCTTCCACTTTTGGTGGCTCTGAGATGTTAAATCAGCTCCCTGGGTGCCCCAAGTCTGAAGCCTTGCCCAGGAGGGGACACAAAGATCCCCTCTCTCCTCATCCCCGCTCCTGCTTGGCCAGTCTCAGGTTTAAAGGTGGGAGAAAGGCCCCACACGCCACCACAACGTAGGGAGAAGCTTTGCCGGAGGAGAAAGCGGTGCTACCACAGGGCACCGGCGGCGAGTCACAACGGAGCGGCGTGATGTATATGTATATGTTTGCCTTCATTTGAATTCTTCTCCCCCTCTCCTTGCACCGGTAAATAAGTTACACGTATTTTTAGCAGAAGTTATTTTCCATCACTGTGCTTTTAAATGTCAAGCTCCTGGAGAGGAGGCTTCAAGATAGTTTAAGGTCAGTCAGGCTCCAAGGAAGAAAGACACGGGTGGGGAAGAAAAGCAGCTGTCGGGCCGTGGTCCAGTCTAAACCCAGGCTTCAGTCCAGCCTAAACCCAGACTATGGTCTCAATGAGGAGCAAAGCACGAGCACCCCATGTGGAGGTGGCACCCAGGGCCATCGCTCTCCCCTTACTTCGACAATTGCCCTCAGTAGTGGAATAACTAAAGCCTGTGTGGAAAAAAAACCACCACCACAAAGTGGCTGAAAACGATCCGGCCCGTTAGTTCAGGAGTACTGATGAATAATGCATATATCCAAAGGTCGGTTTACAAATGATTAATTAACCTTAAGAGAGGTTATCCTCGTTGGCAACATCCGTCGCCCTAAACAGCTTCATCATGTCTGCGTGGAGGAGCGCGCTTGAAACACAATTATTTGAGAAGAGCAGGGAGGAAAGCGCCGAGCGAGTGCTGGACACCTGCAAACCTCACCCCAGAGACGTGGCGGGAATGGCACCTCCGCCGTCAGAAACAGTTCCGGGGTTTGTTTTCCGCCTTTGATGGCAAGAGCGCGGCTCTGCTGCCGGGGAGCGCTGCTCCCGGGGCTTCCCGCTGCGACTAATGGCCGCTGCGCTGGGTGGGGATATCGCCCGGGCAAACAGGCCTCTAGGCCGAGGGCTTTTTGTGTTTGTTGGCAGCGGTTTGTTATCCGCCTCTATTAATAAAGTGCTCCTAAAAAGGGCTTCTGCTGGCTGGAGTTGTTTCTGGCTCAGACCTGGATGCCTCCAACAAGCAGCGTTGCTCGTCTTCAGCAAGGACGTGAACAGCAGGACCCTGGGGTGGTTGCCTGCTCTGGGGAGAGCTTGACCTCACTACCCTCTCATTGAGGCAGGGTCACTTCTGATGATCGTTTTTCAGGTTTAAAATCAATGGGTTTGGTTTATTTTGGCAGAGGCACATTTGGCTGAAGTCTGGTCCCTCTCAATACCTCTCGCAGGGCAAATGTCACTGCTTGGAAGCACTGCCTACATCAGAAGGTTGCTGTTCCTCCAGCTCCTTCTTCCTCCTACCCATCCAAAACCACGGAGGACACAGAGCTCACCAAGGTCTTCTCGCACAGAGAGCAATTTGCTCCTTTCCCCTGACAAAGGTCTGACATTGGATGCAGCTAAGTTCGTGTCTTACCTTTTTTTAATCCATAAAGTGGCAAAACCAGGACACATTCTTATCCTTAGTGCCCCATCTCCTGAAATGCATAAGGTTTCCAAAGTGTTGCAGCTCAACTTCAGCATTTCTCAGAGCAGAAGGATCACTCTTTGTAGAGGAATGAGAGAATCTGGGGGGAAAACCAAAAACACGTGGCCTAAGCACTTGGTTTTTGCTTTGTCGAGAAGGGTCAAACCTCAGAAGGGCAGAGGGGTGTCTGAAGGATGTCTTTGGTGGGATGTGAAGCCCTCCACTGAGTTCACTGACCCATACAAACATCTACTGGCCTGGAGGCCCTTAGGGGACTAGATGCTGAGGCTCCCCATGCTCATGGGTTCCACCCAGAAATGCTGGGGAGCCCATGCAAAGCTCAGTGCCACCACTAAGGTGGTGGACCACCACATTTTTCCCACCTATCTGCTCATCTCTTACGTCTCCTGGGCTGTGCAAAAATCACTCCTGACCTGCTAGAAACGGGAGCAGTGGTGTGATGGAGACCATCCAAGCAGTACCAGAGGAACAGCACCCACTGTATCTGCTCTGCCTGGTGCTTCTGCAGCTCAGGCATCTCCTGGGGCTACAGCTTTAATACACATATTTATGCATTTTAATGGGTTTTTTTAGAAGCATGAAAATGATTTACAGCATTTCATATTACAGGGGTTTTTTTAATCCTGTAAAATTAAAACAAATCTTTTGCCTGCTTTGCCCAATTTTAAGGCATCTTTTTTGTTCAGTGTTTGCAGAAAAATGTGGATGGAAGAAACTCCTAAAATCCCCAACCACTGGAACCAAAATTGCTATTTTTCCAAGTTAAGTACTATAACGGAGCGAACATACATGTTTAATTTGAAAATGTTGATTCCAAATGGATTTTTCTTTAAAAAAACTTCCCCCAAGCAAGTCAATATTTGTAATCAAATTGAAATTTCCTCTGGGAATTATTTATTTTCATGAGGTCTAATTTTTGCAAGGGAAAATTCTACGCAGGAAGGTTTTAAGTTGCTTTAAAACCAGCTTTCGGAATCTGGGTGGGAGGGGGCTGGGAAATCCCGCTCGGGCTGCAGCTCACTTGCCTTTGATGAGGCCGAGCTGATGAAAGAGTTTAAATCTACTCTTCCCTCCTTTAAAAAGGTAAAGGGTGAGCAGGAAGGAAGGGGAGAAACTGGAAATGAGGCAGCATCCTACACCATTTGGTGCCCACACCCCTTTATACTTCTTGAAAATGCAGCAGCATGGGATGGGATTCACCTCTGGCAACATCTGACACCCAAGCGAGACATCCAGGCTGGATGGTTTGTGCTTCCTACGTGGCCAGAGGGGACACAGAGCGCTTTGGGGTGGGGTGGAGATCACCTACCCCTACCTGGCATCTCCTGCAGGCTTCACTGTCTCAAACACACAAGGAGATGATGGTGACAGGTCCAGGTCCACCGTAGCCTGATGTATCGGGTCTGTGCTGCCCGATCTGCTGTAGTACTGGTGGAGCAGGATCATCCTGGGGGTACTGCAGCCCCTCCATGGGTAGCACAACATGGGCCCTGGGGAGGAACAGGCACCTTATACTGCTGGTGGTGCATCAGCAGGGCTCCAAACCTCAATAGAAGATGACACATGGGTCCTCTAGCACCTATATGGAAAGCCTTTCAGAGAAAAATTATCGGTGCTCAGCCTACAGATGATTTTCTTGCAGAATTTGTGTCCATTTTAGAGCAGCGGTCGGGGTTAATGACGTGCATAATTGACATTATTAGGCCTTTTATTTTTGTATTATGATAAATGGCCTACCTCCCTGCTCCTTTGTTATCAGGATGCGCGGGGAACGCAATATAGCGGTAGGAAAGCAACGATTTGGCGCTGCACTGTCAGGCTCAAACACAGAACCAGCACGGCCATGCCACCAGCACTCAGAGGGGCACAGCACTGTGTTGGATGAGGAGCTCCAAGGCAACTGCCACCGAGCACTTTTGTTGGAAATGAAAACAAGGTAACTCAAGATTTATTTTCTCTCTAAGAAAGAGGCAGGAGCCAGCCCCCAGCACCTCCCCTAAAACACCCGACACATGTCGCCAGAGCCCCTTTTCTAGTGGGCTAGGGAGAGCTGGTGGCCAAACCAAACTCCTTAATTAACAGCTATCTGCCAAACCCTGATTTTGTTCCTCTGCCCAAATACAATCCGTGCCTGGGCATTGATAAGGCATGTGCTGTGGGGAGAGGAGGGCCCCGCTGAAAATTTTAGGAACTGGGAGAAAAATTATGAGAATAACTTGAGTGATTATGGAATAGAATCATTTGGGTTGGCAGAGATCATTAAGACCATCAAGTCCAACTATTGCCCCATCCCTGCCAGGACACCACTAACCCCTGTCCCTCAGCACCACATCTCCAGGGCTTGGAAACCCCTCCAGGGACCATGGGGACTCCAGCCCTGCCCTGGGCAGGCTGAGCCAGGCCTGGACAACCCTGCAGGGGAACAAATTGTTCCTAATATCTAATCTAAACTTCTTCCTAAGACCATTTCCTCTTGTCCTGCCACTTGCTACATTAATTAATTTAGAGCTGTTGAAGACCTCCTTAAAAGATGCCCTAAATGTGTTCCAAAAAGCCACGCTGATTTAAAAACAAAACAGAAAAAAAGGCACCTTGATTAGATGACCAGTAAAAGAGGCACTAAAACTAAATAAATAAACCTATACAATAAATGGGATAAGAGCAACCTGACAGCAGCGATCACCAGACAGAAAGCAGGAGATGCAGATGGTGCCTGACAATAACCCGTGTCGTGAAAGGAGCCTTCATGGAGACAGAGAGGCCGTTTCCCAGAGCGGGCGTTTGGGTTTGCAGTGGGGTTGGCAATCCTGCCAAGAGGGAGCACGGCGGGGCTGCTCCGAAGCCACGCCGGTAATTTTAGCTGGAGGCTTGCTGCTAGGGTTTGGAGAACACTGAACGGGTTAGGAAGTACGGCTGCCTCCACCCAGATACAGAGGTTTTTTTATACCTGAAAACTAAAGCTTGGAAGCCTAAGTCTTCAGCTGGAAATGCAGAAATGCTTTCGTTCTTAGCTTCTTTACAGCTCTGCCATCAGAATCAAACAATTGGTTTGGTTGGAAGAGGCCTTTCAGGTCATTGAGTCCAACCATTGCCCCAACCCTGCCAGGGCACCACTAACCCCTGTCCCTCAGCACCACATCTCCACGGCCTGGAAGCCCCTCCAGGGATCGTGGGGACTCCAGCCCTGCCCTGGGCAGCCTGGGCCAGGCCTGGACAACCCTGCAGGGGAGGAAATTGTTCCTCAGCTCCAACCTAACCCTCCCCTGGGACAACTTGAGGCTGGTTCCTCTTGTCCTGTCCCTTGTTCCTTGGGGGCAGAGCCCAACGCCTCCAGCTCCACCCTCCCATGAGAGTGAGGTCTCCCTGAGCCTCCTTTCCTCCAGGCTGAACCAGCCCAGCTCCCTCAGCTGCTCCTCACCAGACTCCTGCTCCAGACCCTTCCCCAGCTTCTTTGCCCTTCTCTGGACAAGCTCCAGCCCCTCAAATGTCCTTCTGGGAGTGAGGAGCCCAAAACTAAACCCAGGATTGATGTGTTCAGCATGCTCAGGTTGGACTTACTGCCCACGGACAGTGGGTTTGGTACAAGTCTGGCGTTTTCTGGGGCAGAAAACACGTGTCATACACACGCAGGTCTATCACAGGTGCTGGAAGGCATCCACACGCCGATGCTGAAAACTCCTCACCCCGATCCCTCCTCCAGGTGCTCGGAAGCTTTGGCCACCACATGTGCACAGACCACCCAGTTACCATGGAAGGCAGTGGCAGGATGGATTGTTGCTGTGAGCTGAGAGCTCTGCGTACAAAATGCTTTTTTCCTGCTCTGTTCAAATAATTTTGCTCCATCTGCAGCTTGGATCTAGATTCTCCACCCTGAAAGCCAGAAATGCAGAAAAAAGCTTGATGTCAGACCTCAGGGGTGGGGGCTCAGGATCTTCTGTTTTCCAGTCTTGGGACAGAGCGGTGGTGAATCCTGCCCCCATACACCCAAGCACCCGGGAAGCCTTCTGCCGCTGCTGGCAGAGAAACGGAGAAGACATTTACTTCCAGGAGCGGATGCAAACACAGGGAACTGCCAGTTGGCCAAAATCAAATCAAATATGACCTCTGATGAACTGGAGCCTTAATACTTTCAAACAACCCTGCACTCAATATTGGCAATGTAATAGTTTACCTTTGAGGCATGAGGGCTGAAGGAGAAACGAGACGCGAGGCTCCGGCGGATGTTTCATTACCATCATTTCTATCACTGATAACGAGCCAGCAAAGCCCCGCAAGGTCCCTGAGCCGGGCTCGGCAGAGCTGCCTGCACCTCTGCCCCGAGGGAAAGCACCAAACCCCAGAGAGCAGTTTTATGAGAGCACCTGAACCTCTTCAGTTACAGAAAACACAGAATAGAAATAATCTCTCCTGGCAGGAAGGGCCTTTCTCTCAGGTTTGCTTTCAGTCCTGCCACCCTCCAGCGACCTGCACATCCACAGCACCTTGCTGGCCCCCAGAAAAAGCCCAGTTTTTCCTTTTGAAGTGGAGCAGATACCCTCAGGGAACAAACCTTAAGCTAGAAATAATGGGAAGCCTTTGGGGAGACAAAAAATTAAAAACAATCTGGGTTTGATTAGAACCACAGGGAAAGAAATGGAAGCTTATCTGCATTACAACGCCCCTCCCAATCAAATGAGTCTCCCAGACCACGGTCCTTTCCAGAATCAGTATAAATATCTCAGCAACTTCTTGATCACTGGATCACTCCAAGCTTTTTGGAACCCGTCTGAAGAATGGGCCAATCCACTTTAAAAAATGGATTTACTGGATTTCTCCACAGCTGCCTCAAACTTTTGTCCCTTTTCTGCTAAACTTTGGCTGAAGTAAATTCACCCTTTGCCCCTATTTTTTCCCAGCAAGGTCTTTCCTACATTTTTAAGATACATCCCTCTTACTGCCCTTGAATCCTGGAGTTACCAAGGTGGAAGACCTGGCTGCAGCTCTTCGGTGTGGGTCTATAAACATCTTCCTGCCTCTCAGGAGAAAACCAGCTGCTGCCAATAACTCCAGACAGGCAGCTTCTCCCTACCTACCCCCAAATCCACTGTCTGGGGGTGGGGTGTGCGTGTGTGTGCTGGAGATTATACTGGACTAAAGCTCCTTCTACCAGAATCTGAGGCAAAAATACCCCAAATTTTATTCCAGCTGTATGGGAGGAGCAGTCTTCTTTACCCATGAAAAAAAGATTTTGCACCAGCACTGAGCAATGGCACGCAGGTCACCTGCCCTCAGGCCAGGCATCCATACACTGCCACAATATCCCCAAAACACAGAGCCAAAGATGGGGAAAAACGCACCTCCCTGCCATCATTTGACCCCTCAACTGCAATAAAATCACTTGATGACCAAGAATGATTTTTTGTGTGGTGTGTCAACCAGTGAAGTTGTCACATAGGCAGAGCCAGGATATAGCAGCACAGAACACTTTTTTTTACCCCCAAGGAGGGTGGGGAAATTCTCCACCCCCTGCTTCTCTAGTAGCACAAGTCTGTGTCTGCAGCTCTGTGCTGTGACCTGCAGCACCAGCACAGCTGGAGTTAACCTCAGCTTCTGGAAGCAGGATTGTGTTCACATACATGCACGCGTATGAAAAAAAAAAAAGTGTTTTTAAACGCAAGACATGCTCACCACCTCCTTTGGGTTTCAGCTCCCTGCTGCTGCTGGGTTGGGTGGGTCACAGGCTGCAGTTCAAGGAGAGGGGCTCTGGGGCTCAGAGCCAAGGGAGACACTCTCTGCAGCAGCGCCCTGCTATTCCCAACCATGAGGTTTTGCAATCCTCGGGTTTCTCGTCTCCACATCCAACCTTCGAGTCGTCCCCGCAGAGATAACCCCCCTGCCCGTGCATAGAGGGGGTCCCTGACAGCCCACCCCCCTTGCAGACCAGAGCCCCCGTGATGCTCAGCCCGGGTGGGGGGGTGGGGTGTGCATGTGTCTCATTTTGGGGATCCCTCACAGCCCTTCAAGCCCTGCCCCGGTGTGGCTGCTCAGCACTACAGCGAGGCCTCCCTTCAAAAAGCGACCCTGGAATAACCCCTGTCCAGCTCCTTGGTTGCTTTTCCCATGCTGATATTAGCTCAGGAGCTGAAAGGAGCTGGCCAAGAGCCACTCAACAGCAGCACAGGAGATATGTAGCTGGGCTTGAAACATCCTGGAGCTGGAAGGGTGCGTGTGCTGCACCCACCTCCTCCCGCTTACCTTAGCGCCCTGTTCTTCCCAGCAAGCTGAGCACCTCTCCAGTGCCTGGAGAACAGAAACAGGTGATGGCATCTCCCCAAAACCTGGCATTGTCCCTTTCTGTGCCCAGCGAGAGTGCAGCAAAACCACCAGCTGGGGCTGCGTGGCTCCTCCAGCTGCCTCTTGCCAACAAATCCCAGCTCCTGCAGCCACCTCAAATCCAGATGCATGGAAAAAAAACCAAACAAACCTTGTGAGATGACAGAGTTCTCTTATTCCTGCTGTAATTAGTCCCTGTGGAATTCAATTAAGAAGCTCCCCACTGCAGCTATCAAGCCTTCATCAGCTAGGCAAACAGGCGTGCGAGCCAGGCCAAGTCCTTGCAAGTACAAGATCAACATTCAAGCATGTCCAAGAGGAACCTGTCCTTCTACACCCTTTACAACTTCAAAGGGTTGTCCTGCTGGTGGGAATTTAAAGGTCCTGCTGATGACCAGAAGCACCTGTGCCCCCTCTGCTCACCCTTCCCAGCTGGAGAACATCTAAGCTGCTCCAGCCGTGCCAGGGCAAAGCATAGTCTTCCTATTTTTTTCATGGTTTTCTGGCTTTTTCTACAAGTTTGGCCAGGCTGGAAATAGAGAAGCAGATGTTTTTTGGAGCTGTTCTCCACAGCTTCTGGAAGTGGGGAGATGAGAGCTCCGTTCAGCCCACCTATTTTCAAATACCAGTGGAGAAAGATTGGAAATGGGGCTTTAGCTTGGGGAAGGTTTCATACACACCTCCCTACAGGGGTGACTTTGGCACCACAGAAGTGAGATGCTTGATACCTGGATGGTAAGAAGGACCAGAAGGAAGATGCTAAAACCTAGAGAAACTTTCCAACTAATTCTTCTGTTGATGCATTTTAGTTTGAGGAACATCCTCTGCTTTGATTTAAAAGTGCCCTTATAACACTGGAGATCTCATAACGGTGCTGGTGGCAACTTGAGATCAGTGCATGGATGTTACCATCCCATTTGCACTTCAGGTGAGTCTTTAGGAGGAAAGGCTGAGAGCCCTGGGGCTGTTCAGCTGGAGAAGAGCAGCCCCAGAGGGGAGCTGATCAAGGCTGAGCAAGAGTTCAAGGGCCCCTGGGGGGCAAGCGGCTGGGGCCAGACTCTGCTCAGTGGTGCCCAGTGCCAGGACAAGGGGCACCGGGCACCAACTGGAACCCAGGAGGTTCTACCTCGGCAGGAGAAGAAACTTCTGTGGTGGGAGGGTGTTGGAGCCTGGCCCAGGCTGCCCAGAGAGGTTGTGGAGTCTCCTTCTCTGCAGAGATTCCCACCTGGACAATGTGATGCTGGGCCCCCTGCTCTGGGTGACCCTGCTGGAGCAGGGGGGTGGCATCAGATGATCTCCAGAGGGCCCTTCCCATCCCCAACCATGCTGGGATTCGATGACTCTCCTAGCCCAGAAGTGTGTGCTGAAGCTTTGACTTCAGTACCTGCATCCCTGCTCTGATTTCATCTCTCCCAGGATGCCCTTGCCTCTGGGTCTGGGCTTGGGCTCACCTATAACCTCACTGCAGACATAGCCAAGATCCTGCTGGTTACGTACAACCTGAGTTACCGAATCCCACGCCATTCCCATGGGCAGCAGGAGAGGAACATGCTGTGTTCCCGGCTTAGAGCTCCCTGTGGTGCCCTTGCGCAGCAGCGGCTTTGCCCTGGGGGATGTTTGATCTCTTCCAACTATTCCCACCATTGCTCGGTGTTCTGAGCCAGGACACCACTGTGCAAAGCCGTGCTGAAACATGGGACAGCTGGTAATGCCAAAAGCCACGGGCTCCAAGGTGTGGATGCCAGCGCACCCCAGTGGGGGTTAATTCCTACTGTAGCAGCCATGGGACCCTTCCAGGCCAGTTCACTGCCCAGTTCGGCTGAGATTAGACAAAGCTTAAATAACATGTGCTACTTCTGCTACTGTGACTCCAACGAGTCACGTTGGAAGCTGTCAGGGGAAGGTCTGGACTCACTCGGGCAGAAATGAAGCAGCAGCAGCAAAATGCTTCTCCCCACCCAAATAATGTTTCTAAAAAAGTCCTGCCAGCAATTTCTTATCCCTTTCCTATAGCAAAGCCTCCCCAGCCTGGCCAAACAAGAGAAGTGGTGTGCTAGGAGGAACAACAGCCTGAGGAAGGCTCAAGAGTGTTAGTTCTTAAAGATGCTCCTTTGGAACCGAAATCACCTGGTTTAGAGCTGTTGAAGACCTCCTTAAAAGATGCCCTAAATGTGTTCCAAATCAAACTTCTGTTTGCTTATGTTCCACAGTAAAGTTGGAGAGCTTCATTTATCATAAAAGGGTTTGGGTGAGAATGGACCTTTCAAGCTCATCTGGTCCAACTCCCCTGCAGGAGCAGGGACATCTGCAACTAGAGCAGGTTGCTCAGAGACCCGGCCCAACCTCCCCTGGAATGGTTCCAGGGATGGGGCAGCGACCACCTCTCGGGGCAACCTGGGCCAGGCTCTCACCACCCTGTGTCAAAAATCCCTTCCTTCTCTCCAGTTTAAGCCTCCCTCTTTTATGGTTTCAAACCATCCCCCCTTGTCCTGTCCCAACAGGCCCTGCTCCAAAGTCGTGTCCCCATCTTTCTGACAGGCCCCTGGAAGCCCTGAAAGGCCCCCAGGAGGTCTCCCTGGAGCCTTCTCTTCTCCAGGCTGCACAAGCCCAACTCTCCCAGCCTGGCCTCCCAGCAGAGGGTTCCAGCCCTCCCAGCATTGCTGTGGTTTAAGGGTTCACAGATTGAGCAGGCGGGACACAGGTGAGAACCCCAGGCCCCTGAGGCCCCCGAGGGCAGCTAATCCCCCACCCCCTACCCCCCTTTCCCGCCGCACTCCACGGAGGAGACAGGAAGGGCGGGAGGGGCTCTTCCTGCCCGGGCTCTGCGGCTGCGCCTCAGCCCGGCCGGGCCTGGCTCCCTGTGCGCGGCGAAACCCCCTGCCCTCCGAGGGCCGGTTTGGTGGAGAGGGGGAGACCCCTCTGCCCTTAATGGTCCTTGTCCCTCTTTATCTCCTGTTACTTGTTATATTTGTTACAGCCTTAACTTCCAGTTAGGGGTGAGGCACCAGCATTGCTGGGGCTCCTCTGGCCCCGCTCCCACAGGTCCCTGTCTCTCCTGTGCTGAGGACTCCCGAGCTGGTCCCAGCCCTGCAGGGGGGTGTCCCTGGAGTGAAGAGCAGCATTTCCCCGGTTAAACATCAATACACTTGTATGGCTTTAAGATTTCTAATAAAATTAAGGTGACATTGTCCCTGCAATGTTTTGCTGATACTCTGCTTGAGCTGCAGTGATTTCACTGAGAGCGGGCCCCTGAATGTTCAAAATAACCCTTAACCTCACAAATCACCCATCAGACCTTCCACGGCACCTTCCACCTGCTGCGACCCAACAAACTCAAATGTCTCCGAACTTTTCTGGCAATAACAAGAACAATAAACTTCTGCGTCAAAGGCAAACCATGGGCTTGTAAAAAAAATACTGTATGTTTGATGCTGAGGGGAGAACAACGGAGGAGGGTTCATAGTGTAGCCCCAGCTTAAGTTTATAGTAGAGTTGGGGTGTACGGAGGGAGAGGAGAAGACTTAGTGGGACAGTGGCAGACCCAAGCTGGTGTCATTGGGCTTGATGATGCCCCAATATTCCCATTTTTTTCACCCTCTTCTCAACACCACTGCCACACCGGCTTTATTCTGTCATTCTTTTGAAATATTTAGCGATTTTCTCTGCAAATTTAGAAACAAGTTGGCTGATCTTGCAGTTAAAAACGAGTTTAAAAATTAATTGAACGCTTTAAAAAATTAATAATTATTTCGGTTAATTAAGGTAGCAGCTTAACTTTTTTTTTTAATTAATTTTTTTCTTTAAACTGCTAACAATTCGGTAGCTCCTACACAGTCGCTGCAGGACTGGAAAAAGATGGGGACCGAGAGCTGGAAAAATGTCATCTTCATCCTTTCAGAGAGCATGTTTTGGGGCTCTTCTGCATCATCTGCATTATTATTGACAGCATTACAGCACCTATCAAAAAATGGATCCATAGCATCATCATTTCGCTAGAATTTCTTTTCCTCTGGATAATTTAAAACGCTTTCTTGTTGTCCATAACACATTTGGGTATGGATTTTTCTGTTTTAATGGATACTTTTACTTCTCGTAGCCATTGTTCTTTATTTCATAGCATCTGATTTTTAATCATAACCATTATCTTTCTCCCTTTCCTGATTTGTTACTTATTATCTGTAGCTCGGCTCGCTCTTCTTGCTTCCTTTTCTTGCCAGGATTTGTTGTGATCTTTTCTTTGTGATCATCATAAATACGCCTGTCAAGAAGGAACCGAAACAAAAGGCATTTATTTCGCTGAGAATTTGAGAAATTTCTCTTTTCCAACGAATTAGTGGAGAGAGCTATAAAAAATGTGCCGCATGTGTGAGACTTGGGTGGCAGATTTTTCCTAAGGGCTTCTGCCATGTTACTGCCTCCGGATGGGGTGGTTAATCCCTGGGACTTCTCAT
Organism: Baryphthengus martii; assembly: GCA_013396935.1. Lineage (NCBI taxonomy): Eukaryota > Metazoa > Chordata > Aves > Coraciiformes > Momotidae > Baryphthengus > Baryphthengus martii. Next base: position 204,036 of record VWZK01013330.1, read on the forward strand.
GGAGATGCGAAGCCCATCAACAGGAGCTGCTCTGCACCCTGGTCTGGTCTCAGCACCAAAAATCCCCTTAAGTTTCCCAGATCATGATCTATGGAGGTTATAAATTCATAAATCTGAATACATTTTACCTGGCAGAGATAGATGCAGAACAAATTGACCCCGCATCTCCCTGCCCAGAGCATCCCAAGCAGCAGACTGTGGGTGAAATGGTGCGGGGTGGTGCTGGAGAAGAAAGAGGAGGGTGTCAAATTAGAAACTGTGCATTTCTTCAGCTCCCACGGCTCAGAAGGACACAGCAGAACTGTGGAAGCCCAGCTGCCGTGGTTCACCGGCAGCCCAGCTCCGCCGTTGCCGGCTGCAGCGAGCGCCGAGGCCGCTCCCCGTGCCGGAGGGCTGCTCTCGTCTGCCGTTTGATTTGTTTGCATTGATTTTAAAATAATGACTTTTCATGAAATAAATTTCGATTGGGAAAATAAATTATTTTCTCATTTGGGTGCGGGCAGGCAGCCGCCGCGCCAGGCGCACGCTCCCCGGCCCTCTCGGTGCCGATTCCCCATTATGAGCACATCAGCGGCGGGGCTCGGGCGGTGCGAGGATTTCCATTCAAATGCAAAGTGCTCAAAACTTTATGTATTTCACTTTTCATGCAGAAAATCTGCCTATTTCTACTCAGCACAAGGGGAACTTTTGTGAGGTTGTTTAACCTTGAACAAACGATGGTTTAACAGTTTTCAGGAGGGTCGAGTGAAAAATAATGATGCCGCTGCCATTATGCGCCGCTGCTCCGTGGCCGATGGTTTAAACCCGAACACGGCAGAACTGCAGACCGTAAGCAAAAATATATTTTTATTTTAAGTTGGTTTTGGGTTGTTTTTTTTCCAGTGCTGCAGTGGAAATGTGCTTTGAGTCCTGCTTCATTTTAGAAATGTGCTTTGAAGCTGTGCCCTGTTGTTTTCTTTCCCCCGCCTGTGTTTGATGACCTGCCAGCCTTCAGCTGGCACCGAGCGCAGCTCTGCGCAGGATCAGATGGAAGCCGTCACGTGGCCCTCATCCCCGAGATGCCGCCTTCCTCCGTGGGTGCAGTTACACCGATGCTCGTAGGGCTGGGAGCTTTCCTGGAGCGTGAGGTGAATTTTAGAAATCATCTTCCTCAAAGGCTGTTTGAGAAATCAAGCCATCATCCTGATTCTCCCCTTACAATAACAGAAGATGAGCTGGATGTCCCCTAAAATAAGGAAGATCCTACCTTTCAACCTAGAATCTCACATCCTGTATTCAAGGTTGACTCTCAGTTTCCAGTCTGGTCTGGATATGCAGAAATACGTGCATGGGGACCCACCTTGTCCTTCTCTGACCTCAAATTAGAGCTTAGCCCAGGCCACCTCTTTCAGAAATTTCCTGATTGGTTCCTACATGAAGCTGAAAAACCAAAAATAAAATTGAGAAAAGCAAACCACCCCCTGGGGAGGTGTTGTAAGGCTGAGGGGGCCCAAACCATCTCACTATATCTCCCAGCAGACTCTCTCCCTTAAGTCGTTGCATTATCATGTGGCCCATCCAAACCTTCCAACGCCAGCCTGAAGGGAAGAAGTTTAGTTATGAAGGATATGAAAGAAGCATTTTCTTCTTGCCTGTTTCGAAGGTCCTGATCTGTGATTTGGCACCCCGAGCGTTTGTGCTGCGGGGAACCGTGGACAACCCCTCCGGTGCCGCTCCTCAGCCCACAGCCCATCGCTCATGTTCCTGCCAGGATGAAGAGTCTCAGTCCCTGTAATCTCTCCACCTGCAGAGCTATTCCCCACCCTTATCTTTCCTACCTTTCTCTTCATCTTTTCTAGTTTCTAGTTGTTTTTATTCCTGTCTTTGGTTTTTTTTTTCCTCCCCTCCAGTGGAGGAAACAGATTTCTGAACAGTATTTAAGTAGCCGGTGAATTATCGATCTGCTCAATGACAGATTGATCTCTTCTGTTTTGTTTAACACTTTTCCCCTCAAAATTTTGCACGCTCAATTTACTTTTTAGGCTGTCGCAGATCACCCAGACGATGTTTCTGTAACACTCCCTGCAAGGACCAAGTCCTCTTATCCTAGGCAGTAGTAGCTCATGGAAGGCCTACGACTAGTTCAAGTACCAATGGGCTGTTTCACCCACACGCAGGAATTTTCACGTCTCGCTACTGAATTCCACTCCTGCTTTACTGTCCTGTTGCTCAGTATTGAAAGATCCTGCCATAGCTTTTTGCCATCGACTCTGAATATTGAAATATTGTCAGCAACTTCATCCTCTAACTCTTTTCCTTCTCCAGGTCATTTCCCAACCTGGAGCTGACGCTCCACCGCAGGTCCCCCGGGGCCTCTCTCGGCACCTTTATTCCACAGCAGTATCTGCTCCTTTGTGCTCCGCTCTCACGGAGCTATTAGACGGAGGAGAACTTTCTCTTTTACACTACAGTGATTTAATTTCTTAAAGAGCCTCCGCTGAAGACCATTTCCCAAAGCTTTTGCCGCACGCTCCTCCGGCTCTGCAAGCTCACGGCGGGGCTCTCCAAGGGCTCGCGGCGCAGGACTTCCTCCTGCAAAACCTGCACCGACTCTTCCCTGCTGTTTCATATTTATCCTGGTGCTTACTGGCATCTTTGTTCTATTTTTTTCCTGACTGTTTGCCCAGCGCAGAGATCTGCTGCTCTATAGTCCCCCGGATTGCTGCGGGGGCTCCTTTTAAATATCATTGCGTTTACCACCTTCAGCTCCTTTGGTACCACGGTTATTTTTAAACAGTCCCTTGCTCACCGCTGCTAAATGGCTGTTTCATATGAGACATCCTTCAGGCTCCGGGGTAAATGCCATCTGCTCCTTTCCATACTCTTGATTTCCCCAGTTTGCTCCTCAAACTCTTCCAGCGACGGCTGATTTCAGGATGGGTCCTCTGCGGTGGGAAGAGCTCCAGGGGGGCCCCACAGCTGCTGAGAGGTTTGAGAAGAGGAGTCTATTATTAGATTTTTACACCTTAGAAAGCTGCTCATCAAAAAAAGGGCTTGTCTCCTTTGCCACAGTTCTACACTTAATTTGGCATCTCGTGCTCTTTTTTTTTTTTTCTGCATTTGAACATGACTTCTGCTTTTTGAAGGATACTATTTTACCTCTGACAGGCTCCTTTAGCTGGTTCTTTAATGAGAACAGCTAATTTTTTGCCCTTTTAAAGTCTCCTTTGATAATAGTATAGATTTGTTCTCATCGTCTAATAGAAGATCTTTAAACAATGTCTATGTCCTCTGGAAAAATTTTACCCTTTTGGCAGCTGCTTTTAATTTCTTTTTAACAAGCCTCTCCTCTTTTACGTGGAGGGCCTTTTGGAAATGAAGTCACAATGAACTTTTCCAGCTTTGTTTTTAAATCCCTACCGCGTTACTGAGTTTAAGTACGTTGCAGACATTTTTAGAGAGGGGCTATCCAATTTTAATTCATTTTAAATCAGCCCTGTGGCCTGCTCTGGATTAAATGTAGCATTGATTCTTCTAGCTGTCCTGAGAAGGAGTTATCTTCTTTGTTGTCTCCACAGAGGACAGCAGTAAGGAGCAGAAGGAGTTTGGAAGGACCAGGCACTACCCCACCTTCTCCTAAAACAGCAGCTATGGGCCACCTAAATGCTCTGAGGTGGTCCCACCTCTCTTTAGAGTGTCTGTGAAGTTCTCCTTTTGCTGTCCTCTCCTCCAGCCATGGATCTAGGGCTGGGACCTCTTTTGTGGCAACCTCAACTTGTGCAGACTTCATTCTGCTTCTCTCCTGCAGCCCCTGAGCAGCTGAGAGGTCCCCCGGGGTCTCCCACGTCACCCCTCTGAGCTGGGGTCTTGGTTGAGCACCACAGAGGAGCAAGGCCTCCCTATCTGTAGCTTTTGCTGGGAGCTGGCACCGCATCGTTCCGCTGGATCACACTGGGCAGCTCCAGAGCTTGTTCATAGATTCAACCTTCTCACCAGACTGACGCTATTTTTTTGTGGAAATAACTATTCCAGAGAAGTGAGACACTGTTAAAAAACAATTAAAAGCCTCAGGTTGTACCTGAGTAGAAGCAGTAATTTAAAATTGCCCAAACATGTTTTTGATGCTTTCTGCATTAAAAATCCGGCCTCTCCTCCCCACTGCCCAGTTCACAAAATTTAAAGCAGGGCTACCATTGTAAGGGCATATTAAAAAAAAAACCTAAAATGCAACTTTGTAAAGGACATTAAGCATTTTTCAGGTTTCTTTTTGGATTGCAACGTGCCATCATAATCCATGGTCAGAAATATTGTCTGCAAAGGTTGCTATGGCCCCTCACATCCCACCGCTTGCCTCAGAGGAGCCAGGAGCAAGTGACAACAGGAGGGAAGGCTGTGAAAATCCAAGTTCCTTTTCCCCTCCCGTGTTTTAGGCTGGAAGTAGAATTATTTCCAGGTCTCATCATTTCCTCTGAGCTTTTTATCACAGCTAAAAACTGCCAGGAACGTTCACGAGGGAGAAGAGGAGGGGAGGGAAACCCGGCAGCAGAAGCTGGGCGATGCAGGCAGCAGGCGCTTCTCTGAGGACAGCCAGCAGGATCTGTCGTCTACCCTGGCTGGCTCTGCCTGAAAACATTGGTAAAGCAAGTCTGCTCTCTGTTAAGACAGTGGGAAAGCCTTGTTCATGCCAAAAAAATTTGTCCCGGCAAGGTCTGAAGTAAACACACTGAGCATGAAACTGAAAATCAGCGCTCGGGGGGTTGGTGTTGCTGGTATCACAGGAGCAGTGCAGCCAGCATGGAATCAGAGAAGTGTTTTGGTTGGAAGAAACCTTCAAGATCATCAAGTCCAAGTGTTCCCCCAGCACTGCCAGGGCACCACTAAACCCTGTCCCTCAGCACAGAAACCCCTCCAGGGAAGAGGACTCCAGCCCTGCCCTGGGCAGCCTGGGCCAGGCCTGGACAACCTTTGCGGGAGAGAAATTATTCCTCAACTCCAACCTAAACCTCCCCTGGCACAAATTAAGGTTGTTTCTTTTTATCTTATATCCCAGGGAGGGGAGCGGTTGCACAGGCTCTGCTGATTTCTCACGTTTTCTACTTGTTTTGTGTGATCTCTTAGCAAACTGGTAACAAACCATGCTGCCCCATTTCTAAAAACAAACCAAACCAAACCAAACCCCTCAAAGCCACCCCTCAACAAATCCAGGCTCACAAGAACCAGCAAGTTTCCCTCCAGGTGAGCGTGGACATGTCCCAGGCATTTCAATTTTCCCTTCTGAAATCCACAGCCTGCTTATTCATTCGCAGCTGTCACAGTTTCATTTCTTCCCTGTTCACGCCTTAAGCATCACTTCTCTTCCTCTGCATCCCGAGCCTTAAACGCTGCCAAGCGCGGCTCCCGTTGGACGCTGTACCTGGTTGTTGCTGTGCGGTGACGCGCTCGTCTCGTCGTACAGCTACAGCCGCCTGGTTGCTTGTCTTTGTGCAATCTTCTCCCTGAGGCTCCGGAGGATTCTGTTTGTACCGCACAGGCTCAGACCCTGGGCTTTAGGGATAAGCCAGATTTCCTTCTGATTAAAGACTTGGGAAAGATTAAAGATACACAGCCAGGGCCCAAGTCAAAGCTGCAAAGCAAAGATCATTCTGCAACTTTTCAGTTTGCAATCTGATGATTTTTTTTTTTTTTTCGGTCTGTTCTCCTGCATTTTTAAACATGTAAATGGGAAAAAAACAATCATTTACTGCAGAGCATCACAGTGCCCCTGCTCGAGATCAGGACTGAGAATGGAGAGCCAGGGTCTGATCGATCCCCGTTCTTAAGGATTTTCCTCCCACCCTAGTGTTTTGGCACAGCCAGTGCAGCTCTGCTGGATGGGGTCCCACTCCTACACAGCCCCAGGCTCCTGCTTCAGTCTGGCTTTGTTCGGATCTGCCCCACTTTCGCTTTTCCTCTCACTCCCAGTACTTGTCTCCATCTCACACGTACAGGCCTCCCTATCTTCCTCCATGTCCTCTTAGCCTGGACGACAAAGGCCCCTCCATCTCCCCAGAAAGAATTCGTTTTCCCCCAAAGCCATGGGCAGAACAGGCTCTTCTCATGCACCAGAAGTAGTTACACAGCTGGGCTGGTTGGACAAAGAGGCCAAGGGCAGGGGACACATCCACCCTCTCCAAAGCAACGTACGTAGCGGGGAACGGAGAGTGATACCCGTGGGAGCTGGGGACATCTCTCCAGAGCAGCCTCCCACTTCCAGGGATCCAAGCTTTGCACATGAGCACCTTTTAGGACACCCACTTGAACTGGACTAAGCAAACTGCCTCTCACTCTCCTCCCCATCTCACTTGTGCCCGCTGAGCATGGGACCAGCATCACCCTAGAGCATGGCCTGTGTCATCATCCCCAAAGAGATCTCTCCAGCAAAAACTGGATGTATTCAGTAAAAGTTCTGCAGTGCCTCTTTCTGTTTCTCTCAAACACACCCTTCGAGCCACCTTGGCACCAAGCAGCAGATGCTCTGTCCTGCCTGAGCCCCTATGTGATCTTTACCTGAGATAGTCTAAGCATCCTCCTCTGCTTGCTTTCGCTTGCTCTACGGTGTTGCCTGAATAGCCAGAAACCATCTGAGCAATGCGGGCCTGTCCCAGGCTGTAAAAGGACAAGCATGGAACAGTCCAAACAGGCACCCAGCATTGTCCCAGCAGTGCTTTGGGACCTGAGTGCAGGGGAGGTGGCATTGTATGGCCATGGGTCATCCTGCCCTGCTGCCACCGCACTTATCACTTGGTCCCAAGGAGTGACCAGGTGCCTATTGCCCTGAAAAAAATCTATCCAATTTCCTGTGCATAGAGAATTTTAGAGCAAAAGAACCAGTTTTGTACAACTACAATACTTACTTTCCTTCTGAAATGAAGATAGCTCAAAAACAACCAAGTCAGAGTAGAAATAACGTGAGTTATGAGTAGAAATAAAGAAAGGTTTCTAAACGGCTTCCCCACCCACCACGTCTTTGCTGACTGGTCCTTCCTTCCAGACCTGCTTCCCACTGACAATAACTCGCTGAACTGCAGCATCAACCTTGCGGGGCCTTGGGCAGTTTATGCTCCCGTCACTCCCTGCTCCCCTCTGCAGCCTCTGGGCACAGACTACAGATTCCCAGCTCTCTGTGTGGCTTCTCCTCACCTCTTCCTCCTCCTGGCTGGTCGAGGCCTGGGCTGCTTTCTCGAAGGGAAGGAGCAAGGTTTGCCAGCTCCCTTCGGAGGCATCTGCCTGGATCCCTGTTTTTTAGAGAAACCTGAGACACACGCACGCCGAGAGCACACGCAGATCAAACAGCTGCTGTCTGTCACAGAGCTTAAAGCCTAATTACAGAAGATTACAGAAACTATTTATAAATATTTATATCCATTTAAATATATTTATAAACACATCAGGATTGGATAAAAGTGTATATTGTGATTTTTAGCTTAAGACACAACCAAGTATTGTTTCTACAATGCACACACAGTAATCATATATTTGTATTAAGCTTCTTTTTGATTAACAGGGACAGCAGCTGTTAACATCTGAATTGCTGGTAATACAAAGTAGGTTGGCACCACCAAGCTCAGGAGAACGTGTGGGGAGATGCTGAGAAGTCTGGAGGCAATGTAGCAGGTATACTGCAGAGCGGGAAAACTTCCCCTTCTTCAGCAGAAACCTCCCTGATTCACTGAGAAGGACACTGGAAATACGGAGCTAGGTCACGTATCTTCTTCCCTCAGTCATCTGCCGATTTCGTGTCCCACCACGCTGCCCACCTTCCCCCATCACCCCTGGCACTGCACGTGGAGTGGTGACCATTTTCCACAGCACAGCTCCCTGGTGCTCCACGTCCCCCTCGAGTCCTCTACCTGTGCAGCAACGCTCAGTGAGCGTTACATCTGAATCGCATCATCTTTGTCACCCAGAGGTTGTCCAACCTCACAACTCACCGCGTTTGTGGCTTGCTCTGGACGCTATGGAGCAGTACCCTCCCCTGGGCACCTCTCGATACATGGCAGGGTTGGACTTTTCACCATGCAGCAGCTTCATTGCTTTGTCTGATACTTAGGAAAGGCTCCAGCAAAGGCATTTGGAAAGTCACCTGTGATTTCTTCCTTTCTTTTTGTTTGGTTTCCTAAGGAAACTACGTGCGTGCTGTTTCAGTGGTCTGCCAGGCATTTGGAGCTGACGGGGCAAGTCAAAGCCACAACTGAGAGGGGTAGAGGTCCCCAGATCACCACGTTTCTAGGAGGTGTGTGAAAGTCAGAAGATGAACCTCTATTTGTGCTCTGGTTGAAAGCACAGTTGGTAAAGACTCAAGCCTTACCTGGGGCATTCAGCAGCAGCTCAAGATGAACCCGTTTGTGTTCTGGTTGAAAGCACAGCGGGGAGGACTCAAGCCTTACCTGAGGGATTCAGCAGCAGCTCACCACCCAGGAGGATGTGTGCTGGTGGGCCACCAGCCTGGCTGGGGGTCTGGACCGGCCCCCACGCTGGCTGGCAGACGGCTCTGGATGGATGTGGGCATACTGGAGAACACTGAGGAGAAGGGTTGGAGGTGCATGGGAAGCACTGGGGCGGCGAGTAGTGATGGCAGACAAGATAAACTTGGGGAGACACTGGAGGAAAGGCAACTTGGAGCAGCAACAGGGACCGCAGCATGATGCTCACCCTGCGGGCTGCTCCAAAGAGCCGACCTCAGGGTTCCCACAGCCAGAGCCCATCCAGAGGAGGGTTCACAGGGGCTGTGCTGGGCGCTGAGCAGAAGAGATGCTGCCTGGCCTCCACGTCCTGGTATGGGCAAGCCATCCCATCCCCGCCTCCTTCCAAGCACTTTTGTTTTTTTCTTCTCCTCCCCTCTCAGGAGAAGACAAAGCAGGAAACTCGTGTCGTGCTCCTGGCAGGGTGGTTTTGAGCAGGACAATCCTTTTGGTCAGGCATCAAATAGCAGCGTGTGAGCCATCTGCTTCTTTGACTAAAACACCCAGAGAAAAGCTGCTGGATTGGAAAAAGGATATTAATCTGAAAAGCGTACAACAAAGCAACTGCAGGGTGTTTCCCCCCCAAGCCAGAGCGAGCGAGGGAAAGCTGATTACCATGACACACAGAAGCCCTGATCTAATATTCCACTTCAAGATTTGCAAATAATGTGCCCATTAACATTCATTAGCTCTTTAAATAATACCTGCCAGACCTTCCAGGCAAGGAGGAAAGGCCCCAGCGCCCAGAAATCAATCACATAACAGCCTCTAATTGTGCATTTTCCACGTCTACGCAAAAGTTTCAATAAAAACAAGGCAGGACAGAATAGCAAAGCCGGAGCTGTCATCCTTGTGTACAGAGCTGCACAGAGACACCCTTTCCGCTCCCAGATGCGGCGCGAGGATCTTTGCTAATTAGCGGGCTTCTCTCCGACAGCTCGCCCGAGTTCAACGGGCGCTGGGGGAGGCTCTCCGCAGGAATGTGTCAAGCCAGCCTTTCACCACCCAAAATAGCTTCCGTCTTCTTAGCCTGCAGAGATAAGTGCCACAAAAAGAAAGAGGCTGGTGTCACGCCCGTCACGCCCCAGGAGACGGGACTCGCTTGAGCTTTGGCAGTGCCAAGTTAATATCCAGACACAGGAAGGTTTGAGGGGGCTTCCTGCAGCCCCAGCTGAAATAACACCGTTAAGAGGTGGAAAATGAATGGTTTGATATCGAGGCATGGCTGTGGAGCTGCGATGCTCCCTGCAAACCTCATTGTTCTCTATCACCTGGACTTTCTGCCCTCCCACGTCTTCTCCTTCAGAAAGGGCTGAAGGCAAGGGTGGGATCAGGACAAGGGGCCACATCGCTCCTTGGTCATATCAGTCCCAGATGCCGCGCTGATTTTGCCCGTGCCGGATGCCCAAATGAACTAGCATCTTCCCGACACCCTTGATCAAATTTCTTAGCTGCTCACCACACTGAAACTTGACCCAGCCAAGAGTATCTGTGTTCGCCCTCTGCCAGGAAGACCGTGGTGTCCTGTCACCAGTGACCACATCCCAGGAAGACCAGAGGGATAGGAGTTAGAAGGTCCACCCGCATGATCACAGAGGTCACGGGCACCGCTAATACCGCAGTGCTGCTTTTATTCTGGGACTGTGCTGGTGTTGTGGACTCTCAAATCAAAAGCACGGGGATACGTCCTTGCAGAATGATGCATTGTGGGAATTATGGACTGAAGATCCCTTAGGATCATAATGCAGGTCAACCAAGGTCTGCCACTGGAAGAAGGCTTTATATGAAGGTTGCTAGGTGAAGAAGCAATGCCACCATCACCTTCTCTGCAGCTGATTTGTACTGATGGACACGGTTCATCGTGGCACCTACCCCAACTACCAGCATGATCTAACTCCCTCTTCTCTACAACTCCAGCACTGCTTTCAGCCTGTGCTGGGCCATTTGGACACAGTAAGTCTAAAAGAAATCAACTTGCCAAAGAGCAAATAGCATCTCAGCAAGATAAGAGGTATGGCCTAGCCCTTGTGCGCAGCGGTTCTCCTCAGAACGATGAGCAAGGTCGGTGCTGCAGTAGAGACGATGGCGTTCTGGGTTAGTCATCGTCACCCAACCTCAGTACACCGAGCCACCCTGCGAACACCCAGTAAGCAACTGCTTGGCACTATAAAGCTCAAATTAGCTGCCTGTACAAGCACACTCTGGATCTCCTCTGGCGTATTTTAATGCTTTAAAAAAAAAAAAAAAGCCGCCCTACCAGTTAAGTAGGTCCCTTTGCACAAAACCAAGAGCAAGCCTAGAGGCATCAGGGCGTCTGGAGCACATCTTCGTGTTCCTTAGAAAATGGCTCTGTGTTGTCACAGATGTTACAGTCAAAGCGAGGCCGCTCTTTGGGAAAGGTAGAATTTCCTTGAGGAAAACCGTGCGGCAAAGAGAGAGCTCTTTATGGTTACATTTAATCAGCCCCAAATGAGTTTGAGGAGTTAACGGCCAACCTGGAGTGACTTGTCTGGTCTAACTAGCCAGGTCAAGGCAGGGCAGCAAAAGAAAGCGATGGGTCCTGCAAAGGGTTTGCCCAACTCCAGGGTTGGTGAGAACTGTGCTCCCCAAACAAGAATATTCTTGAGTGAAGAGAAGACTGAAGAAATTCCTTCAAAGTGTGAAGGTGAAATACAAAGAGAAATGGAGGACAAACACTTTTTTTTCATGTGCAAATGACGACAGTGCAATGGAGAAGTGCACAGAGAAAAAAATAGTTTTGCATAGGTATCTCTCTCTAGATCTAGCCAAGAAATGCGAGAGCAAAATGAGTTTATGAGCGTATTTAAAGGGCAGGGATCAGATGAAGAGAAATAAAGCATTAATGTTCTCTCCTGGATTTCCTCACAAATTTACCATGCAAGATTTTGCCAAGTTTTTCCCCATCCCTGGGAAAAAGTGAAGGGCATTTGCAGTTGCTGAGTGGAGTGGCGGATGTTACCATCACACTGTGATACGGCGACCACCACTGCTCCTAGAGAAGAGAGGCCATCTGCAGACTAGTCCTTCCCCAACCCTAGCATCAGCTCTGCTCCTTTTGAGCCCAGGCTCCCCCCAACTGACTGGGTAAAATAATCTCACCTCCGACCTGCTCTCCACTCTTGCTAAGAGTGTCCGTTAATCCTCCGTGCTATCTCTCACCAGCTCCTATCTAATTTATCCTACTAGCTGCCACAAACATTTAATCTAAAGCTCCTGTAAAATGAAAAATAAATAAATAAATCTGGTTTATGCTACAAACTCTCCATTCCCTCATCCAAGACCTGTATGAACATGGATAAAATCACTATTTAATAGCGTCGGTCAAGCCCTGCTGCTTGTTCGGAACTCTTGCTTCCAGTCTGTTTAGATCAGCTATTAAAAGTTTGTACGAAACTTGTGGACATGTTTTTGTAGCACGCAAGGGAATGATTAAAGTGCCTGGTACTCAGGAGCAGTCCAGGAAGGGCCTGTATTGATCTTACACCTGGGGACTGAGTGTTGCATGGGAGAAAAGAAAGAGATACGGATTCAACCAACAAGATAGCGAGGCCTCCATCACAGGAGTCTCCTGTCGTATTTGACAGAGATGAAGCCAAAGGCACTGGGGATGTGACCCAGCTCTTTCTAAAGCAGGGGGCAGAGGCGGGTTGGGTGGGGATCCCTCGGTGTACCCATCTCTTTCAGCTGCCAAGGTGACCAGGGCAACATCATCCCAAGGTGAGCTGCTGCACAACAGGGCTGCTCATCATCCTTATGTCTGAAGGGGACCCACAGGAAAGCTGAGGAGGGACTTCTTTCAAGGGCTTGCAGTGACAGGACAAGAGGTGATGGCTTCAAACTGGAAGAGGGGAGATTTAGATTAGAAATTAGGAAGAAGTGCTTCACTCTCAGGGTGGTGAGACACCAGCCCAGGTTGCCCAGGGAAGCCGTGGATGCTCCATCCCCGGATGCGTTCAAAACCAAGCTGGATGGGGCTCTGAGCAACCTGCTCTAGCAGGTGTCCCTGCCCAGGGCAATGGGGTTGGGACTAGAAAATCTTTAAGATCTCTTCCAACTCAAACCATTCTATGATCCCTATGATCCTGCAGATGCTTCGCAGATGCAGGAGCTTGTGGTGGGCCTAAATACTGGCTTAAGACAGCCCCAGCATATCACTTGAGAGGTGTGAAAAGCTCAGCCTGGATAAATTTCAGGAAGGCTAAATTTATCCTAGAACAAGTACTTGAGTAGTTTTCAGCTCTTTTTCCCTATAGATGTTTTTTTTTCCCTCTCTTTTTTTTTTTCCTTCCTATTCCTTTTGCAGTACCTTGAATCATCAGCCTCTAATTATTGCCTGCAGTTATAAACATGCACTTCTCCCTGGAAGAAGTCCTTTTTCTTTCCTTTTTTTTTTTTTTTTTTTTTACCTAAAATTGAGGGCAGTTAGCAGATGCTTGGGTAGTGCCTACACTTGCAATATATTATTAAAACAAGCTCTCACCCGTGTGCTTTGACATAGCTGCTAACACTGCTTTCTGTAACACTTCGCAGGCTTTTGGAAATTTTTTGTAATCCCGAGCAGATCCCAACCCTCAGTCTGAAGAACATCAGGCTGTGTAAGTTAATGGGCCTTTCTAGCACCAAAATGAGGGAGCCGATGAAGATCCCCGCGCCGCGCACACCCGTAGCTAAACTCTTGCAGCCATTAGAAGAGCAGAGACATAAGGGAGCCTTTTCAGATTTTACAATTATCTCATATCAGTTGAGCTTGGTCCCTAAGGAGCCTCTACTAATGCTGGAAACTCAAGGCCCAAAGGCAGAAGAACTTCAGACAAAAGCCAGTTCCCATGGTGTCCTTACACCTTTAAAAAAATCTCGGTACCGATCAGATTTAAAAGGTAGAACAGGGACTGGATTAAACCATCTGCAGCAAATCGTCCTGATATAGTTTCAGTATTAAAAAAAAAAATCTGTGTTACAGCTGCCCATAAGTATAAAGTTATTGTTAAAAAGTTACTTTGAACCCAAAAGCCATCCTCATGGCTTTCCTTGATTAAATCCTTGGAGCATCTATAGAGCTCTACTCCAGTTTAAAGCTTCGTTTTTGACAAACCAGCATTTTGATAGAGAAAATGTCTTTTAAAAGCTACCTGGCTCTAATATTTGATAGCTCATAAAAGTGCAGGAAGGTAAAGTGATTATATTAAATTCTCTAATATGTATAACCCATTAAATATCAGCCGTATAATATTAAATGGAACTAAAATATTAGAATACTATAATAATATTATCATTATTAACATAAGGGACAATATCTAAAGCAGCATCGGATATTCATGAAGCAGTAAAAAGGGCTTGTTTACTGCACTGAGTCTTCCATTAATTATCACTAATATCACTACTGAGACGGCCAAATGCAGTCATTTGGCTGGTGATTCTCACTACACGGGGCCTGGGAACATCTGCTGGTGTTGTGCTTGAAGAGCAAGGCGATGGGACTTGCTGGGCTCGCCTTGGCCCAGGGGCTGGTTTTAGCTGGTGTCGGCTGCCACCACCATCGATCAGCGGCCGTTGCCTAACTTCTTTCAGCTCAGCCCTGCAGATGCTGCACCAGGATGCAGCAAACCTCAGTGGTAACTGCCTGATAACCAACTCTTCATGTTACGTGAGGCTGGGGGTGACAAGAAAACAGGCTGCACAAAGAGGAAGTACAAAGGTAACACCAAGCACCCGGGGAAAGGGGCTCTTTCAGCCACCCTGAGCTCATCCTGGTGAAGGACTTGAGATGCCATCAACCCATTGCACACCCAGACCCTTTTTCTGCTCCAGGAGGACCAGTGCCACCAGGCTTAGAAATAGCAGAAGGGTGAGCACAACCCAAGACAGATACCAGCAGGGTTTTTATGACTACATTGTTAATGATGCTTTTCCATATTAATTCAGAGTGTTGGTATTACTGTAAGTGGGATAATAACTGTTTGTTATATTTTGATTAGACTGTTAAGGCTGTAATTAGACTAACAATAAATCTGTGGCTCCACAGGAGAGGTGTTCCCATTTTACCTATAATGACAATTTGGGTCTAACAGGCAGGTGAGGCGGGACAAAGGGGCAACGGAGCAGACACGGCTCCCGGCTCCTCACCACCAACACCATCCCCAAGAGCAGGAGAGAATCGTCAGGAGACCTTGTTATGACTTTGAAATGGAAATGTCCAGCCGGTACCAATGTCTGAACCTGCTAGAGAAGGATGCTTGGGGACAGCTCAGGATGGCCTCCCAGTTAGCAGGTCATCGTAATCTGTACCATGCACAAGTCATTATTGGTCAGTGCCTCAATTAACAGCTATCCCAAGATAGCTTATAGCTGTCCAATTAATCAGAGGTCAGAGATGGCTGGAAGTGTCTTACCCAAACTGGTAGAATGCATCTGCCATTATATTCCCAGAAACAGAGCAGCCGAAGTACAGAATATGCTTTGTCCCTTCCTAGGAAGGGCCAAGAGAAGCCTTGCTCCAGGTGACCATCTCCAAATTTTTACCCATCTGATCACTTTCCGATTAGTGAGTCCCAGCTTTGCCAAGAGGAGGAACAACAGGCATTGCCCACAAGAGACCGAATGAAGCACATGTGCTTTGTTCAGCACTCCTCCCCTGGGAACACAAAGCATCCCAGTGAAAGCTGAGGGAGCAGCGAGGGGTAGCAACCATCAATCCATCTGCTAATGCCTCAAGTCACATCCAAGACGAGCATCCCATTAACTTTGTTCCTCTCAAATCCTATTTAGGGAACCGGCTCATAAGATGTGGAGTAACAACAATGTGACTTTCATATCACTCTGAGAGAAAAAGTACTTGAATGCACTCTTAGTTTATCTTGAGAAACCAGTCATTGCAACTGCAAGCCAGAGCTGGAGAACTCGCTTTCATGCTGGTTCCAATTGATAAGCCCCAAACCGAGCCTGATAGTTGTGTCTTGTTTACCCAAGTGACAAGACGACTCTTTGTATTCCAAGTTCTTCTCTGCAAGCACGTACCTTAGTCAAAGCCCTGCAAGGGACCTCGGTTTTTAATGCTCTCCTGGATTCACAAAGAGAGGAGCTGCCGCTGTGCGGGAGCAATAGCGATGCGAAGAACGGCCTGCGAACACAAAGCCTGGCAGCGGCCACATCCTCAGCGTGCCTGGTTTTATCTGTTGATAGTTGTTGCCTGCTCAGCACACAAGTTGTTCCCAGGGGCAAAATCCTGCCTTCAAGGAAAGCTGCTGCCTGTCTCGACGTGGCAGTCGTGCTGTGAATAAGCTGAACCACCACAACGTAGCCAAGAGATCCTGGGCCCGGATGGGTTATCCCACAAGGGCCCCGAACCAGGAGGAGACCCCTGGGAGTGACAAAAGTCCTCTTCGATCTTGTCTGCTCATCCTGACTTGATGTGCTTTTTTAAGCACTGCTCACAAGCTCATCCAGGGAACCAGAAGCTTCCTGGAGGTAGAGGATGTGTGTGTGCTCACTGGGAAGGGTGGGATTTGCCCTGTGCCTCAAGTGAGTGCTCTGATAACAGGGTTATTTCAAAAAGTGTGGATTGGAAGAGAGCTGGAGGGACGCTCCAGCTGTGGTTTGAAGGAAGACAGCACTTGCTGGGTCTTGTATGGAGCGTTACCTTGTCTGTGTTTGCAAGACTTGCAGATTAGGTCCCGCTGGGGAGAAACTACAGCTTTAGGGGTGCTTTGATACATTCCCAGAGTCCCATCAATTCTGGTCCCATTTCTAGTACAAGTGTTAGGTGAGACAGGGCTTGCGGACACCAGTGGTCTCCTGCAGATAGCAACAAGCCCATGCAGTGCTGGTGAGGGCTCTGCGCCCTTCCACAAGTCATCTGCTCTGCCAGCGGACTGCAGATACATCTTACGCCGGTAATGCAGCTGTAGGATGACTTGGATTAATTGATTTTATCTATTAGCTATTAAAATGGATGAAGCATAGAATGGAAGTTATCGTTTCACGTGTCACAAGCACGATCAGGTGCTCCGTGTTTTGTTCACTGTAACTTCTTATTTTCTTAGTTAATTCTATTTTGGCTAATAAAGCGCTTTAATTTACTTTGATTTCCATATTGTACTGTAGCTAAAGAACAGAGATAAAGAGAGCTACAAGAAACTTTGAATAGATAATTGGTTAATTAAAACAACTTAACTGGTACGTGGTTTATAACATATTGTTCTCGCAGAAGCAACAATATGGTGAACTGCTCCGGATAGGTAATTTCAAGTTCCAGCTGCCTTTTATGACTGTATACTATAAAAGGGCTGGTAATTATGGAATTCAGATAATTAGGCTCCCTTTCTCAAAATGATTCCAACTGCTTTGTATTAAATCCTTATCCAGTCTTGTCCCCCTACCTGCTAAAGATAATTTATAGTTGTCATGGGAATTTACCCAACTGCACCACCCACCTACCCTCTGCTATCAGCAGGACCTGTATGAAGCATCTTGGGTGAGGAAGACACATTCCCAGCTGTCTCTCCTTCCTGAAAGAAGTCTGGATCAGGTGGGATATCATGGAGGGAGGGCAAACCACTGCCCAGCCTGCTCCAAGATGCTGGAGAGAACAGGATGGGTGGTATCGGGGTTGGGCCGCTGGAGCTGGGAACCTGCAACCCAAGCGATGTCAGAGAGCCTGCAGTGAGGGACAGGGATCAAAGAGCCCGGCCTGGGAGAAAGTAGAAAGGGAAGATTTCCTGGGATGAGGAGTGGCTGTGCAGAGCTTGCCACAACCCTGGAATCGGTGAATCGCTTGCCTAAACCAAGTCTGGAAGCAAGGATCTGTGTGCAAGGACATTTGGAGCAGGGGAGGAGCTATTAAGAAGCTTGTTGTGCATCACTCTGTGTATTTTCAGTCTAACGTTTAGGTTGGGTTTTCTTTGGGCCCGAGCAATAAGGCAGAGGTCTGGGCAGATGTACCGCAGAGGTCTGGGCAATTCAGGTCTGTGGCCAGGCAGTTTGGAGTGGGCAGATGCTGTGATTGTCTCTATAGCAGCACCTTTGGGTCACTTCAAGGCTCCGGCTGTGACCTCCCAAAGGAGTAGGTCTGACAGGCGCTGTGAACTTCCTCTCACTTGGTTTCAGCAGGAGAAACACAGCCCATGTAGGAGGGGTGTGTTTGAGCTGGAGATTAAGGCACTGAAATTTAGCTTCCTGATGTGTCTGTGTACCCTGAGGATCCTACTGTTATTTCAGCAGCAATTCAGACACCTCACTCTCATATAGACACCTGCAGTCATGCCCTAAATTTAAATTGAAGCCCACCTGCAGTGAAAGAGTGGGTGGGACTGCACATCTCCACCCAGAGAGCGAGACCAGGCATTAGGCAAGTGCTCTCTGGAGGAAGCAAAACAGGTCCAAAAGCTCCACTCAAAACAAATAGGAAGGAAAAAAAATGGAAATAACGGAGAATTCTGGTTTAGTTCTCAGTTCCAGGTGATTTAAGTAATTGGAAAATCATAGTTGTGAAACAACTCTTTGCAGAGCATCATAATCAGCCGCACAACTCAGCAGGGCCTAAGTGCAGCAGAGTGGCTCTAAAGACCCCTTGAGTAATGTGCTTTTCTGGGGGAGACGTGTCATTTTGAGATGGCATCTCTAGGAACAGCAGCTCCTTCAGGAAAAAATATGAAGTCTTCAGGACCATAAGGATGCAGTGATTCATGTAATACTTGAGAGCCTTTCAGCCAGCTCACTGACAGACACTGTCATTCCAAGGCCTAGCTGCCAAGAGAACGCAAACTGTAAATAACGCGCAACTTCTTCAGGGTGCAAAGAAAACTCCGAGCACGTGGAAGAACATCACCTCCAGTCTTGGAGACCCAATTTAGGAGAGCACTGGGGACTTTGAGAAGGGAGATGACTGCTCAAATAGCTAGAGCCGAGCCCGTGCTTGTACGCCGCGCTCAAGTGACACCTCCATAAGGGCTGCGTCTTCCCGAGCGAAGCATTCAGATCACGCATCCTCCCCTCCACATTATTAAGTTTGACTCGATGCTTTGAATTCTGCTCTGAGCAATCCATAATCTCCAACCAAATAATCATAAAGGCCCTGCTGGCCTTAAAACATATGTCTCTGACAATAGCAATAAACCTATTTATTACCGCTGTGACCGGCGAAGAAAAGACCACGCGATGTGAGCATCGCATCATCCCGATTGACATCTAAAGCAAACCAGAGCCAGCATTGGCTAAATGGACCAGATAAAAATATTACTCTTCCTATCTCCTGATCATGTATGGAGGCATTTAAATATCAGAGATGATTACCACTATAAAGACTGGGAGAGGAGAAAAAGACATTAAACGGGATGAAGACAGAAGGGTATAAGCTACCATAAAAATAACTCAATAAACAAGGCGCTGAGCTCGAGTCTGTACATCCCCAAGCATCCCACCGCTATAAACCCAGGGAGACCATCAGGATCAGCTCAAAAAACCCAAGGAAGGGAAAACATTTCTGAAGTAGACGCAGGTTTTTTGCCAAAACACCCCAGACGGTGTCATCCGGACCAGGGCACCTACTTCAAAGCTTTAAGGACTAGCAAGTGTCCGCTATCTCTGGTGCTCACCAGAGCAAAGCGACTACTGCCCCAGAGCTTCTCAAGCAATAAATGTATTGATGGAGTAATGATAACGTGTTTGCAGTAGAAAATTGCCTATATCCAGGCGGTGTCATGCTATAACTCTGCGACAATAATGGGCAGGCTCAGAAAGAGGAAGGAGAAACAGATTTGGAGAGATTTTCAGCTTTTAAAGAGAATTAAGGAAAATGGAAATCACCAGCAATGCATGCACTAAAATAGAACTGCACAGAAAAAAAAAAATAAAAAAAAAAAATCAAGAAATGGTATGGGCTCCGCTGGGGTATCTTTACATATTTAAGAACACAAATGTCTACAGGACCAAACCAGCTTTATGGCCTTAGCTCCTCTCCGTCGATACATAAAAATCAAGACACTTGCAGGAATGGAGTTAATTCACTGTTGCATATGCAGAGAGAATGGCTATAATAAAAATGAATGTGCTCCTTGGCTAGTATTTATTTTTCAAATGTTCCCACTAAAATCCTGGGTACAATAGTAGCAGAAGTGCAAGAAGACATTTCAGACTTTTATGGGTAAAAAAAAGTAAATCATAAGAGAGGGAGAGCGGAGAAAATGAAAGAGACGGTATTTCCCTTTGTAAAAAAAAAAAATACAATGAAAGCTTTTCTGGTGTTACAGATTGTAACACCGGTTTAAGGAGCAGTCCAATTTCTGCAGATTATCTTTGGAGCTCACAACGTGTCTGCAGCTCCTGTGGATGCTCTCAGAGCAGGGGATGTCAGCGACTATTAGCTGACGGGTGGCCTGGTTTCGGCTGGGACAGAGTTAATTTTCTTCCCAGTAGCTGGTGCAGTTCCGTGGGTTGGATTTAGTGTGAGAATCATGTTGATAACACGCTGATGGTTTAGTTGTTGCTAAGTAGTGTTTATTTTAAGTCAAGGATTTTTCCGTTTCCCATGCTCTGCCAGCGAGGAGGTGCACAAGAAGCTGGGGCGGGGGGGCGCGGGGGGCAAAGCGTGGCCAGGAGGGCTGACCCCAACTAGCCAAAGGGCTAATCAGAACATCATGCTCAGTATAGAAACCGGGGGGAGGTGGCTAAGGGTGGGGAAGCGCCGCTGAGGCACAAGCAATTGCGTTGTGCATCACTTGCCTTTCTGTGGGTTTATTTCTCTCTTTTTACTAAAATTAATTTCCATTACAATTCCTATTATTTTATTTCAGTTATTAAACCGTTCTTATCTCAACCCACGAGTTTTACTTTTTTTTTTCCCCCCCTAATCCTCCTCCTCATCCCACTGGGTGGGGGGAGTGAGCAAGCAGCTGTGTGGTGTTTAGTTGCTGGCTGGGGTTAAACCACAACAACTGGGAGTATGCAAATCCCATTTATCCACTCAACCTGCTGTCCCTCACTTCATGGAGAAAAAAACCACAATGACACAAAAATATTTTAAATCCTAAAATCAGGGATAGTTCTGTCAAACATAACAACCTACCAGACTGTACTTAAAACACGTATTTATCAGCTAGCGAAGGACCTTTGCTGTATATATCATTTCATTTGCTCACTTCCATTAAAAAAAAAGTTTATTCTGCCTAAAATGCTTCCTCTGAGTTTATCAAGGGTAATAATATTGATGTGATTCAAGTGGATCTAAGCTGCTTCAGGCCCTACCTATTGCCACCACCGGCAGAAGAAGGCAGCTGAGACTTTAAGAGGAAGAGATGGGGAGCCTCTGGCACCAGCAGAAATGAAGCACAGAAGGGAGGAGGGTACAGCCACATTTACAACAGTGTGTTTGGGCTGTTAAGAGTGACTCTTCAGCATCAAAGCTGTCCTACTTCCAGAGTCTTATCGTATTTGCCAAAGCGCAATTCAGGGAAAAGGACTCGAGCACAAATCACATTCCGCTGGAAGACTCAGTAATAAATAAATCACATCCCACTTCTAGAAACAATTTCCCATGATCAATAATGAATAAAAAAAAAAGTCAGATCCAAAGAAGCGTTGTGACAGCCTGACACACGAGTGAGTGACAGCACGGATTTTGCTTCAGTAGCAAAATCAGTGCCTGATAAACCATCGCGTTTCCCTACGACTCAGAAGGTGCTGCAAAATAGGAAGGAAAACTCAAGACACCCCCCCACACACACCCCCGACAAGGACCCTGCAGCACAGCCCAAAGACAGATCAGAGTTTGAGTTAAAAGCTCTCTCCTGGGCTCCCAGCTGCCACTCTGCGCAGACAGAGCACGGCAGGAGCACTCGGGTGCAAGGCCGGCTGGAGCAAAGGGCTTGCACCGAGGACCAGGGCGGCTTCATCTTGGCACAAAGGCTGCCAAGACGCAGATGATGCACCTTCACGTGCAACTTCATGGGAATGCTCCTCAGCAATCCCACCTGTCTCTGGCAGCAGCCTCAGCCAGCTGAGAATTAGCAAAATGTGGGGCTACTGATCATCAGGTGCAGCACTTTTTTCTTTTTAGGGGGAAGGGGAGAAACTAGAGATGGGATCTCTGCAGCGGATGTCCCAGTATCCTGGTCCCACACCATCTCACAACCACCTTCTGCCATGCAACCCATTCTGCTGTCTGCATTTTTGAGATACACCAAGATTTAATTGTCAGTTACTAAAGGCATTTTCAACTTGCACACAGCTGAATTTCAACTCTTCCACCTGTCTTTAGAGGTCCCAGTGCAGCAACCAGCAATACTCATTCCCTGAAAGGGCCAAGGGGAATATGTGAGATAAGAAATAACACTCCAAAAAGCTTCTGTGAAGCACTTGCAGTTTGTATCACGGACAGGAGCTGCTCCAATTCACATCTGTACAGCCTGTGTGTAAACTATTAGGAGGTCCACAGAGATTCCTGTGCCTCTCTGGGGACATTAAGGCAGAGTTATCCTGCAGAGGCTGAATTGCTGCTTCTCTAGAAGGAGCCCTTTGATAATCTTGCCTCTTGCTCAGACATAACCAAACCGAATTTTGACCAGTAGGAATGTGCAGCTTGATTGCCAGACCAGCCACGTGAGCCAAGACCTTGCTGTCCTGCTTATCTCTGAGCACTCTTATGCTGCCAGGACTCAAGTAACCACAGGCTTCATAGTTATTACGGGCTGTCACTTAACGTAAAGAGCTCTACGGCCGACTCTAAACCAGACACCGGCTTCACAGATGAAAACAAAATCACAGCAACACACATTTTTTTTTTTCCTGTGTCCACAGTTTACAGTTTCAATGATTCAGCTACAAGCAGCAGAAGAAAGTGCAAATGCATCCAGATGAGTGTTTACTTAAAAGCCTCGTAAGAACCCATCTCACATAACTGAGAACACTTGCTCACCGACTATCTGAGAAGAACAACACATTTTTAAAAAAACAAACCACAACGAAAAGGAATATAATTGGGAACCATCTCAAGAATAGTTGACACGATGCCAAACCCCCCCAGTCCCACCACTTAAAGAGGAGCTGTGCTGCTTTGACAGAGCTCCTGAGGACTCCTGCAGCCTGCAGAGCTGGCTCAGCGTGTGGAAGACTTGGGAGAAGGGCACTTGCCCATCAGCTATCCCCCCCACCCCAGTTGTCACCCACGGGCCAGCTACAGCTTCTAGCCTTCCTGATAAAGCGAGTCCTGATCAAAATCTGAAAATTGAGCTGCCTGAGTTCACAGCAAGCTTCACTTTCCCACTCACAAGCGGTGAGTCAGACAGCTCTGCAGAGCAGCGCTGTGCTGAAGATCAAGAAGGGGAAAGAAAATGGAATGATGAACAGGCAGCAACCAGCTGCTCCTCTACCCAGAACCAGCAAGAAGCATTTCAAGTCTGTCTCTCTGGTTTCTTGGTAAAACCATGACACGAGGCGAGTCATCCTGCCTCCCTCTGGGGACACCGTGACTGCAGATTGGGGCTGTCGGACACCAGCACAGCTCCCACCGGTGTGAGCTGCCCCAGGCTCCTCTTCAGAGGTTGCTCTCACATGCCCAGCACTTCTGCAGGACTGGCAGCACCCAAACCTGCGCCACCTCACCCTGGGGACATCCTGGGCCAATCCCTCTCCTTCTCCTCCAGACAGGAGAGGGTGAGAAACTGCCACGTGAGATATGAGGGGCTGGGTGTACCTACAGGTTCTTGGTGTAACAAAACAGGGGATGTGAGGAGGTTTATTTAGTGTGCCAGGCTTAGGCTATATAGATATAATCCTGTGGTCTCAGGAATAATTCCTGTTTCTGCTGCTTCATATTGGTGTTTGGGAGTTGTTTTTTTTTTCCTTCTGTAGCATCAGCAAGCAGCTGCAGGTAAAGGCGGATTTGGCATGGGAAGGTGCATCCTGCTCCCATGCCCAGGATTAACCAGGTTTGGCATCAAGAAGGAGGTTTTCCTTAAACCAAGGATCATAAGGATGTCCTTGTATTTTTCACCTTCCTTTCTACGATGGCATGACACTATCAGATGCCACCTGGCCATTGTCATTGGACAAATACCCTTTTGCTGCAGGAGCCCACAACATTGACAACATTCACAATCTCTCCTGCTTTCTACCTCTGACACGTTGGGGATTTTTACAGCCTTTGGTATTTTAGGCTTGGAGTTAAGTACATTAAAGTACGTTGGAGGATTATCTGTGGCTTTTGAAGCTCCAGGATGTTTCTCTGAACCCCTGGATTGAATTTCGGTGTCAGACTTGCCCGAGTTCACAGCAGCCTCACGCAATCCTCCATCCTCCTGTGTCACCAGCTACGCAACACCACACGCGGCTGAGAGGCACCCGCAAAAATCACCCCGATGTGTCCATCCACACTGATTCACAAGCGTTTCCCGGGAACGCTCAGAGAAGCCCGCTGAGCAGCCATCATATACCATTATCATAATGGTTCATTCTCAATTAATTATTAGCTATTTCTTTTACCAGCTGTCCTGCTACTTTATGTAGGATCAGTGTTCACCAAAGTAACTTTAGCAATCCCATTCTCTTCGTTGCTTTGGCACAGCGTCCCCTTCTCCCCGTCCTCCAAAGCTTTCTCAGTATTTCACATTATCACAGTAGCTGTTATTAAGCCACAACTTCCTCAGGAGTTTCTCCAAAACGCTTGGAAGCCCATTGCACAGCATCTCTAATTTAAATGCATTTGACTCCATAATACAATTTAATAACCACCACAGTTACAGTTTAGAATGAAAAATACCTCATTAGCTCTACAAACTTGCAATATACAGTCCTGGTTGGTTTTTTTCTTGGGTTGTTCTTTTTTTTTTAATTACCAAGCAGAAGTATTTTTGGCACATATTTGACTTTTCAGAAACACTACCATCAATTTTATCATGCCCACTTCAGTCGTGGGCCTTATTCTTTTCAATTCCTAATATCAGATTTTTTAGCCCTAACACATTTTTATTTTCTTCTTTTGTTCTTTACTTCCCTAACCACACGTTTTCAAATAACATAATAGGGCAGTTTAAAAGGTGAAGCCCAGATAATTGGCATTATATTAGCTTTTCCTCTCTTCCCTTCTTTATATATGTGCGTGCATGTACGTCAGCGCTAACAGCCGCTGCCTGTCACCTACACTTCAAGAAACATCTTTAGCTCTGTGATGGAACAACATTATGGATGTACATGTATCATTCATATACATTTACTGTCAAGGCACTGGCAGCCAGCCAGCTGCCACCCTTACCGATATAAACAGAGAGACCGGAGAGGGGGTAGCCAGGGATTTTGGTGTCGATGGTGACTCACAGACCACATCCTCTGTGACAGGACAGGGGTTGTTGGGCTTTTGCATTGCTCTTAAATAAATAGATACCACCTGGTTTGCATGTTATCTACTTACTTATTTATTTACCTATTTATTTATTTTGCACAACAGAATCGTGGGGCTGTGGTATCTAGTTGAACATCCACGAACAAGCAAGGTCCTCACTGTTTTCCTTCCCCATCAGCTTTGCTCAGCACTAACATTGTCCTGACAAAGCAATAAAGCACCTGCCCACCCTGGTCTCCCCCTACCCTCCCACCTCAGAGCCATGCTCATTCCTCCCCCAGCAAAAATGATGAGAACCACTTGTGTCCCCTGGAGCAACAGAGAGGTCTGGATCCAAGGTCAGGCTGATACCCACCTATCCCCATATCCCACATCAACCTCCTGCTGGTGCTACGCTGACACATCCCTTCCCAACTGTACCCCCAAGGGTGGCTTCAGCTTACCCACAGAGGACACACTGTGACCAGGGGGTCTCTCTCCACCAGAGGAAAGAGATGCTCTCAGACCAAGTAGCTCTTAGGGGCAAGGAGACCTTTTAAAGGCTGCAGATTTGCCACAGCTTAAGGCACTCAAGGCATCAGCCTCATCAGCTCCTCCCTGGCGTTTGAGTCAGCAGCCACCTGGATCAGCTCAGCCGCTGCTGGTCCTGGTGGGGGTAGATTCCTGGGGTATCTGACCTGCCCCCCCCCGCCCCTGTGGCAATCTCAGCACGCAGAGGGAAGGTAGGACTCATCTGTAGGGGAATGTAGAGGTTGTTGCTGCCCTGCTGGTGAAGCCAGGTTGGAGGGGATCAGGCAGGTCTGCACAGAGAAGCTGTGCCAGCAGGCTTCAGAAAACCAAGAGCATCTTCTGGGATGCAGAAGGGCTTCTCTGCATTCATCCAAACACCTTGAGGCATTGATTTTATAAATGCTGACTTTATTTGGACGAGCTACCCCGTGATGCCCTCCATCCTGTCCAGCTGCAGCACCATCCCATGCAGAGGGGACAAAGGAGCTCAGCGCAGGGAGCTGTGATGCCGGTCAGAGGGGGATGGAGGCAGGAGCAGAGATGCTGGGGGCCAGGCCAGGCAGTAGCCAGGCAGGCTGCGAGCCCGCTTGGGCTCTGAGAGATGCTCTAGAGTCTTGGCCAGACCTGAGAGCTGCTCTCCCCCTCCCCGGTGCCTCCCCACAGCTCGCTCTCTGCTCTCCCTTCCCTGCCCTCCGGTTCTACAGCTATAATCAAATCATAACTTTTATTAAATTTGAGATTACTTTTTAATGGAATCAATTTCTTGCGTGGTGCCTTTCCCTTCTGCCCCGCGGCTCAGCCACGCTCTGCACTTTTGTGGTTTTACTCCGGCTTTTATCTCTGCTGCTGCCCTAATGCCGAACGCCGGCTGCGCAGGTGAGCACCCGTGACCCTGTCCTGCCCGATGGACAAGGTGCAGCGTTTGCTGTGCGGGTTCTGACAACGCTCATCCCTTTGCCTGGTGTCACCAGGGCCTCAGCACTGCAGGAGCAGCAGGATTTGTCCTGCTTTGCAGCATGGATGGGGTTACTGCCTCTGGGTTCAAGAACTTTTCCCCCAGTGAGAAGGGAGCTCTCACCTTTCCCCATGGCTTTGGAAACCCTATGCTAGACCCAGTTGCTCTGAAGCTCCTGGAGCTTGGACGTCTGAAGGCACCTGCCAGAGACTCTCATCGTCTTAGGCATCCTCCGTTGGAAGTCAGGAATTCCACCCAACCCAGTCACGGTGCCTGGCCAGGCTCTGTGAGGATGCCCACTCTGGGACAGCCCCATGGGCAGGCTCCCGTCATGTTACCAAGCGGACCACGTAGATGGCACCAAGTACAGCAGCTTGAGACCAACCTTCCCAGCCTTCATGGTTTTTCAGTTTCCTAATAACTGTGTTGCCCAAAATGGCTTCAACTTTGTGGTTTTATGTAACTTTCCACTCATCTTCCCCGCCTCCCCTTCTGCTTATCCTTTTCTCTTTCTTCCTACAACACCTACAGACTGTATTATATCCTCTGATGCAAAAAGGCCCGTTCTGCTTTCGCTTGTAACCATATAATGACAACAAGGGAAAAAAAAAAAATACAGTGACAGTTTTTATTTGGTCCTCCCCCTGCTGATGTTCTCGAAAAGGAATTCAAGATCCTAACTTTGGATTTCACACATGAATGTCCTGGGTCTCGCAGCTTTCTTGGTTAGAAACTGTATTTTCTAAATCCTTATTTAGGACCAACAGGTCAGGCTGCCTCCTGGTTGTTTCAAGACCTGGCTCTAGTCCAGGCATCTTTCTCACAAAAAAAAAAATCTTTCTCCCATTTTTTATAATACCTGAGTTTTGAAAAGATGGATTTTGTTCTGGTCTGGAGGCGCGCGGCGCTGGGGCTCGTGGGCTTTGTGCTGTCTATTAGGTAGCTTCATTGAATTTCTGTGGGAATTTAAATTTAATTCCTCCAAAACAAATAAAGATGCATTATCTGGCGTGGTTTCCTCAGATGAAGCTGGAGCAGCAAGCACTGAACGCAGCGATGTGCGGAGGTACCCTGAGGCCATATCAGCCCCAGCGTTTCCCAACCTGCTCTCTGTGCAGCTCGGCACCCAGCCTGCACCCAGCACGTAGCAGTCAAGGTGGGGTACAGACCACACTGGTGGCTATTTATTCAAGACAACCACCCAACAAATTCTCTAACCCGGCCTTTGGCTTCCATCAGCCTCCTTGATGTTCGTGTCACGCCGCGGGCATCCTAAATATTCGTCCTGAACGCGACACCGGCTGCAATGTTCGTACCAGCATGTGCCTGCTCTCCTCCTGCAGAACTAAAGCTGAGAGCTACGACTTGATTTGGTCGGTAACAAACAATATCAGCTTCTTCTTCCATATCTGGAGAATCCACTTATTGATGGAGTCCACCTATCGACTCCATTTTTGGTGTGTCTGCTCTCGCTGTCTCCCTGAATGCGCTAAGATATCTGGCATGGCTGAGCATCCAGCCAGCCAGGAGCGGGCACTCCATAATTAACACATCTCGATAAGCATTCACAGCATTTAACTGCTTCCAAAATGGTATCAAATGCTGCTTTTCATTCAGAATTAGAAGGAAATTTGATATTGTTCTTTGCATCCATCCTAAGATGGAGATCCGGAGCTCTTTCTCCACACTAGAGAAATATCTCATGCTGTGACAACAGGATGAGAAGCTCTAAGTCAGTAGTTATTCAGGTAACTTTCTTCTTTCTCCTTCTTTCAAAGTCTTACTTTATTTTTTTTCAGCCAAGTCCATTCTGTGTGTATCTGTGCCTGTGAACAAAAGGATGTTATTCTTTGAGATTCATTTGAAATGCTCTTCCATGGTCATTTATGAAAGCGTAAAAATAGATTTGGTCCCGAAACATGAGACACATCACCAAAAGATATATATATATATATTTATTTACTTATATATAAATATATCTGAATAGGAGGCTGTGAGTGTTTGTGTGTGTGTGTGCAGCCTTTTAAGGACTACATTCCCTTTTTTGACTATGCACATAGGGTTTGCTTCTGCAAAGGGCGAAGTTTTTTTCCAGTCTCACACAAATCACCAGGACTGAGGGAACTGCAGTTCTGCCGTAACGCTGCCTGTAATTAATAAATCATCTAAAAAGCCAAGCATAGCAAGTCCACTTTGAGGTCCAACAGGAGACTTCCAAGTATAGAAGTCTTAAAAAAATTTTTTTTATTTTTTTTTGAAGTCCATTTTAGTGTCTGCTCTCAGCTCCTATATTTCTGTTGCTAGAATCTATGAGGAAGCTCAAGTTTTGCCAATAGGAGGCCTCTTGCAGGTTTAGCAGGCAAGAGTGGGAGCTTGGAACGACTCCAGCGTCACTGAGCTCCGGGATGGACACGTCCCCTTCCCTGAGCACAGGGAGGATGGGTTTGGTGGCATTGCCATGGTTTTTGCCGTGCTCTGTCGGAGCAGTGAAAGCAGCATTTCAAATACCAACTTTCTGGCTGTTTTTTAAGCCTCAGGTTGCAATAAGTAATTAGGTCTCTGCGTGTAACACTCCTCAATCAAGCACATAAATCCCATCAGCCTCTGTCCAGATAGAATGATCAGAAGATCATTTCCCAGAAAAACAACATTCTCATCGTATGGACGATCATCCACCTTGGTGACAACCTTTTTCAGCTGCCCTAGTCTTTTCCTGATGTCTCATACCTGCCTCCCCGCCTCCCAATATCTGGCTGACAAATAACATTCCTGCCCTATACCCAAGCTCGTTCAGAAATCCACGTTTCGTTATGCAAGACGCTGGGGTTCCTTACCCCCAGGGTTATCCTCCTGTTGCTGGTGGCTCCTGTTTTCAGCTCTGCATGTCACCGTGGACCCCCTGACTGCTCCCACTTCTCCTGGGACCCGACTGGCACAGTGCTCCTAGCAACTTCCAGACTAGGATGTGTTTGGGAAGGTGGTGGGCACCCTTCTGCGCCCTCACCGCTGTCCCGAGGCACACGGCGACCTGGCCGATGTCTCCTCAAGCAGCCTCTGGGCTGCTCCTTTCCCAGCAAATGAAGAATACAAACACAATCCCTTCATCTCGGAGGGAAGCACATTTTTCAGTGACACTTTCAAGAGGACAGCCTGTCCTTCCTCTAAAGCCATCACAGCGTAACACCGCAATCTGCAGGCAAACATTATGCAAATGTCTCTTTTATAGCCGTAGTCAGAAATGTGTCTTTTCTTGTGCTTCATTAGGACATTGGCATAAAACGTCGTTGCAGCCTCTGAGATCTGCATCCTTTCCATCAGAGAGACAGGTTTGTTTTCTAGTTTATGGCTGGTTTCAATTCTGCAGTTTTTAGAAGCCTGGTTTTGCTCCCTGCTATTCAGAGGAGCCCACTGGTGGCCCAGTTTTTCACATCTAGGTATTTAACCAGGCTGCTCTGTCTCCTTTCCAATAGTCCATAAAGCATCCACACTTCCAGTGATGCTGCATCTGGAAGAGGAGAGAGGAAAAATTAGGGCAAAGATTGAGTGGCATCAACCCCAGGTTGGTCCTGGGTATCGTGCCATCTTCAGACCCTTACTTTTCTCCCCATGGTGGTCCCAGGTCGCTTCTCCTTAGCTCCTCTGCTCGCAGGCTGCTTCAGGACTCAAAGGTGCAAGGGTGAGAATGATGTTCCCATCATCTGTTGGTCTGCTCGGGAGAGACCAGAACCCCTGGGAAAGTGTTCAGCTCTTACAAACATACTTAGTACAAACATATTACGCTCCATGTGGCAATAAAAACTTAAAGTTTTCTTAAGAATGAAGCTGCTTTGCCAAAAGTCCTTGAATTTTGGCCTAACGACCCTTGTATCCTGCTGTGTATTCTGTGGGTGCTCACAGGATGTGGATCTTTATGTGGCTTTCCCAGCAGTTCGTTGCTTATGGCCGTGCTGTTACGTGGTGTTTCTGCACATGTCCTGTGCCCACTGTCATTTTCTGTGATGATTTCCTAGAGCTCTGCTCCTGCCCTGCCTGCTGTTGAGCTATTTCTCCCAGTCTAACCAGTCCAGACCTGCCACAGCTACACGTGTTGTGTGCCCATGCTGCTCCAGTCTTTATCATGCTGGTCACCCTCTAGCTCCAGCTCATGAGAGCTCTTCCCTGGACCTTCATCCAAGCCATTTGCACCCTGAAGCCATCACTGAGCAGAAGAGTGAGGACTTTCTGGCATGGAAGGTCTCCCTCGATAGGAGCATGGCACATCTCATTATATTTTACACTCTTTGTGAGTAATTCCATCCCATTCCAGTACGGGGAAGATGATTAACAACAATAAATTGACTTTTCAGCATTTTGTGAGAAGAACTTGGCAACTCCTCTTCCTGTACCTACAAACTTCTTCTCTCTTATCATTGTGTGAACCTTCTAGTGTGTTATGCTAGGGAAGCTGACCCAGCAACAAGGCTGGCCCAGCTGCATGCCTGAGTCACACAACCCAAAGGACCACGCTTGGGTGGGAGAGCCTCACCGTGTGCTCCCAGAAGGATGGGAACAGGCATCATGGAACAGATCCCATCATAGGTTGACTTATATGTTCTGGATAACGCTTCTCCATCTCCTGATGTAATGTGCCTGTAACACCATTTCCCTGAAGTATGAAAAGCAGAGGCAATAGACTAGTAAATATAGTGCCTATATAGTAATATAGAAGTAAATATAGTGCTAACTTGGAAGAAAGCACTGGAGGAATACTAAAAGTGAGTTGTTTGGTTTGACAGAGTACAATGCGTCCCTGACTTCATTACTCTGTCAGAATATATGCTGCTCGAAGGCATTTTGATAATTATTTGTGTCATTTATTTATACTCGCTTTAAACAAGACTAGGCCTGATACATATTTTGTAGAGAGATACTCACAATATGGCATTTGTGTACGACGCTGCGACGGTTTTCTAATTGTGAAATGGAAATAGTCATAAGAACCTGGTCTTTTTTTAATCCTGAACGCTGATAATCGCTTTCTACTGAGAAGCATCTTAACATGTTCCTGCAAACTCTGCTGAAAACAAACACAGGAAATTTCACCCTCGAAAATGTTCAACAAAAAATAATGAATGGACCTGAACACACTAAATCAATTTTATATTTTTTTGGCATCCTTGGCAGCATGCTCCTTACTCAAATTTCTATTAAGCTCTGGAAAGGCTGTTTTTTGTCAAGAAAAAAAAATCAGCCCCTTGGATGTTCTTTAACAGATGCTGCCCTTCTAATGAAAAACCCAGAAAGTAGCAAACCACTAAATAAGTGGTTTTCAAAGGACTCATTCTGTACAAATTCGGTAATAATTTGGAAAAAAACCCAACAAACTCTCCTCAGGCCGTGGGTGTTGGAGTAGGGCCACAGGACGCCACAAAAGTGATGGGAGGGCTGGAACCCTCTGCTGGGAGGCCAGGCTGGGAGACTTGGGCTTGTGCAACCTGGAGAAGAGAAGAGACGGCTCCAGGGAGACCTTCTGGGGGCCTTTCAGGGGTGTAAAGGCGGGGACAGACTTTTGAGCAGGGCCACGTTACTGCCAAAAAAGTTCGGAGACATTTGGGTTTGTTGGGTCGCAGCAGGTGGAAGGTGCCATGGAAGGTTTGATGGGTGATTTGTGAGGTTAAGGGTTATTTTGGACATTCAGGGGCTCGCTCTCAGTGAAATCACTGCAGCTCAAGCAGAGTATCAGCAAAACATTGCAGGGACAATGTCACCTTAATTTTATTAGAAATCTTAAAGCCATACAAGTGTATTGATGTTTAACCGGGGAAATGCTGCTCTTCACTCCAGGGACACCCCCCTGCAGGGCTGGGACCAGCTCGGGAGTCCTCAGCACAGGAGAGACAGGGACCTGTGGGAGCGGGGCCAGAGGAGCCCCAGCAATGCTGGTGCCTCACCCNAAGGAAGGGATTTTTGATGCTGAGGGTGGTGAGAGCCTGGCCTGGATGGTCGCTGCCCCATCCCTGGAACCATTGCAGGGGAGGTTGGGCCGGGTCTCTGAGCAACCTGCTCTAGTTGCAGATGTCCCTGCTCCCTGTAGGTGGGTTGGACTGGATGACCTTGAAAAGTCCCTTCCAAACAAAACCATTCCATGATTCTTTGATTCTCTAGTATCCTGCTTGCCCAGGAGGTTACCAAGATCTGTCTCTGAAGTGGTTTCTCTGTAGACCATCTGAGCCAAGCATGTGGGTAGCACTTCCCAACAGCTCCAGTTTGCAAAGCCATTTCCAGCATGAGGTGCCAGAGAGGCTGTAGGATGACTGTGGAAATTAGCAGTATTGGCTCGTGCTTCCTTGCCCACAGATCCTGGATCAGCAGAGGATATCAGTAGAGGGAATTAGCGCTAATACAGCTTCTGAATCCAAGCCACATGTCAGCAGCAGGACTGCATTCCCCAGGTGTTGAGGCAGTGTGGCAGGCAGCTGGAGCTGCTGTGTATGTCTGCACCTTTTATTTTAAAAACACACGATATTTTCTTTTCTGTTTTGTCTAGTGGAAGCTATTCCTTTAAGGCAAGACAGAATAGGAAGGGGTGCACTGGTTGGCAGTGCCAGGCTGTACATGTGCCCATGTGTTTGTGCGTGTACATGTGTGTGAGTGTGCTGGGAAAGCACCAAAACCCTTGGATACCCAGGTTTGTCATGGGTAACACATCTACAGCAGGACACAGGAACCTGGTGGGTTCCAAGAGCAAAGCTCCCAAAGCCTACAAGAGGCTGCAGATGAGTCCCCCCGGGAGCTGCGGGTGCACTTTCTGCAGCAGCCGGCCTCAGACCGTCACTCACTGCTGACGTACCACTGGTGGGGTACCAACACCCCCAGACTTAATGCTCCCAGTGTTCTGAGTGTTTTCACTGGGAGAGCCCAGGCAGTGGGAGTCTTCTCGATCAGCTCCCCCGCGCACCCGGGCGGGTGCACCATAGGGTGGCAGGGTCCACACTGGCACGGTGGCAGCGGGTCTGGCTCCTCTGGCTGTGCTGCTCCAGGGCTCGAGGGCACGCTGGTATTGCCTGTCAGGGAGATTGGTGGGATCTGAGCTGCCAAACTTCCCGAGTCATTTACAAAGCGCTGTTTGCCCACCCCTGCTCGCCGGTGATGAATGGAGTTATTATATCTGCACAATCTTATCCTGCCCCCCAGCCAAACTCGGTGGTGAATTGAATGTTGCTGGGGAAGGCTAGTGAAGCATACGGAGCGGTGATCACATTTGTCTTGCAGGGAGAGGAAGAATTGAGGGCTGCAATAAGCAGCATTAAATCGCCAAGTGTGCTGGATTACAGCTCGGCAGCTCCCCGCCCACCGTGGCCTTCCAGCGGCTTCCCATTGCCTTCCCATCAGCTTGGGCATCCTGGTGACCGGGAGCAGTTGCTGGGGCTCTCTTCCCATCTTCTCGCACACCTTTTGTGCATCTTTATTAGGAAAAGCGACTTGGGTGATCCCGGTGTGCAGTGGAGTCACTTCATCTCACAGGAAGGACTCTCTCCTGGTTGGGTTGACCAGTGGACCCTATTCACGGCTTCTTTTCTCTCCTGCTCACCTTCCCCCCTGCTCTGGGAGTGCTTTCTCCACAGAAAAGACAAAGGGTACGGGCACCAGGTGGAAATGACCTTTCCTGCAAGCCCACTATAGCACTCAGCCACATGCTGACCAGATGGGGCTAATTAATGAGTCTACATTAGTTAATACTACTAAAGCGCTCGGCAACTATTAATCATTGCTTGCTGAACCCTTCCTACACCCAGTATTCCCTCTGCAGCTGCAGTCAGGGTGGACAGTTCTGGGACAGAGGAGTCACCCTCAGTTAGTGTGAGGGTGCAAGTCTGGAGAAGGGCTTGCAGGAACTGGTCTGGATCCTCAAATTATGGTGTGTGAGCTCCTGTGCTCCTCCGGCGTCTGTGCAAGCAGATAGCACTGTGGTGGTAGGGGTGACACGCAGGGCAGGAGGTTGTGTGGTTATGGACAAAGGAATGTTCATCAGGGAGTGATTTGTTTGTCAGAGGAGCAGTCAGAGGCACTGATCCCCTACAAGCGTGAGCATCAGCGCACAATCCTGTGGGTGCTGAGTACTGGGGCACACTGGTGTCAAGATGATAATAAAGTGGGTGGGCAGAGTTCCATCAGCATGGGACGTTTTTGGGGAGGATGGGTGCTAGAGGGTGGATGCTCTCACACGTGCTCTGCATACATCAAAACCTGCAGACATCCCATGGGGTTGGCTCAGGGGTACGGCCGCTAGCACAGCACCCACAACCGGGGCGTGGATCCGTGCCAGGGCCAGAGGAGAGCAGCGGCAAGGGGGTGACATGATTTATGGCTCCCAGGGGCTGCACTTGGTGGGCTGCTCCTCCTCCTCCCCGGCGTGGGCTGTGGGAACTTCTGGCTTCCCTGTCCGCCTGTCCATCTGCGGGGGTGGTGAGCAGCGGCAGCTCGGGCCCCGCGCGTGGGGTCGCGGGTCGGTGCGATGCTCCGCGGAGCAATGCTCGGGGCTCTGCCGAATCCCGATGGAGGGTGAGTGTGGGAAGAACTGCTGGGAAAGTCACAGTCTTGTCCCCTCGGAGCCCCCTGAGTAGCTAAAGCATGAGCCCTCCGGGATTGCCAGAGTGAGATTTAACTCTGTGTGTGCTGGAATTAGTGATGCAGGACATGCCTCTGGACCTGCCCCTATCCGTGCACGGGATGCTGCCGACGCTCTTGCACCACAGGAGCATCCTCACAGCGATACCACCAGCCCCAGCTTTGTCCACTCATTAAACCCCCTGAGCAACCAGACGGCAAAACCCGGGGAGGAGTGGAAGAGGCCCTCTGCTATCGCGCCGAGGTGGGATCAGAGGCTGGAAAATGAGCAAGGCAGTTTCTCATTGTGTCAAAGCACCACAGGCCCCTTGTTCCTCTCCCGGCAGTGCAAGGGCGGTGCAGACTGACAGCCCTGCCAAGGCGCTGTCACAGATTTCCTCTGCAGTATTAGAGGAGCGAGGAGAGATCTCGGAGAATTTGCATTAAAAATGGTCACGTTGGCATTTGCTTCTTGCTGAACATATCTTCCCTTCAAAGAACGACATATTTTCACAGGAAAAAGGAGAGTAAGGAGCAGACTGTCCCAGGTATCGGGCCGATGCTTTTGTCCTGAGCAATTTTCATCTTAAGAATAAAAGAACTGCATAAAAGAAAATACTGCTGAGCACACTTGGTTTGCAATTTTCCAGCCTTTAAAGCCTGGTCCCATCACTTTCCTCCCAGCGCGGCTTGTTCTCTGGCCCCTGAGGACACTGTTTCCTTGCCAGATACTAATTTTCAAACCTCAGCTCTTTCAGCCCGTTCCAATAAACATCACAAGAATGTTTCTAAATAGGGAATATACTTTCTTTTTTTTTTTTTTGTTCTCCTTAAGCCTAAAGAAGGAAGGAAAGATTTTGCGAAATGTTAAGAAAGGATTATTGGGCAGCGAGGCACTGTTTGTCCAAGCGGTGGAGGTTTGGGGAGGTAATGAAGGGTTAAACCTACTGAATCTGGGTAGGTGACCCTGGCCGAAGCTGTAAAGTCAAGGATTGTTGCCCTGGTAGTGGGGATGAAATTAGAGGGCTGTGTGCGGGTACGGGTGGTGGGTACCGTGCCCCTCTGTGCTCGCTCTGGCCGGCTCTGTGCAAGGATGGGCATGTGATGTGATGGTCTGAAAATGGACATTGTCCTCAGGTTGTTTCAGGCAGCCTCAAGTCGTGTCTCTTGCTCTTCCTTTCCTTCATTCCAACATCCCTGGGAAAAGAGGGTTGAGCCAAGGCAATGGCTTTAGACACTGGGAGTGGGAGATCCTCTGCGGCTGCACGAAGAACACCGGCTGCTTCTGCTAAGCTGCCGGGCTTGCTGGTGATTATTTTAATTAAGTGGAAGCTTATAAATGGCTCTGTAAACGAAGAAGCTGCTGGAAAACTCACTGCCTCCCAGCTGCACCGTGCCAGGCACTTTGGGGTTCACTGAGATGACCATCGGTGGCATCACCTGCCACATCCATGATGTCCCAGCTTCCTCAGCCGCCTCTCGGCAGCTCACGGATGGCCCAACCAGCAAGCTGGGGAATGGTGTGGATGCTACGGCAGCGCCATGAGTGAGGAAACCGCCCAAAAGATCCGCTAAATAGTTCAGGATCCAACCAGGAAAGAGAACACAGACAAAAAAACCCTTGAGCAGAAGATGCTGCAAGAGCATAGTCCTTCACCTTCTCGAGGGAGAGATTGAGAGGTCTGGTGCTTGCAAGTGCCCTGATGTCTGCAAGTCAAAGACAGGCAAATGAGTTGTACAAGATGGATGCTTTTCTGGGACCTGTGCTTTAGCCGGGTATAAATGACCAGCTTGTTTCCAGGGTGTGGAAATGCAGGTTCTACTCTATGATCTGATGAGATTTCCTGGCTTGACATCTGTCCTCTGATTCCCTAGAAATGAAGGGAAGGGAGAAGTGCTAATCTACAGAAAACACCTGCACGGAGGGCTCCGGTACCTGCCAAATTCCGTGCAAAGCCACGTGTAACAGAGGGAATGATCTAATGTGCTCACATACCTGATGAACGTGCCAGTACTCATAGGCCATCTTAATAAAATAATATGAATTTAATGTAAAAATGAAGCAGGGAGATGTGGGCATTTTGATCATTAATAAATCTGCCTGTTCCAACAGATTCCAGAGCCTGGAAAACATTTCTGTTCCTAACTTCCCATTACAGTATTGAACCTCATTTAACTTACTCGGGGTTTTCTTTTTGATTTTATTCTTTTTTTCGTGGAGATCATCCATGTGCACTTTCAGTCAGCCAGCGCCTGCCACGCATGGAGATATCCCTTTAACTGCCTTTCCTAGATGTAATTTCTTAGATTTTTTATTTTTTTTTGATTTTTTTTTTCTTTGTGAAATCCATCTGCATGGATCCCAGCGCATACAAATCCAACGACACTATTATAATCAGGCTTAAATGCTGCAGCAGCCCTCCAACATTTAAGCTAATAGCTCCCAGCAGGCAAAGGTTGTTATCCTTTATGGACCAGCCCTCTGGGGAGCCGCATGGAACAGCTTGTAACAACGGGTTATGCATTTGGAAGTTGCCAAACTTTACTTACTGCCTCAGAGGGCCCTTGGATTTGGTGACTTTTTTGATTTTAATTCTTTTTTTTTTTTTTCCGTCTCTAGTTGCACAGCAAAGGTTTTGGAGCCTTGTTGTGCCTGTGTAATAAATATGGACCTTTCACTTAGTAATTACTTTCTGAAATTCCCTGGACTATAGGGAGTCATCTGTGCGTGTGCAGAAGTGCGTGCGCTGAAAAAAAAACCTTAAAAGAGACCTTTGATTATTTAACTTTTTTTTCAGGAAACAAGCAGAGAAGTGAACCAGAAGGACCTCCAGCCAGAGAAATCCCAGCAAGTGGTGGGGATCACCACATGGGCTTCCAGGTGGTGGTGGTGGTGGTGGGGTGTGTGAATTGAGGCAAAATCGTTGGGAAATGCCAAAGGTTTGCTAACACGTTTGGGAACGGAGATGTTTTTGTTTAAAAGAGTTGATATTTATTAGGCGTGCCAGTAGAATAAAAACAAGCACAGATGGGGAATAAATCTTCCTGAACAGCCAGTGCAGTACTCCTTGATCATTCAATAAACATCATATTTTAGCACCTTTAGTCCTTCCCAGGCAGCTCTGTACCTGTTACGAGAGGGGCTCGCTGAAGATAAGATTAGTTGCCAGCTCTTGTTCAGCCGCTGCCTTTTCCATTTACTTTTAATTTTTCCGGGCTGCCTCTCTGACACTGAGATTTTCTCACATCAGTCTCTGCTCAAAGGGCAAGCTAGTAACTGGTAGAGGTATTTTGAATGGAAGGAAAATACTTTTATCCCTGGAAGTCTTGCCTGTGAATACCTTGGAGATTGTCAGAACCAGGTATTTCACGTTACATTTATTGCATACAATGCGCCAAACGCAAGAGCTGATCGGTGCGGCGACGGATGCCCCCTTAAAACAAACAGATGAGAACATGGGTGGTGTGTTGGTTGCTCATTTGTGGAGCCCTGAGCCTATCTGGGCACATCACTTGGACAGCTTGAGTGGAGATGTCTTTCTGTGTTGCCTTGTATGCCCTGGACACCCAGACACTGCACTTCAGCTACCTCTGATTGAAGAAAAGCTCTGGTAGCTACGGCTGGAAGCCCAAAGAGGATTTGAAATCTGGCTGGGGCTCAGTATGTAAGCCCAGCTGTTGAAGCCTACATTTACTCCAGCTCTTTCCAGAGCTGAGCAGGGAAAGGAAAGAAAATGGGACATTTGAACCGAAATCCTTCCTGAGTACAGAATAATGCAGCACAGAGAAGAAGAAATCTAAGCATTTCACCTTTAAAAACAAGTCTTGAAGCCGTGGATTTGTTGGTGTTTGGTTTTACTGATAGGAATGTACAAGCAGCCATGCAAAGCTCCCTCAGGAGCCGGGAGAAGCATCCAAATACCTGTGCCCTTCACTGAATGAACCTGTCCTCTTTCAAATCCCTGTCCTGCTCTGCGTTTGTGTCAGCAAGCAAGGACCAGCCGTGCAGCAGATGCTCCTGTCACCTGCCTGGGTGCTCAAAGGGTCCCCTTCTCAAGGACCTCAAAGAGCAGAGGGCTCTGGGCTCAGCTGCTCACAATGGCTAGAGGACCACTAGAGTGATGAGCTGCCTGGGTACCTGAGACAGACATGGGGGTCAGAGACAGAACATCCTTTAGTCAGTCAAGGAGGGTTCTCCTCCCCCTCTACTCTGCCCTAGTGAGGCCACCTCTGGAGTATTGTGTCCAGTTCTGGGTTCCCCAGTTCAAGAGAGGCCAGGAACTACTGGAGAGATTCCAGTGGACGCTGTGAAGCTGCTGAGGGGCCTGGAGCATCTGTGTGGCCAGGAAAGGCTGAGAGCCCTGGGGCTGGAGAAGAGCAGCCCCAGAGGGGAGCTGATCAATGCTCATCAATATCTAATGGGTGGTTGTCAGGAGGATGTGGTCATGGGCACAAACTGGAACCCAGGAAGCTCCATCTCAACAGGAAGAGAAACTTCTTTGGTGGGAGGGGGTTGGAGCCTGGCTCAGCTGCCCAGAGAGCTTGGGGAGTCTCCTTCTCTGGTGAGATTCCAAAGGCGCCTGGACACAGTGCTGCTGGGCCCCCTACTCTGAGTGACCCTGCTGGAGCAGGGGGGTGGCTCAGATGATCCCTGGAGATCCTTTTCAACTCCCACCATGCTGGGATTCTGTGAGTCACATTAACCCCGCTTCAGAAGACAAATGTGATTGATAAAGGCACAACCTCTGAGCACAGGAAGCCGATTGGTTTGGTGGGATTGACGTGCAGCTGTGCTTGCCCCCACCGCTGCTCTGCGCTGCCTCAGCTCTTCCAGGAGCAGCTGTTCTCCCCCAAGGATGGCTGGTCCCCACAAGCTTGTTCCTGTGCTCCCCGGTGAAGAGCTGCCCCTTAACAAGGATTAAAGCTCTTGAAGCTATTACACAGAAAACACAGCATTGAAAAAAACCCGAACAAACCAACAAACCAGCACAATCCGCAGGTTGCAAATCGATCCCCAGCAAGGTGGGACACATCCCGGTGCGGGTGTTCTGCAAAGCTTTGCCGCAGCCCCCGCGCCGCAGCCTCTGCTTACAAACACAGCCCGCCGCTGTCAGGCACAGCCTGACCCTGCGCTGGGATGAATGGCGTCCACTTAACGAACCATTTCTCAATATCTCACTTGAGCTTTATTGTTTGGTATGGTCCCTTGTCTTCGATGCTGCTCGCTATACAAATCTTCTGCTGGGGACAGAATTATTCATCTCCTTGGCCTAGATAACATTAATGGGACGCAAA
Source organism: Baryphthengus martii (assembly GCA_013396935.1). NCBI lineage: Eukaryota > Metazoa > Chordata > Aves > Coraciiformes > Momotidae > Baryphthengus > Baryphthengus martii. The sequence continues at coordinate 244,210 of VWZK01013330.1, forward strand.
CTAATGGACTGATTTTTCACAACACTCTCCGAGATGAATGGGCTTCTTAATCCTCATTTTATCAGTGAAGAGTTGAAGCAGAGAAGCGTTTAAGGTCCAAAAATTCGCTCTCTCTGCGGTTGTGCAATCTAGGGCTCCGAGGACCTGCTTTAGGTGGTGCTTGGTATTCGATGGACGGATTACCAAGCATTGGATGAGATAATTCCTCCACTTGCAGTAACAGCTGCGGGATGTGAGATCTCCAGATGTGTCTCTGGAGCATCTCAGAAGAGCCCGCAGATGGTGCCAGTGAGTGGCTTCTCCATGAGCTCTGAACATCACTGCACCTTGCTCACCCATCACCAGCAAAGAGCCCACCTCTGAGATCAGGAGAGGATGGAAGAGCAGAATACTCCCTAATTATAGATTGCAATTACTACTGGTGGTTTGTTGTGTCCCTCTGGCCCAGGATCCACGTATATGGGCTGGTCCAACTGCAGCAATAGATCTCAGCTGCTCAGTGAGGGACATCTAGCTGTCGAGCTGTTTGTCACAGAAATGGGGGAATGTTCATCGTAGGAAGAGGAGAACAGTGATGGTGGCTTCTTCTACCATGGCGTGGATTCTGTTGTGCTGTGGTAAGGTGCCTGCTTGGTCCTGAAAGGAAGCAGATGTAGATGTACAAGTGCTGTCATGTTCCTGGGTGGTGTTTAATGACCAGTGTATGAATTTCCCACAGGGACCAGAGAAGCTTTGGCGTGTGATGAGGTTATACACCACCTCTGAGAACTGGCTGTCCGCTGCGTGCCCCAGCAGATCTTCTACCAACAAAACAATGGTGATCTGCAGGGTGCTGGACCTGGACCTGCTGGACCAGAGCATTTGTCCTCCACAATCATCTGTTTGCTCCTCTGCTTGTCTGGAGATCCCTGGGGTGGTGAAAACTTCCCTGAGGGTCCTTTTCACCTAAAAGCCACTTGCTGAGGTACTGTAACTTACCTGATCCTACATCTGACCCAATGCATTGGTCACCTGTGCCTGGCCTCCTAAGGTTGGGCCTCTTTGCCCCCACATTTCTACTCCAAAAGCCATGGCTCCAAAACTCTACTGTCCTAAGCTTTCTGAAACCAGCGGCTCTTTTTCTCCATATACACATATGCTTTCTCCTTCTATCCCATCCTTTTCCAGCTTTCAGTCTCCCAAACCACAGGTGAACTTCCCTTTTGCCATCGGCTGCTTCTCCCAACAACTACAGTCACAGGCAAGTAGTGTCAGAGACTCCAGGAGATGAATTAGGACAGGATCAAATGCCCGTCTCCTCATTGTACGTCATAGCTCCCTGAATTAGCTGGGAGGCAGGGAATTGTTTTCAAAAGAGCCGACCTTCCAGTCCTCCTGCTTCAGCTCTTCTCAAAACACACGGTTTGCCTTCTTCTCTGCAACCACTCTATGCACACATGGACCTCCTTCTTCATCGGTGCCATGTCATATTGTGCTCTACAAACCAACCGCACTCACTTCTGCACCCACCTAAACTCCATTTATTTATTTTCACCAAAGGCCCTTTGTGCTTGGATGCTCTGGGAAGGGGAATAGCACGTAATGCTTATAGACAGAACTCCATGCTCTGCATATCATCCTTCAGTCCCTTGTTCCTAACATCGTCCCATCGGTGACTAGTCTGCTAGCTGAACTCATGTCTGCTCTGAACTGTCTTCCAGGATCCTAGAAGGTTTTTTCCTCCCTCTCTGGGAGATTACAACTAATTCAGTGCCCATCCATGCATGCAAAAATTTAAATAATAAATCATCTCTCCCTGCCAGCAAACACCCAGGCAAAGTGGGGCTCTGGCTCAGCCTGAGACAGCCTTACCCTCATTTATGTGAAATTACTGGGAATTGTGGATTGAGGGTGCTTCCCATCTGCCTGCCCAAACCTCCACCATCTCCCTGCTTGTTTTGGCTCTGCTCAGAAGGAAATGATTGCTTTGGGACGCTCCATATGACAAGGAGGCGGAGAAGAGAAGCACAGAGGAGCCGATGTGGGATGAGGGCTGAAGGGAAGACACCGCAAAGAAATGACAGTAGAGAACGAAATATGGGGTGCGGGGGGCTGGAAGAGTTTGTGTGTGACCCACGTGCACAGAGCCAGTGTGCTAAATTCCCTTCTACAGCAACCCAAAAGGTTTTTATCCTTTAACTAACACAGTGGTGAGAGGTTTATTCAAGTAGAAAATTTTTAATTGCATTCTCTTGTAGTCAAATATTAATGGAAGGACCTTGTACAAATAAAAGTGAATAATGCAACAGCTTAGCTGACAACATTGTTTCACATTCATTGCAGATTGTGAACCTTCATTAAAATGGATTATTTTTGCTTTGGAGATTTAGCCAGCAACATGACTTTCCCCTCTCGCTGGCCCTGTTATGCCTGAGCCCACAGAGAGCTCGGTCCAAGGAGGAGCTTGCAAAATTAATTCCGAAATAAGAGGCTGAAACTTCCAGGACGTGAATTCTTCTCATCCCCGTGGCTCAGAGGAGAGCTCGGCATGGAAATCATTAGGCAATGAGTTTAAGCAAACCCCTGTGATGGAGGAGGGCTCCGAGGAGATGGGCAACGTACCCAGTAAGCACAAAGAAGAATATAGGCAGTGACCTGTTATAAAGAAAGCTGAGCTTTCTCCGACACCAAGGGGGCCAGAGGGTGGCCTTTGCTTTAGGTCAACAGCTCTGCCGGTTGGGTGAATCACCTGGTCTTTCTGATCCGGCCAGCCCAGCATGGGGTTGGGACAACACGGGACAACACACATCTATGAGACTCAGCCCAACACAGAGCAACCAGCACAGAACACTTTGAAGAGAACAACAGGCTGGAGTTGGCTTCGAGCCACATGTCCCTTCCTGGTGAGTGGGGACAGTGAGCACAGGAAGACCAGTGATAGGTACTGGGTCAGTGATGGATTCCCTTCCCCAAACCACCTCAGCTCGTCTCAGGACCCTGAAGCAGGGTCGTGCAGGAGCATAGAATCATAGAATCACTAAGGTTGGAAATGACCTTCAAGATCGTCAAGTCCAACCATCTACTAACCGTTATCATGACCACTAAACCATGTCCTGAAGTGATGTCTTCAGGGGAGCACGCTGATGCCCTGCAGTCAGCCCTAAGAAGTTGATGACCACGCTCTGCCCTGCTTGTAGGTATTTGAAAGCATCCTTAGAGCTTGATGGTCAGTCCCATGCCCTGTTCCTGTGCCACCAGAAGGATCTGCCCCACTTCCAGCTCTCCATGCTGCCTTGCTTGTGATTTCCTGAAGCTCTGGTGCCTCCACACATGCAATGACTGTGCTCCACACACAGCCTTGGGTCCCATCCCCAAGCCCAGCTGCACAGCTCCACGGCTGTCACCACTGAAAGAGCCCAAGCAGCTCCAGCAAGGAGATCAAGGCCCGTCTGCTGGAGGGGATCCAAGAACCACAATAGCTGTTTAAAACCACTTCAGTATTTTGGTCCAAGCGATGGGGAGAGCCCCACATGGGAAGCATGAGTAGGAGTGCAGCTTCAGCGCCCCAGAGCATCCCTTTTCTACTGAGCAACGCACAGACAAATCCACAGGGAATCAGCAGAGGTGCTCAGGCCGTCAGGATCACAGTGTTTTGATGTTTGTGGTCTCAAATGAAGTCAAACTAATTTCCCCCTGCCAAATTCTCATCACTTATCTGCATATTGCTGGGATGGAAACTTAAAGCTGCTTCAGAGCTTCGACTGCGAATCTCTCCGGCTGCACGTTTTCATTCTGCCTAACCCAGGATTAATTGGGTTTGTCGTTGCGGCTGTGGGAAAGCTCTGATGTCCTCCGCTACAGTTTTACTCTCAAGTTTCTTCGCCACTCTAATTCCTCGCTCACATTTTGAACAGCAATTCCTTGTTATTTTTAGTCCTCAAACATTACAAACATAGAGGAAACAAGACACCTACGGAAGTCGCCCCTGTGCAAAACCATGAATGATTCAAAAGCGCTGTCGCAATTCCCAGCCTCTCCTTTTCTAAAAAGCTTTGTAATATTAACAGTGTGGGGTTGGTTTGCCCCCGAGCGGTGCGAAACACCTGAGAGAAATTAACTGTTGGGCCCTCGATTTACCCTCCAGTGAACTGGAGAGAAAAGCCCTGAGCCTGGGGTGTGATAAGGAAAACCCACCCTATACCCTGTGCTCTGCTTCCAAAAGGGACCTCCTATGCTCCTGCCTCAGTTTCCCCCCGCTCGGCATCGCTCTGGGGCTTTGGAAAGCAGAAATGTTTGCCCCAAGGGAGCTCTCTGTCTTCTGATGCTCAGCCCGGCAGCTCCGAAGGGTTGGTTCAGTGAATTTGCTGCCGGTGGCTCGTAACACGAGCGTTCGGCTTCCCGTGTGTGTCTAAATCGGCACGAGGATGCTCGCTGTAGCTGTTGCACGGAGGAGCCTCCGAAGAGCTGTTCTGAGGGATTTATATTTGTGCAATGGCCTCGCTGTAGAGTGAGACAAGCTACTGACATGGCAGTACTTATAGTCTATAAAACAGCAATTATGCTCGTTATTAGATCATCCCATTTACAGCCGGAATCCTTTGCCTATGGTGCATGCAAAGCAACCCGGTGACTCTCCGAATGCTGGGCTAATCTGTACTAATCCATTATGTAAATCACCAGGACAATAACCAGAGACAAATGTTGGATGTCTTAGAAGCACTCGGCCCTTCCTTAACGAAATTTGACCCGCAAAAATTACGGTTTGGCCTGCAGATTGCTGGGAGGACTGTGTGTGGGAAGAACATCTGCACTTGATTTGTGGACGCAGCTCGAACCTCCGGGACACCTCCTAATCTCAGCCTTTTCACAGGGCTGCTGCAGAATTGGTCCCTGTACATAGAGCAGAGTGCCTGGACTCTTTGAAACAGGACCTCTGTCCCCAGACAAGGTCATTTTGAAGCAGTTGTGGTTGCCTTGGAGCCACGCTCTACACATTGAGTCTTTCTAAAATGTGGTCTTTGTGACCGAGACCGTAGGGAAATCTCAGAGAGAATAAAGCTTGACGAGTACTGTTGTAGGTCGCGAGAGAACGTGTGTGTTTTTCTTACTTGAAGCCACTCATGACGCCTCTGGGCAGCAGCAGCAAGTGTAGCAGTGAATGAGATCCTGAGAGGCAGGAGGATTGGAGCAAGACTCCTGACTGCAGGAAGAGCTGGTCTGATGGTCCATGACAGAGGGTCGTGCCCTGTGCGTCCATCCTGCCCCTGGACACTGCACATCCGGCTTGGACGTCTCTAAGGATGCCTGGGTGACTCTGAGAGCGTCACTAAAGGAGTCGACTCGCACTGCCTGGCTCTTGCTCCTTGTTGCAGCTCTTAATAGAAGTATGGATATTCCTTATCGATCTTTTCTTATTGATTCCTTACCCCCAGAACTCCTTACAAATATTGAAGCGATAACTACGGGAGGACGCTCTCTTCTCTGCCACGAGGTCTGGCCACGATCCACGAAGATCTGGGCTGCCCTTTGGCTTTACGACTGGTTCTCCCATTGCAGCAGGGAGAAGCAAAGCCACAAGGGGATGCCAGATAGATTCTCATCTCTGCCTGGATTTCTGCTCCTTGGGAGAGAATCTGGGCTGTGGCAATGAATATTTTAAAATGTGGGGCTTGGGAATCTCAATGGCAACGTGCTTCAGCAGCGCGCTTCAAAGCGAACACGGCTACGGCTGCGCGTCTCTGCTCTTAGCCGTCGATCGGCGTTTCCAAGCTCTGCGAGCGGAGCCGATAGACTTTGCATGATCTGCAAGATATAGACGGGCTCTTCCTCCCCTCCCCATCCTTTTATTCAAATAAACCTTAGGATAATTACATGCAAAACTCCTGTGCTACTGCAATGTTGATATTGCACATTGAGAAATCACTGCAGAGGGGATGCATGTAGGCAGAGCCATAAGGACGGTGGCAGCTGGCTGCCAGGCTGGCACCGAGCGCTTCGCCGCCAGTCACAGTGGAGCCTCGCCGGGTCCAGACGCTTCCCACAGTCTCACACTTCGCTCGAAACACCAAATTTGCCTCCGTGTTTGAGGTACCCGCGTGTGCTGAGCCCCTCCGCATGCCGGGGAGGAGAGGCACCCGTGAGCGGCTCGGCGGCAGCGCTGGGAGTATTTTAAGCGAAGCCGTTTGACTTTGAGCTGGAGCAGATGAGGAGCGCTCAGGCGGCCGGCAGCACGGGTTGGGATGCTGTTCAGGACCGAGCCATCCACACCCTCCAGTCCGAGTGTAGGTGTCTGGGTGTGCTGGCAGCCTCCGAACCCATGTCTGTTTTCAAGTGGGCCGTGCTCTGACATTGCAGGCTCAGCAAATGGAAGGGTCTAGAGTCTGATAAAAAAAGCCCTTATCACCCATGATGTTTGCATGGAACCAAACAAACAAGAGATTGTGCCTCCTGAAGCTGTAGCTGGAGGCCAAGGCATCTCTGACAGCTCCAGACCCACTTGTGAGAGCTCCTGCATGGAGCATTGGACCACTGCTGGCCGTGTGGAGAGCCCAGACACCCTGCTGGCAGCAGGGACACTGACATTTAGGTGCCTGTGAGTCCCCATCACAGGCTGGAAACCGACAGTGTTAAGGACACCTTTCCTAAGCTGCGTCCGTGGCCCATGTCCACTCCTCCTCACCCTCCTGCCACCAGCCCATGGCTATGTGGACACTTAGTTGTGCTCAGTGGGTGCGATGTGGAGGGGGCTGGGTGGGCAAGGTCACCTGCAGCCCCACTTTGAGCTGTGCACAGAGTGGTCTGAGAGAAATACAGCCAGGCTGAGCTTCAGGGGAAAGCAGGAGGAGGGTGGATTGTGATGGATTTGAGAGAAGAGCCCTGGGGGGCAGGCTGGGGGAGGCAGGAGAAGCGACTTGCAGAAACACAGAAGATTTTCATAGGGAAGAGCGGCTCTGCTATTTACACCGCTCATCAAAAAGCAACGGAGACGTAGGAAACCTGCTGTGCCATAGAAGTGGTAATGGGGCAGCCTCCAGTCCCTACCTTCAGCTCTCCCGCTGGGCTGAGGCTGCTCCCCTTCTGCACAGCCAAGGGTCTGTTGTTGTCATCATATCTGGGTTTGATTTTGCCGGTAAAAGCAATTCTCAAATTTTCAAATAGTTCTCTTAACATGAAAAAAAAAAAAAAAAAAAAAAAGGAGAAGGGAACAAAACATGAAGACCGCTTAGAAATAATGCTGGAGCCTTTGTAGTTTTGCACAAAACAGGTTTTCCTCAAAAAAGCCCCACAAAACAAAGCAGCAGCCTAGAACTCAGTTTTAAAATCTGTACATGGTTTCTTGCAGAACCTTGCAATTTTGTGCCCAAATCACTTTTTTTTTGGAAAATGAAACCTGCAACTTTTTTCCTCACTAAAGAAATAAAAGATCCAAAGCAACTTATGACGAATTATCCTCTAAAATTCCTGGAAATAAGAGTTTACCATTTACTGGCTGATTCTGCAGTATCTTCCACCAGGAACACAGGCAGATTTTCCCAGGACCTCCGCACAGACCCAATTCCACGTAGCTTGCAGTTGATCCGGGTTGTCCTGTCTGTGGGTGATGAAATGATGAGGAAGTCTCCAAAATTAACATTCGGACCAAGGGGGTTGCTCTATGGAGCTGCAGTAACATCACCTCTACTTCCTCCCTTTCGCTGGGATTTTTTCCTGCGGTTCTGGCTTTGTTTCCTTGCTTGCGCCTTGGTGAAAACGATGTGAAATTTCTTTCAAACAAAACCAAACCCAAAGGCTACCTGGGGTGCTTTAATTGTCAAATGAAGGCAGGCGTGATTTTGGGGGTATCTTGAAGATTTCCTCTTCCACAAATAGCCCGTAGGAAGGGATGGGAGAAGGAATAACCCGAAGGCGAGGTGGGCTGTGGGGTACATCGTTCCTAGAGTAGTAACTGGAGCTGGTAGGTGCCTGTAGTCCTGTCCTAGCCCATTTCCCTAACTCCGCTCCCTATGGGGCAGGAATTTGCAGTGTCTGCACAATGACTTCAGTGACCGCAGCACCACTGCCAGGTGTAGGCTGGAAGCCCAGCGGTGCCGTCCTGCCCATCCCCATGATGCCCACCCTGGTGTCAGCAGCTATTCCCAGAGCCTGGATGGGCGTCTTCACATCATCACAGCCTGATAGGGGTTGGAAGGGACCTCTGGAGATCATCTCCAGCAGGGTCATCCAGAGCACTGTCTGAGCACCCTCTGAGCTCTGTCGCTCAGCCTGCTCTCAATCCACCTCATCTGCCACTTGTCTAACCCACACTTGCTGAGCTTCCCTACGAGGTGTTATGGGAGACAGTATCTTATGGCTCCTTGTTCTGTATTGTCTCTCAGTTTACAGCACAAATATAGGAATGGTGAAATTGCTCTGTGTAGATGCACTTGGAAGGCCAGCTCTAGGTTTGGTGCGATTGTACGGTTGTGGGAGGAAGGGGTAGGATAAACATGGTGGAAACTAGAGGATAGTAGATTTAGATTAGACATTAGGAAGAAGTTCTTTACTCTGAGGGTGGTGAGACACTGGAACGGGCTGCCCAGAGAAATTGTGGACGCCTCATCCCTGGAAGTGTTTAAGACCAGGCTAGATGAAGCTCTGAGCAACCTACTCTAGTGGGAGATGTCCCTGCCCATGACAAGGGGGTTGGATCTAGATGATCTTGAAAGTCCTTTCCAACGCAAGCCATTCTCTGATTCTATGAAACCAAGAAAAGGATGTGGGGGTGCATTTGCCACACATGAGGTGAGCATGATAGTCAGCCAGGAGCTCACGCCTGCTCCTCAGGACTCCTGCAAACAGCCTCTGGGTATCTCTGCTCCTTTGACAGAGCAAGGTCTGCGGTGGGAGCCCAGGCTGCTGTCTCAATGCCTTTAGCTAACACCTCCTGGTGCCAAACAACTGAACGTGGGGTTGGGACTTTGGTGGCTTGCACTTTGATCAGTGCTTTAGGAAGTGTGTGTGCATGTATATAATAATTACCATCACTTGGCAGCTGTTCTGGGTGGATTTGAAGAGTTTCTTCGTACCTGTTTGCGACTTTTCTTAGAATCCTGCATGTGGTTACCTATTTGTTGCTGTTCAATTAGCTATAAGGAGATAAGACAGGTATCACTAACATTTAAACGGAGTAGAAGAAAACAGCAATTTGCATAAATTAATTAAGAGACTGACCTTGTTACCCAGTACTCCTTAGAGAGCAAGTGAAAAAAACCCCAGTTTATTAAGTCAATACTTAGTTTGACACCTGAATCAAGCTTTACCCAAATCAAATGACAAAATTAATCCACAGCAAAAATGCACCAGAAGTCCCTCCGCTTCAGTCATTTATTTTTTTTTTTTAAGCTATCCCAGCAATTTATTTTTAAACATATCAGTACGATATGTTCCATGACATTTCACATCTACAAAAACACCATATGTATTGGCAAGTGATTACTCATCGAAAGTGCCATATCATGGATGCAAGTATATCTGGCAGCCTGGGTTTTCCCCACCTCTTTTGGGTCTGTGCCCTTATTGTTTCATGGACGCTTTCTTATCGGGCAAATCGTCTGAGTGTCTATTTTATCCCGTGCTAAAGATGCTTTTGAATCTCCCGTGGACGTCGTGAGACCACACCTTTGTTCCGTGAGCTGTGGCGAGTGCCGGGCACGGTCTACTAAAATTCAGAGCTGCACTTTGCTGCTGGAGAAGCCGTTGGAAGGCGATGTCACCCCACCTGGCCCCAGCATGGAAACAGCGGGTTCTCTCTGACCTGTTCCATACCCTTGCCGTACTTCCCGTAGTGGCATTACAGCTACCCCACCGAGCACGGCTTCACTGCATCAGTGCCTTTAGTGCGGCTTGAAGACATTATTCACTGTAACTCAGCGATTATTTTAGAGCCATCCCTTGATGCTCACAACCCACAGGCAGTAACTTTAATAACAGAGCTGCAAACCTCCACCACGAGCTGTCTCATGGCTGAGTTGACAAGAGCAAATTGGTCTGAAATATCCAGGTTGTAGGGAGACAGAAAGCAGGCGGCTTTGTTACCAGCGGGGGCTGCCTGGCTGCGTGTAGGATCGCCAGAGCTGGGCTAAGCTTCTTCTACATCAAGCTCTCTTTTCTCTTGGGGAAGTGGCTGCGATCCATTTTCTCTCTGCAAATCATTTATCCAAGGAAGTCCCTGGGCACGTTATTCCATAGGCGAATCTGGAAATGGTCATGGAATCGGCCCCCGACGCCGGGAGGTGCCTGAGCACGTGTCCTCACCCACACCTTTGATCCTCACGCCTTTGGCACCTTCCCATCTGCATCGCTGGCCCAGCTGCTGACATGGAATGCAGCAAACGGAAGCAAGGCGCTGTTTAGCAGATCGTCATGAATAATAGACACTAGGAAAAAATGAATCCAGGTGCTCCAAGACGGAGCATAAACCATAATTAAAACCTACCAGTGCTGCTATGACAGATGGTACAATACGTACCCGGAAAATTGTCCATGAACATTTATTTAATATCCGAGAACACTAACTGCCAGCAGGCTGTGGTGCTAATACTGGATCACTACTTTATGGGTGACATCCAGGAAGAAATTCTCTGGATTGCCTCATGATTCCCATAAAACCCACAGACCATCACGTAACCTGATGCAAAGAAGATCAAGTTCATCGCGGATATATTGATGCCGATGCAAATAAATTTCCAAGGGAACATACTTTGCAACGATATGAAAAGTGGGCATGCAAACGTGTCCGGGAAAAAAAAATAAAAAATCAAAATGGAGTGTTTTGTTTTGTTGTAGGAACTTGTTCTGGTATTTTGAAGTGGGATTTGCAGTCCTCAAGCGGGGCAGCGTGTTCTGCAGCACTGACATGAAAAGGTTGTTTAACCTGTTCCTCGTTTCAGCTTTAAAAAGGCAGCACAAGAACAACTTCTGCACGTCCATCATCCTGCCTTTGTGCAGGCTACCGCGGGAACCGAATTCTCCTGCTCTTCTGCTAATATTGCTTCTGCTTTCACAATTCATTTTCTGGCACATATTTCTCCCTCGTCCATTTCAGCCACCCTGCTTTACACCTCGAAGTTATTTCTTCTGGCTTGGGTGAGTCAGAGCAGCTCTGTGGGTAGCGGTGCCCAGAGTCGGACCGTCCCCGGGGAGCACCGGGGCTCTGCTTCTGCAGCAGACGGAGGAGCCTCTTGCGTGGGGCCAGCTCTGCGGAGCAGTGCTCTGCAAATGTTCCTGCTATTTGTAATCAGCAGTGGTTGTCACACTTTGATATTTGTTCTTTATAAGCACTCCTGCAGAGCTTGCCAACAGGAATGTTTTCTACACAAAGATGCAGCAGCGTGTGTTTCAGACACGAATTTTGAACTTATGAGTATTCACACTGGAAACCTGAGGAGTCTGATGTGATTAAGAAGCAGATCCACATCACACCCTTTGTTTGCAGTCAAAACAGTCCCGTTTCTGAATTATGAAAATCGTTAAGCCCAAGCGTGGTCGACCAGCAATTCCTGGCAGAGGTGTGTGTCCCGGTGCCCAGATTCACCTCGACATGAATCCACGCACCAAACGGGGCTGGCTGAGCTGGCGGTGCGATGCGCGGAGCAGAAGGTTATTCCACACGGTGAGGTGAGGTTAACAAAAACTCCAGACTGAAGAGAGGAGACCTTTGAAGTCCCTGCCTGTAGGAGAGATGCTCCCAGCACTGTGGGATGCTGTGCCTGGAGGAAGCGCTGGGAGAGGCCCAGTGAGGCGGTGATGGTTGCCCATAATCATGCTTGGGTTTAAAAGTAGGATGGAGATTTCTTGTCATAGCCCATCCTGGCAGCTCTCACCTCAGCTGCCTGACCACCTGGACCCCAGGATGACCCTCCTCAGAGCTTTTCTTGGCACGTCTCACCTGTGCTGTAGCAAGGGCAATGTTACCTCTGAACAGCTGGGTGTGGGAGCCCTTAAAGCAGAAAAAACCTGCACTATGCTGTGAATTAATGTTGGAGAGAAAGAGAAGCCATGTTCAGCAGCACAGCCAACATGGAAAATGGCTCCACCCAACTAGTACAGTTCAAGTAGGGCAAGTAATGTAGTCTCTCTCTGGTCGCATTGATCAGCTGGCAGTATCTAGGCATTTCAGCAGGGAAGGGTGTCCTTGTGAAGAATATAATACTCAATATCTCCAGAAGGATCGACCAAGAAATAAGGAAGTCCTCTGGAGCCGGTGCTCTTCACCAGGCAGTGTGCGCAGCTCCACTACCTGCTGTGATGCCCATGGAGGGATTTGCTCCGTGGTTTTTTCAGCAGGCTCTGCCAAGAGGACGCACAGTGGTTCTTACAAATACTGCTGAAAACAATCCAGGCAAAATAGTGACCGAGGAGATCAGGCCAGGACCTTTGGTCTGTAACTTAAAATGGGGAAACGAACCGTGGCAGGACCCTGATGTCAACTAAAGATATTGGAGGTGCCGGGAAGGTCCTCGGTCAACGAGACTGGTGTGTGCTCCATGTCCCCTAATGGATCCAGGTTACAACCAGGTGGTAGTTCCCGGGAATCTGCAGCTTTCTGGCACCCTGACCCGGAGCCAGGATAAGATCCCTGGGTACTTCAGCAGTGCTAACACGTGTTCCAGTGCCTGGTGTCCAAAACCTGCGTGGGTTGAGTCGTCCCGGGTGCTGTTTTCTCTGGTTATTCTCTGCATTTGAGAGTCTGCAGGGTGTGTGTACCGTCTGCTGCTGTGCAGCACGTGCAGCTCGGTGACAGCTCTGGCACAGGGAGCTTTGGAGCACGAGCGAGGGTGGATGGGTTGCCAGGGGTAGCGTGTCGCTGCTGAGCTTCTGGTCTCCCTTCATGGATGCATGGGGGCAGGAGCAAGGAATTCATCTGGGCTCCTACCAGCGAGCAGCAGCTCGGGAAGCTGCTCCATTTTGCTTGTCGCAGATCGCAGCTCCCGGCTGAGCCGCAGCTGCTGTACAGGTGCTGCTTCTCCACCTCGTTTCCCTGCAAGGAACTGGTGGAAAATGGTGAAGAGCTTCACCATCCCCAGCTCGGCTCAGCGCTGGCTCTTAGCAGCTCTAGCAGCCGTTTGGAGGACTTAACACCTCCCAGCTGCACATCCCTGGCACCGAGCAGAAGGTTTCTAGCTTGGCCACGATATCTGACCACCCACAGCACATGCTAAGCCTGCAGCCGCATGCGGGACATCACCAGGCACTTGGGCCTTGTGACAGAGTCATCACAGGATACTGGGGCCATCTTCATAGTTTTCTGTCTCATGATTCTTATGTTGACCGCAATGAATGATGGGCTTTTTAGAGCCTGCCCAGGAGTCTTTATCTCCCCTCCAACCCCAGACCGACCACAGAGGCAGCTCAGAACATCCCAGCCGTGCAAGGGCCGCTGCAGTTGCTGAGCCAGCTGCGCTTTGGCCACTGCAAACCAGCCATCTCTTCACGCACGTCCTTGCTCCACATCACTCTGCTGCTCGCTCAGGAGCTTTCGAAACGCTGAGATGGACACAGAGGACAAATCATGGTATGACATGCAGCTATTTCTCTCCTCTTGACTACTCAACAAATGTTGCCGTCTGTTGTCTACCACCCGTGCAGGACCTGTGAAGCTCCAGAAGCCCAAGCATCAGCACTCATCTCAGCTGCTCAGCTGTGGTAGCTAGAAAACAGGTTGACTCTATGCAGAGATGTAGGGATGGAGTCTTGGAAACATCACCACAGACTCTCAGCCAGCTTAATTCTGCATTTCAGCCCTTGGAAATACCTATAGGAAGGGAAATGTGTGGGAAAACCTGACAGAATTGCTGTGTTTGGCTGCTGGCACATACTTCTAATTAATTTCTTCACTGCTCTTCCAAATCAGAGCTCCTGCCCAGGATCTGTGCTGCTTTCTGCTGAAAAAGCTTAGACCTGGGAGGCATGCCATGCTTTCGCTCGGTTTGAGGACCCCAGCAGCTCCTGCGTCACTGACCTGGAGCTCCCAGTGGGGATCTGAAGGTATGCCCAGCTCTGCACTGCTGTCGGCCAAGCCTGCCTGCTGCTTTTCTGGGCCGAACCATCTGGGAGCGAGCCGTGTACAGGCAAAGGCTGTAGGACACCCTGGCCCCTCGCAGGTGAGGGCAGAGCCAGCTGTGGGATCATGGTCCGGCTCAGATACCAGCCGGTGCGGGAGTCATCTGAGGTAGGATCGGACGTGGCGCATCTTTTGCACTGACGATCAGTCCAAGAGTAAATGGGGTCAGTGCTGTCCCTGATAGCAAATGCACAGGCACGGTTGTGAGAGAGGGTGTGAGAACAGCTTGTGACAGTCTGTTTTCCCCAGCTTGGAGGTGAAGTGGTAGCTAGCTGCTCGGAAACCCACTTACTTAAGGACAAACTGACTGCAGAACAGCTTACTTGACCCAAACTCACAGAGAAGCTTTACCACCTTGCCGTGGTTCTGTGTCTCCCCTCCTCCAAGGACACTGCATTAGGGCAACAAGGTCAGTCTGGCACCTTTTCTGTGCAGAGGGAGCAGGCGGAAGACCTTTCCTTCAGTTCCATCACGGCCCTTGCTATTTGTTCTTCTACAGGTCCAGATCACAGAATCACAGAATGGTAGGGGTTGGAGGGGACCTTGAAAGATCATCAAGTCCAACCCCCCTACCAGAGCAGGATCACCTAGAGTAGGTCACACAGGAATGTGTCCAGGCAGGTTTTGAATGTCTCTAATATGTCAGAGACATAGAGGAAGTTGCCCAGACCTGAGTGGAGCTGCATGAAGCACATCTCAGCATCATCATGAGCAAAAGCTTCATCCTACTGCAGGAACAGTTACAGTCGCTGTGTAGGAGGTACCAGTTGCTGAGAAACCACCTCCTCACCATGTAGTCTGCAAATGAGTTATTCTGAGATACTTTACCTAATGGTCTTTATCGTACAAGTGAATACCTACCAGAAAAAAAATGACTGTACTGGATACAAAGCTTCTGGCTACCCCGACTGCTACTTCTTTTCCTGTTAGAGGAACTCCATGACTGGAGCTCTGCAATCAAAACCAATTTTTCCTTCCCCATCTTGCTTTTCTTGCTTCTCCAAATTAGTGGAGTGACTGTGTGCTTTCAATGGAGCTTCCCAGAGAAAAAGGTAACCCACTTTTCCCCATTAGCTTTGCAGTGTATGGGAGCCAGCCCTGGAGTGAGGTATCACCTCGGATTACCCCCAGCTGGGACTAGGGGGACGTATAGAAGAAGATAAAGCTGAAGTTTTGTTCACCACACGCTAATACTTCATTTTGCATGCTCCTTCACGAAGGCAACAGGGCAAAACAAATGAGCCTTGATAGCCTTACCCAAATGAGTTATCATCTTGGCAGTTTATCCCCCGTTCCCCTTCATGGGTAGCTGCTTCCCTCAGAGGGAGGGATGAGAAGTCTTGATTCACGCAGGCAGGCAATGCGAGATGGAACATCAGATCCTGGTGACGCAGGCAGGACTCTCCTGGCCCTCTGTCCCGTAGCCTCCCACATCCATGACTTGCTTCAGGAGGGAAAACTGCTTGGATGCCGTGTCAAGACACCCATTTAGTCATAGCACTGGGGTGGGTCTGCCCAGACAATTTCCCTTCCCTAAAGAGAGGTAAAAGGACATTTAAACTACTAAGCCTGGCTTTTGGAGAACCACAATAATTAGCTGTTTGAATGGAAAAGATTCAAAACAACTGGCCCAGACAGAACAGAAATTAAATAGGGTTTACATATAACCCCCTCCACCCCCCCGAGATGGGTAATTGCTCCAGGTAACAGTGCCCAGTCCCTTCCCCGTGCCTGGTGTTCACAGACCAGAAACTCGATTCTGGTCTAATCTCAACTCTTTCCAGTCGTGGTCTCCACTCTCACAGTGTCCTCCACAGGCCGTATCCCTCAAACCTCTTTCCCTGAGCAGACCTGCTCCTTCCCCAGGGATGGGCACACTCTCTCTCTCGAGGAGCACGGCACGTGGGATACGCAGATGGACACTGCCCGTTACCCGTGTCTTAATGGCACGAGGGAGATGCCACCAGTGCGAAGCCTCCAGTTTGCATCTTACATGGGCTGGCCCCGTTCAGTTATGGTGGGAGTTGAAAGGAAGGTGGAAGCGTTGCTGGAAGATGAAGCAGCTAAATTTGGTTAGCTGGCTGCACACTAAGGGCTGGCAACACCGTAACTCTGCCAGGGTCATGGCAGAATCTGGATTAAAAACCTGAATTATAGCCTGTCTTTGGGGTCACCAAGCTTCACAACTACAGTACCTAGGTTATAACATCCATCCATCCAGCCAGCCAGCCAGCCAGCCCCACAACCTGTCTCCTGTTTCTCCTTTCTTACTCCTCCCCTCCTTCACACATTTCCCCCTCTCCTCCCTTCTCCGCGCTTCTCCTTCCCCAGCCCGGGCTGCAGCAGCAGCAGTAGCGGCAGAAGTGAGGTGGAATCAGCCGCCCGAATCGCGGAGCAGCAGGGAGCTGACACATCAATCACAGCTCTGCTGTTGGAATTAATGAGAGCGCCACAGGTTCGGGCTGTCACTCACTACCCTCACTTTGCTGCTTCCATATGGCTGCCAGCCGACAGCCTCACGCTTCCCAATCTCTGCCAATTACAGCCTCAGCACTCCCAACCTCCTCCTATTAGGCTCACAGCTTCATTATTCTAATTAAGCCAAACAAGCTGAGCCCTCCCTTTTTTGCTGTTGATGCACGTCCTTTGCATGCATCAGAGCTACACCGCGGCAAAACCCTTCGTCGGGGACACTTCTGAAGAAAAAATAAAAATAAAAAATAAGCAGCTAGATAGCATGGGAGCATCGGGATGTCTTCTCTTCCCACCACTTCTCCCATCCTCGCTCCCTTAGCTGGGCAGTGGAGGGGGCAGCAAGTCTCCGAGGGGTCCTTTCTTGTCAGAGTAATTGCAGGCACGGCTGATCTCAGCCAGCCTGGCCTCCAAAACTAATTAGTCAGGGGATCCTTCAAAGCTAGATTGCATTTCCACATTTTTTAATTTTTTTTTTTTTTTTTCAGTCTGCCTTCTGTCCCAAAGAGATGGGAGGTGGCACCGTGTGGGCAGGAGCCCATCAGGAAGGAAAGAAAGTCACTTCTCTCCTGACCTGCTGAAGGAAGCGGTGGTTAGGAGAGGTTTGCACTCCCCGGGGCCACAGCCATGCCCCTGTATCTCCAGGTAACCCACCCGATTTTGCTCTGCCCTCTTACTGGCTGGTGGTGACTTGATGCTCTAGGCAACAAGTGGTCGCGACTTCAAAGGAGGGTTTGAGCTGAAACCTCAGCTGTCGATGGGGAGGTGGAGCAGAGAGTGCCCTGCTGATAACCATTGTGTTTTATAATGGCTGAGGGTTTCTCTGCCCTCAAGTTGCATTAGTTGACCCAGACTGAGTGGTAAGACACTCATTCTGTCTGCTGGAAGAGATGATGGGTCACAGGGAGCACAGGCAGCCCCATGCACAGCAGGGGACACGTGTCCTTTCACTGTGGCCCAGGACCCAGCTCCCTCACCAGCATCTCCTCTTCCATGTCTGGGCTGCACTGGCACAAATGGACATTCCCAGGATTGTCTGAGCCAAAAATGAGGACAGTTGGGTCTGCTTGCAGGGATGACATGGAGGATGCTCTGTGCAGCCCGTGGGTGTGACTGACTGGCCATAAGCAATCCCAGATGACTGACCTGGCCAAATTGGGGCAGCAACAGGACTTCAGAGGTCTAACTCCATCTGGGCTTGGTTGATACACCCAGCCTTGGATGTGTCCCCAACCTGGCCTGGGGAGCTCTTGGCTTTTGGGCACAGGCAGTGACAAGAAGCTGGTCCCTGCTGGGAGGGGAAGGGCTCCTCCACAGATGTCTCACCGGTGCCGCAGCCCCGCTCTCCTGCAACTGGCGCTTGGGATTTGCTGGCCTTTGAATCCCTTCGATTGGTTGCTCTCAGCATCACTCTGACCAGCGCAGCCAAGAGATGCAGCTGCTGGGTGGGTGCCAAAGCGGAGCCTGGGCTCCAGCCGGGGTGGGGAAAGGCCTCTTGCTGCTCGTGCTCAGGGGTGGAGAAACAGCAGTGATATTTCTCCACCTCTCCTCCCCCTCCATGTTCTGCGACGGAGCAGCGTTCAGAAAAGCCTTTGTAAACAAGGCAGCTCTCTCTGCCTTAAGACAGAGTTTACTTTTTTTTTTTAACAAATTTTGATTTGTGTTTTTCAAAAAGCTTCATCTCTAATTTCATTTCCCATTTTCTAAACAGGCTTGATTTTTGTAATTTCTCCGGTGCCTCTTCTTTCACCACAGTCAGAAGCAGCAGCAGAAGCCTTCCTAGGCAAATTGGGAACGGTTCATGTCACTGAAATCAAGAATTTAAAACAAAATAATTTTTAAAAAATCCCTACATTACTTAGGTTCTCTCAGATGTTCCTACTGAGCTCAAGCTCAGTCCCACCACCCCTGACTCCTCCAGCACTCCACGGCTCAGCTCTTCCCCGTCCCCCGCTGTGTGCCACCACCACGGGTTCACCTCTGCACATCTCTTGTCCGTGCCCCAACACCACGGTGCCCACAGCCCCACAGGGCACCATGTCCCCAACCAGGCACGAGGCACCGTGGGGCTGCAGGTGGGACCCGAGCCCGGCACGTGTGGCAGAGCCGATGACCTCGCTGTGGTCCTGCTGCCGGGCCGGCAGGTAGAGGAGGACGTAAGCGGCAGAGACATGTTGGCTATGACATTGTTAGCATTTTCCCGATGAGTTATTACCAGGTTAAAGGGTTGTGATGGTGCCAATATCCAAAGCTGGGTTATTGTGTTATTAATGTGCGGCTGTCGCTGGCTATTAGCACCGTGATCAATCCCCGGTGACAAGGGCTGCTTAGCCTGTCACACTTTGTTTTATCTTCCATTCTTAGACTTTTACTAACTCACAAATTGCTAATCCAATCTCCTATAACCCAGTTAGGGGAGGACGTTGTCTCCGTGCTGCTCAGACACAGGAGCTGGGGCCCTGGGAGAGGACGTGCTGGTGTCAGGTTAGGCGCGTGTCTCTCAGGGGTGAGAGGAGTATGTTGGCTGCAATAAGTATAAGCCTGCTGCTGTCCCTGTCTCTCCAAGGAAACTCTCCCTAAAGCACTGACTAAACCAGTTTTGTGAAGCCAGCTTGTTGGTGTTCTTCAGCAGAACATCTTTCCTCAGCCTTTGGTACCGACTTACCCCCAGGTCGTGACCATGTCCTTGTCACCCCACACCAACCTGGTGGTATCATCTCCATGTCCACGTGGTCCACCCCAGTGCCATGAAGACAGCACTGCGGTGTGTCTAAATGTGCCCATCAGGCATTTCAGAAGCCTCAAGAACTTGAGCACCTCCACCCTGGAGTCTTCAACGGGCTGAAATGACCTTAAAACGTCAGTCCCAAGGATGAATCTGCACTTTGGAGCAACCCATTAGAAAGAGTTGGCAGCTTCTCTTTGACCTCAAGCTTGTTTCATTGCCCATTTATTGGAAATGTTGCATTTCTCTGAGTCACTCCATTTCTGACCACTGACCACTGCAATATCTTCTTGTAGGAGAACTCAAGGCAAGCTGAGAAGGAGGGCTGCTGCATTTCTGCTCCAGCCATCAAAACCGATGCCTTCACACCGGGACCACAACTGCCCGGAAAAACCTGCTCAAAATGCAGCACAGCCCATAGTAGTAGGTAGAGACCTGAGGAATTTGGGGTATAAAATGAGTTTCTCTCATTCTGACCATGGCAGTGGTTGAGGGTAGAAAGAAGACTGACAAAGCTGGTGGAGATGCTCCATTAGGGACACTTGGGGTTGTGTGGGGAGTGTGGGACAGGACTGGTGTGACTGGCCTGGGGGTAAAGGCACAGAGGAAGTGTAGCTGGGCTGGGGTGAGGGGGTCCAGAGGTTGGGGGTGGGGTGGATGAGGTTGGAATAATGCTCCATGCGGTGCACTCTGTGTGGAGAGGAGCGCGGGGTGTTTCCCAGGAGCCCTACTCCAGCCTCAGGAACACGATGTTTGGGCTGGAGAGCTGGTAATTTTGCTGCAGTTGCTACCGACAGGCTGAGAAACTGCTTCTTGCTTCCCGGCCAAGACAGTTTTGTAACATCTCCGCATGCAGCAACCGCTTCTCTGCGATGGGTGAACTGAATTCGTATGTGCACAGCCTGGAAGTCTGCAAGAGTGCCCTGAGGCTTGCAAAAGGCATCCTATCAATAAATGATAATGACTCCTGAGCGAGAAAGCCAACTAGCACGTTCTCGAGTCCCAGCTGCTCCCAGCACACGAGGGAGAGCTCCTGAAGGACACGCACGGGAAGGATCCGGCCATGCTGAGCGTTGGGGCTCCGGTGCTCAGCTCAGGGTCTGGCAGCTGGTGTGTTGGAAGGCAGGAAAGCAAAGGGGAAAAGGCATTTCCTACAAGGCGTGACATCCCTCTGTGCAAATGGAGGTGTTTGACGTGAGCACGGAATTCTGCCAGGAGGGCAGGAGGATGCTGTGTTGAGATCTAATCCGTGGTGAGCTCGTTAGCAAGACCGGGGACATTTGTGGCCTTTTCTCGAGTACCTTCAGGCCTCTCTCCACAGATCGTGAGTCCTATTTTTAGATTTTCATATCTCAACAAGAACTCCATGAAATAGCTTTAGGTGTTACCAGAAACAGGCCTGGACTTCCAGCCCATTGCAAGAGCTGGGTACGTACGTGGACAACGGGACTCACCCCCAGAGCCCTGGAGCATTTCACAACCTTTGCCATGTTGGAGAATTGTTCTTAGTAGTGACAACCCCTCCCCCTGTGCGTGTGTGAACACATGATGTGCAAGCACCGTGCCATGGTGCTGCTGAGTGTGTTGTAGCCAGTTATTAGGACACAGACAGCTCCACAAAAGCACTACAAGACCCATTCAAACCAGTTAGCACCAGGAAGAGGGACAGGACCGCACAGATCTTGGGGCAACATGCGTTAGGAAAACAAAATAACAGATACGCTCAATTTTAGCTCCCTGAATGATAAAAGTGGTCAAAATGGTTATGAATTTTGCGTTTGCTTGTTGGAAAAGTTGCACATGGAGGAAAAGGTGGAAATTCCTTTGCAACACGCACAATCTCTACTATCGACATCCACACACACGAATAGTAAATATTCCAGAGGGCAAAAATTACAACACAAGGTTTCCAGAGTTTTTCATGGGTGCTTGGGCGGATAATGCTTTGTTTTGTTGGGTTTTTTGGTTTGTTTTTTTTAATATCATGATGATATGAAAACTGAGATTTTCATGTGGCAAATGAAAACCATCACCAACATGTCTCTCACCAAGTAAGCTCATCCACTAGGCAATGCTTCTGCTGAGCCTCATGTAATTTGTACTTTGTGCGCCACATTTACCTGTCTTCTTATCCACGGGCACGTTTTGCCGCCAGGTTTCAGGCACATTGGAGAATTGTCCCTTTTTTCCCAAGCCAGTGCACATATTGCACAAGTCCTTGGCTGCATTCGTGGGTGTTAAAAGAGAAAGAAACGCAAAGGAATTGAAAAAACCACAAAGTTTAATGAAAAAGAGCCCTGGGCTTTCCTATGGGAATGGAAAAAAAATGGCCCTGTTGGGGGAGAGATCCACAGGACTGGATCAGTGGTGAGCAAGGTGTTGGTTTAGATGTGGTTTCATCTTGCTCAAGGATGGAGCACTGTCCTCTATCCCTATAGCTGAAGATTCCAGCAATTGCTAATTTTAGAGAAAGATGATAACCAACATTCACTCCTGCTGGGCTGTGCAAGAAAATACCATTAATAATCCACCCAGGGAGCACCTTTCCTTGCAAAATTCTGATTGCAAAGCCTAACAGGTTCTGACCAAAAAAAAAAATAAAAAAGGGGACAGCTCCCACTATTCTGTGCAGCACCAGTGCCCTCCAAGCTGAGGATGTGGTGCCTGGAGACCTTCCTCTCCCTGGGGAGCTGGTGTTGCTTGTGGTGCTGAGGAGAAGGATGAGCGCACCTGGAGCTGTGCCTGGTGCCAGGAAGGGATAATAGAAGGTCTTTTTTTTTTTTTTATTTCTTCCTCAGACTCTGCAAGGTCTATTTAGGAAAACAGCTTATGTGTCAGCCCCAGTGTCACGTTGGGTGTGACAGGGCCAGCACCGTGCTTCAAGTCAACAAACAGGGCTAAGCATAGTTCAAGCACCCTGTGTTCCTGCGAGCTTTTAGATCAGCTTAAACTGTTTAAGCAGCTGCACTGCAGTTTAAGATTAAGCTGGTCTTTTGAGCAATCTAAGCAGTTTAAAATACTCTAAAGGCTTAACATTATAGCCAGTTTAGGTTGCTGTAGGGGCTTAAAGCAGTGATGTGCAGACAGTATCTTAACAGGGCTTTCCACAAAATGTGTCTTTATAGCCGGTGATAAACCCCATGGATCGGGGGGGTTGAGGGTGTTTGCACAGGGTACGATCATCTGCCTGCCTCGCGGGCGTTTCTCCCTGACCTTGCACGTTGCCGCTCCGATGCGTGTTCCTTCCTCTTCGCCTGGACCACTGTGTCTGTGCCAGCCGGAGAACGCTCTTGCCTTACCTTGCGACACCCTCTTCCTCTCCCAGACACACCGGATGCGCCAGAAGGACTCGTTTCTTCAAACCCTCGACCAAGGAAAGGGATGAAAACAGCCGGGTTTGACAGGCTCCAGGAGCCCTGGCCCTTTGTCTTCGTGAGGCTTCCAAACCTGGCGAAGGAAGGAGCAGAGATCTCCTGCATGCCCACAGCCTGACGCAGCCAGAGCCAAAGAGGAGCCTTCAGAGCGGTGTAGCGGAAGGGACAACTCTCTGAAAGTTTGGTTTTGTGGGGCCTTTAAAATAGGAGCCCTTGGGATGCTGTAAGATTGTCCTTCAAGGACGGGAGCGGCTAAAGGAGGCTTATGTTGCTTTAACTCTGTCTTATGACATGCTACAGGCGTAAGGCGTTTAAGTCCTTACGGGACACTAAGGGTTTAAGGTCTTACACAGATTTAAAAGTGGCTTAAACGCTCTCTCACCTTTCGCCTGGGACATGGAGCAGTCCTGGCACGAGGTATGGGGGGACACAGCTGTTGGAATCAGAAAGCACAAAACATTTGGAAGCAGAAAACAAAAGCCGTCAAAACTCACCACTGTTGATAAGCATTTCTCTTACTAAATTCGCCCCCCCCCCACTTCACACACCAAGAGCACGTCGCTGGCTTTGCTCCAGCAGTGCCACCCGGGAGGGTCACCGCATGCGCAACCCTTGGGATCTTGCTCCCGTGACCGTACCGTTCCCATCTCGGCCACCGGCACGCAGCCTCGCAGGCAGCAGCAGCGTGGGAGCAAAATGGCACCTCCGGCTCCTCAAAACCTTTGCACAGAATCCCAGCATGGTGGGGGTTGGAAGGGACCTCTGGGGATCATCTCATCCAACCCTCCTGCTCCAGCAGGGTCACTCAGAGCAGGGGGCTCAGGACGTCATCCAGGAGGGTTTTGGATCCCTCCGGAGAAGGACACTCCACAACCTCTCTGGGCAGCCTGTTCCAGGGCTCTGTTGCCCTCAAGTAAAGAAGTTTTCCCTTGTATTTAGGTGGGGAACATAAAGGCGACATCGTAAGCTCTGAATACGAAGTACCTGTTAAGAGATAAGGACAGTGGTCTCATCCAGGGAACCTACACCTCACTGCCACCACTGATGGACGGCAATACTTGAGGTTTTCTGGATCCAATGCGTCCTTGATCACCTCTGTGCTCGTTTTCCTGTGGAGCAGACACTCAGATGAATCAGATTTCCCTCCTTCTGTCCCACCTTGGACCTCCCTGCATTGTAATAACACATAGAATCTCACGGAATCCTTTGGGTTGGAAGAGACCTTTGAGATCCCCCATCCCTGCCAGGGCACCNTTTCTTGTCCTATTGGACAGTAATTTGGGTTTGAAGGTCTGCAAACACTACAACCAACTCTTTGGGATGTGGGTGTGGAACGCTGCAGCCTGGACAGCCCTTGGAGTGGAAATTCCGTGGGCAAAGGTGCCCGTGCATCTCTCCGNACATCTCCATGGCC
Source organism: Baryphthengus martii (assembly GCA_013396935.1). Classification (NCBI taxonomy): domain Eukaryota; kingdom Metazoa; phylum Chordata; class Aves; order Coraciiformes; family Momotidae; genus Baryphthengus; species Baryphthengus martii. Next base: position 268,275 of record VWZK01013330.1, read on the forward strand.
TGGACACCCCTCCAGGTATCACGGGGACTCCAGCCCTGCCCTGGGCAGCCTGGGCCAGGCCTGGACAACCCTGAAGGAGAACAACTTGTTCCTCAGCTCCAACCTAAACCTCCTCTGGGACAACTTGAGGCCATTTCTTGTCCTATTGGACAGTAATGTTGGGTTTGAAGGGCTGCAAACACTACAACCAACTCTTTGGGCTGTGGGTGTGGGACACTGCAGCCTGGACAGCCCTTGGAGTGGAAATTCCACGGGCAAAGGTGCCCGTGCATCTCTCCGGTGAGTGTTGCACAGACTGGATGTTGCTTCCCTTCATTTCATACAGTTCTGAACTCTGTAGAGCATCCAACATTTTTATAAATTCCAGAGCCCTGTTCATCTTTCTGCTTTCCCAGAGGCAGTGGGCGAGTCTGTTAATTTTGCATTCTCGTGTCCTTCCTACCGAAAGAAAGAAAAGTGACCAAGGTGTAAAAACAGAGCAGCTGGAAACCAAAATTGCTTAAAATGCATTCCCAAGCCTCCCCTCCTTGGTTTTTTTTTTTTCAGATGAGATCACAGAACCCGGGGATTGCAAATTCGCACCTGGCCAAAGCGTCCTTTGCTATTACAGCAGGTGGAGCGAGCAGACGCCTCTGACAAATGCCACGTCCTATTTTTTCTCCGCATCTATTTATCCTGCGTCTGGAGTTTTGAGCGCGGAGCTCTCGACCTGGGCAAGCCCAGCTGTGCTCTCGCGCAGCCCTGAGAGGGAGAGCTGAGTCAGGTCCGGATCGGTTAGAGCTGGCTTTAAATTAATTGCCCTGCAAGGTGCACACCCACGGTACAGGGACCATCTCATATATACTCCCTTCTACAGTTTGCATTTTTCATGCTGAGGTTCCGCTGTCGGTGTCACTATCTAAAGAGCTACACCTGAAAGTGCTCGTACGGTAAAAATTCCTTCCCTATATGAACAAAAGGCACTTCAGGTAAAAAAAAAAATAAAAACATGTCTAATAACCGTTATTTTCCCTTCACTCTGCGAATTTGGCCGGTTGAAATGAGCAGCTTTGGTGGCTTGAGCGGTGGCAGAGGCTGCAGAGGAACACCAGGAGCCCCTGGCTCACTCAAAAGTCCTGCAAACCAGATTGTACATTTGGGTGGAGTTTGGGCTCCTGTGATTTTAATTCTTGTACTTCTGAGCAGGTCTAGCGGCACCCCGTAGATTTTGCAAGACCGAAGCCTGTTTTCCGTGATGTTTCTCAGCAGGATTTGGCCACCTACGTATCATTTGCACCTCTGAAAACTCCCTTGGAGGGGCGGTGGGGTGTCTCTGACACCACAGCGGCAAACCCTGCTTAACAATGAGGCTTTATTTGTATGGGAATTCTTTAAATTGTCTTCCTGTTTCCGTTATGTTAACACCAATTTAAACCAAATCCTCGAGAAATACTTGGAAACACAATATATCTCTTAAAGATTTTGTACCGACTGCTATCAGCGGTGGGCAGAGGAAGCTCGTTATCCACTCCCTAATGAGCCACCCAGCAAGATAAGGAAACCTGAGACTGAATAAGATAACAAAACCCAGCAGAATGAAACACTCTAGTTTTCAAAGAGGAAAAAATTTGGAAGGACTCAACAGAACAGACGCTGAAGGGCTTAATGTGATTGGCTCTGCAAAACTTTCCCCTGCTTTCCAGGCATCGAAGTGTACATTGCGTCTCACCAAAAGCTGCCACAGGTCCAGCTTCTCCTTCTCTTGCCAGGCAGAAAATGTGGACCTGGAGGTCTGGGACAGGAGAAGGCAGCTTCCCAAGGTACTTCCAGCCTGGTTTATGCCATTTCTGTGCTGCAGCTGCCGGAGATGAGCTAGCTGGGATCCAAATCTGGTGCTCAGAGGTGCTCTGAGACCGGTATCGCTGTGGTCTTGCTGGGACAGACAGTGCTGCATGGAGGTCCCCACTGAGCCACAACAATCCTGGTGAGGTGCTTTTCCAGGTGCCTGGGTTTTTCTGTAGATATTTCACTCTTTGCTGCACAGAGGAACCTTTAGGGACCAACCGGAGCTTGAGGGACCTGCAGGTGGATTGAGCCCCAGGGCATCTCTAGGGCTTGCCTTATGGGCACAGCACCATGCTAGAGACTTTGGAGGACCTTTCTCCCACTCTGCTCTGCTCTGTATCCTTCCTGATGCCTCCAGTCCCTTAATTCACAGCCCTCACCCAACCCCACACCTCTTGTGAACCCCAGTCAGAATCAGGGACCTGCTCTGCAGGTGGGATCCACCAAGATGAGTTTTCCTAACTGGAAAAGTTTACCTCTGCAGTTGGAGGGGCAGGAACACACAGAAGCACATGTGTCAGAGCAGAATTTGTGTGTCTGTGTGGGGCACCTCTTTGCTGGGCATCCCAGCATTCGCTGCCGACCTCCAGGCCAGAGGTGCATTCCAAGCTTCCGTATCCTCTTCCTCAGAGATGATTCGTCTCAATGCGTTGCAACATTTTTCAGGTGAGTGTTGCATGTTACTCTGGTCGCCACTATGCTTGCTGTAGACAGACCGAGTGCAGCAGCTGGTGGTGGGAAGCTCTGCTGTCTTCCTGCTTACAAGAAACTTTGTCCCAAAGCTTTCACTTTCTTGTGCACCTACTGCGTGTAGAGTCACGGGCTTCTCCTGCGTGTTGGGCAAGAGAGACTTTGTCAGAGGAAGAGGATGCTGTTGGGCATCTAATGATGCCTCAACCACTGGCTGCAGTTTAACCTGGTTTAACCCATCCCTACTTGCTTTGTGGTGCTGAGGCTTTCTGCTGATCCTGCCTGCAGAGCTGAAAATCATGCTGAGGAGCAGAGGGATGTGATCACGCAGCTGCAGCACACACCCTCCTGGGTGGATGCCTCATGTGATGGGGACCTGATCAGCAGAGCGGTGGCAGAGACACAAATGAAGAAAAGGGATCGCAGAAGGAGGCAGCTGCCTGCTTAGGTGGGTTTTGAACATGCAGTGGGGCACACCCAGCAGCGCTGGTTCCCCCCTGCCCATCTCTGCTCTCCTTCAGCTCTTGCCACCGGGTTCATCTCTTGGGAAGCCTAAGGACAGGGAGAGCTGATGTGGCCCAGCCTGCTGGTCCAGTGTAGGGATGATATAGAGCCAGGATGTGCACCTTGGACCACAGGCATCTCCCAGACCTATCCGGCATGGTCCGGCTCTACCTCTTCAGCTCTGCTAAGCTGAAGAGGGCAGGCGGGGGATGCTGCTACTCTCTGCCAGCTTCAACTTCTCAAGCACGCCCCAGCTCTTGCACATCCGGATGGACAATTTTATGCCTCGGCTGTGCATGTGAAGCTTCTCCCTATCCCTGCGGGCGCTGGCACCCGCCGCCCGCTCTCAGACACGGGTCAGCGTTCAGCTAGAAAATGCAGGAATGATGAAGTGTGAAAAAGCTGAGCGCGAGCCCATCGCTCTCTGACGGCGCCCTGTGCTCTGCTTGCGGTATTGGCAGCCTTTCCCCGCTGGTGCTGAAAGGAGTATCTATTACTTTATTTATTTATTTATTTATTTACATAAACGCGGGCGCTTGAGCAGCCACTGGCTAGACGGAGCGCAGGCACAGCTGCGGCACCCCCTGACCTCCCACAAACGTGTGTAGATGTACAGCCACCACGCTGCAGGACGGGCAGGAGTGTGAGAGCGAGCGCACCTGCAGATTCCTGCGTGCACCGGTCTGGGGGTGCATGTGCAGCTGCACATCTGCGCAAACACAGAATCACAGAATCAGGGAGTTGTTCCGGTTGGAAAAGAGCTTTAAGATCATGGTGTCCCACTAAACTGTGTCCCTCAGCACCACAGCTCCACGCTTTGGAAACCCCTCCAGGAATGGGGACTCCAGCCCTGCCCTGGGCAGCCTGGGCCAGGCCTGGACAACCCTGCAGAGGAACAACTTGTTCCTCAGCTCCAACCTAAACCTCCCGTGGGGCAACTTGAGGCCGGTTCCTCTTGTCCTGGCATTTGTTTCTTGGGAGGAGAGCCCGACCCCACTCTTGATCCAACCTTCTGAATTTCAGGGAGTTATGGAGAGCCAGAAGGTCTCTCCCAAGCCTCCTTTTCTCTGAGCTGAACAAGCCCAGCTCCCTCAGCTGCTCCTTACCAGACTCCTGCTCTAGACCCTTTCCCAGCTCCAATGCCCATGCTCCAGCCCCTCAAAGTCCGTCTGGGAATGAAGGGCCCAAAACTGACCCCAGGATTTGAAGTGCAGTCTCCCTTATGCTAAGTCCAGAGGGATGATCCCTGCCCGATCCTGCTGGCCACACTGGTGCTGACAAAAGCCAGGATACTGGTGGCCTGGGCCACCTGGACACATATTAATCTGTTTGTCAACCAACCCCCCTAGGTCCTTTTCCATTGGGCGCTTGCCAGCCACTCTTCCCCCAGCCTGGAGTGCTGCAGGGGGTTGGGGTGACCCAAGGGCAGGACCCAGCCCTTGGCCTTGTTGATCCTCATGCCTTTTGGCCTCATTCTGGCCAGACTCCTCTGTAGAGCCTCCCTACCACCAAGTAGACCACACTCCCACTCAATTTTGTGTCTTACACAGGCAGACACGCACACACGCACACACACCCATGTTCATGCACTCATTCGTGCACACACAGGCTCCCCGACAGGCAGTCTGCTCTTACTCACTCCTGCTTCCAAGCACAACCCTGTCACGTGCTGACAGCCGCTGACACCCACAAGTGCCTGATCCCTCCACCCATCACTGGGGCGGTTGGGCTGCCCTTCCCACCCTGGCCATGGTGTCAGGCCCCACTGCATGTCCAGCCTGCCGATAGGTTTGGTGGGAGCCGAGCTTTCCTGCACTGCCAGCCCAGCGCTGGGTTTTCTCACCATCGCTGCTGCCCTGGGATGCAGTTGCCATGGCAATGCGTGAGCCGAGGGCCGGGACCGCCTGGCAGCCACCCTGCAGAGGATAACACTCCCCAGCTCCTTCTCCACCTGTGATGGACAACTCCATACACCCCTGGCTAAAGAAGCCCACAGGGTTTTGCATCTTGCGCTGTTGTCACTAATTCACGTTCAGACCCTGGTCTGCTGCAAATTAGGCTGCAAATCCAAGACTGCAAAGCGAAAATGCCGGGTGAGCTGAGGAGGGTCACTTTTCCTTCCCAGAAACGTTATTGAGGTATTATCTGACAAAAAAAAAATATATACCACGCCGTGCAAGTTGCACATTAAAATTGTGTCTGAACCTGTTATATAATTACTCTCCATCATTAAGAAGGATCAAAGTTACCCTGAACCACTTGAAAATGTGTCTGGAGACGTAGCCCATAAGCTCTGTCTCATAACAGACATTTAATAGTCAGGTGATTAATATGAAAGTGCTTCTTCCTTCCAATATCAATATTAACTTGAACTTTGCCTTAAGTAGGCTCGAGCCTATATTTGAGAAAGTATATTGGTTAATGTGTTAAATAAAAGTCGGTCATTTCATACTGTAATCTTTCTGCTATCATCTTTTCTTTTGACTCCTTTTCACTTCCATTTCTACGAGTAATGGCTCAAGACCATTTTCCTGCACACGGGGAGCTGGAAGTCACCTGCAGCCCGTGATGCTGAATTTCCAATTCTTGAGGCAACAGAGCGAACCCTGGGCTAAGAACACATCAGCTGGAGTGGTTGGACACGAGAGCTTAGCAGAGCTGGTTCATCAACAAGTGCATGTGGCTCAGAAGGAAGACTGCAAATATTTCATGAGAACGGGCTAAATGAATCGAGTAAAGTGTTTGCTGTGACTTGCTTGGCTGCCTGTAACTGGAAGGCTGCATTTCTCGGGCCCAACGTGGCTTTTTTTGTTTCCTTTTCCTTCCAGCAAAGCCTTCGGCATCCTGAGGATTCGAGCTGCCTGGTGTTGATCTCTTGGTGTGGTATTTTCCTCTGTACCAATGGGGCTGTTATTAACAAACTGCCAAATCTGGAAAAAAACCCCTGGGCTGAGAGTATCTGCGTAGCTCCGTAGCTTCTTTTAATTTGCTATATGTCTACAGGTTCATTTGTGAGAACAAACTTTAAGATCCTTACTCTCCAGCGTGAGCCATGGCCAAGAAAAAGCAGTGCTGCGGCAGAGAACCAGGGTGAAAAAGAGCAAAGGGAGGTTAAAAATATATTTGCCCATTTCAAGCAAAATATTGAAGTGGGTAAAATGAATCCCTTCTGCATCTGCCCTGGCTCTGGAGGGGTGGCTGCAGGGCTGGATTTGGGTCTCAGTGACCGCGGTGTGAGTTTGCTGGACAAGTTTCTGCAGGAGAGAGGAACGGTGGGTGAGGTGAAGGGCTGGCACCTCGCAGGGCTCGCGACACCCGGAGGGGCCGGGGCAGCTCGGCAGCGGTTTGCGGGAGAACACTCATTGCATTTCCAGATAAATGCTACGGGGGATAAACACCACTGCCCCAATTCCTGGGGGGGGCCCTGCTGATGGGGAAGGACAGGATGGATCGTGCAGCTTCTCAGGAGCGTTTCAGGAGATTATCCAGGCTGCCAAACTGTACATCAGCCTGATTTGGTATGGCAACAATGGTCTGAGTGGTAAAAAGAAGATAATATTCTTCCACTTCCCTGGATGCTTCCACAGTAAAGCAAGAAGTACAGCTGGGGAAGTGACATCCCCAAGCATCTCCCCACTGCTGCACCTGGAAGTCCTACCTACTCAGCAGGCAGTGCAAGGTCAGCCCTGATCTGTAGTAACCTCTACAGGGAACATAGCCACGTTCTCCAATTCAGTACATGGGATACTGAGATGGTTGGTGGCATTTGTTCAGGTAATTGGAAAAGTTTTTTGTCCCCACAGAGGCCTGGAGAGACAGGAGGGCAGCCACAGGCGAGGGCAGCCCAGATTACACCTTACTGAGACCACGCTTTGCCCAAGAGGTTCTCGCAGAGCACTCAGAAACCCAGAATCCCCAAATCTCTGAATAGCTGAAGTTAGAAGGCACCTCTGGAGATCATCTCATCCAACCGCTACACAAGCAGAGTCACCCCTATTGCCTAGGGCTGCGTCCAGGCGGGTTTTGAATATCTCCAGGGATGGAGATCACAACCTCTTGAAGCAACCAGTGAAGCCCAAGTGTTCGCTGACCCTCACAGTAAAAAACCCCAAATTCTTGCATTTAGACGAAATTTCCTGTATTCCTGTTTGCTCCTGTTGCCTCTTGTCCTGTCACTGGGCATCATTGTGAACATTTAGTGAACTCCACAAGGTTCCCACCAACCCAGTTCTCCAACCTGTGGACATCCCTCTGAAGGACAGCAGACCCATCAGGTGTCTCAACCATTCCTCCCAGTTTTGAATCATCTGCAAATTTGTTGAGAGTGCATCTCACATACTAAGAAGACAGTGACCATGCCGGAGATGTTGTCTGCCAGCATGGCTTCAGATGGTGGGACGTGAGCTGGTGTGAGCCCTTTCAAAGAAAGTATGATGTTTATCCAGGTTTGTAAGATGAAAGAATACACCTTGATGAAAGAAGACAACAGCTGCCTTGAAGCTGCTGAGCGCTGGGCAGCCTGGCATGCGTAAGGGCTGTGATTCCAGCAGGTCCAGGGCATTTTGGGACAAAACCAGACAAGCTGGGTGTAAACCAGTCTGATGACAACCTTACAGGGCATGTGGGATCCCCAGAGCATGAGAAATCACACGGCTGCGATGCAAAGAGAGAAGATGCAAATCTGTTGCCAGAGGAGCGTGAGATGGGAGTCAAATGAATGATTCCCATGCGGGGAGAAGAAACTCAACAGGTCTGGGTACCTCTCCTTCAGCAGGCCTCAGCGCATGTAATGGCTGGGTTGAGCCCTCATATCTCTCGTGGGGTCCAACGTGGACGGGTAACCTGACCTTGTCACGCAAACGGTCCTGGATGAACCCAAGAGGGAACAGGAGTCTGGAGAACTTCCACAGAGAGGGACTTTTGCACCCAGGACGTATCAAGATATGCCAAGATGAATCCTCCCAGCCTGGCCCGGAGTCCAGCCGTTGACTCTGTGGGGCCACAAAAGACTGGCTGAAGGAAGAGAGGAAAGCGCCCTGGGTGCTGTTTGTCTGGCACATTGCTACTGCGAGTCTGGTAATTGAACCGTGTCAATAATACACCAACAGAGCATTTCCACCAGAAAAATGGCGTTTAAATGGCATTTTGTTGCAATAAAGGATTTCCATGGGAATACATTGATTTCAAGGAAATTTAATTTTGAAAAAAAATAAAGAGAGAAGACATTTTGTAAGCTTTGAAAGCTCGAGCACCTCTATTGCAGTAAATACATCATTTGTTACTCTACAATTGACTTTATTTCTCAGCTTATTCACCACCATGTAGTTATGTAATTTGATTGAAGTATTTAGCTAATATTCAGGCTTGACTTTTGGCAGCTGTTTCCAATATGGAGGGAACTTGCAAGAGAGCCAGGTATTTCTGATGGAGCTCATTTTACATGCAAAAGCGTTGCTGTAAATGACACTTGAGTCCTGCTGCAGCAAGAGATGTCACCAGGCTTCCTAAGCCTCCCTCCCCAACCAAAATCTTGCCCAAAATCTCAGTCTTTCCTTTCCCTGAATATAGAATCATAGAACTGTTTGAGTCGGAAAGGACCTTAAAGATCATCTCATTCCAACCCCCCTACCATGGGCAGCGACCTCTCCCACTAGAGCAGGTTGCTCAGACCTGGTCTTGAACATGTCCAGGGATGGAGCATCCACAGCTTCCCTGGGCAACCTGTGCCAGTGTTGCACCACCCTCAGAGTGAAGAACTTCTTCCTAATTTCTAACCTGTATCTCCCCTTGTCCGGTTTGAAGTCATTACCCCTCATCCTACCACTACAAGCCTTTGTACAAATCCCTCCCCAGCTTTCTTGTGGGCCCCCTCCGGATACTGGAAGGTCACAATAAGGTCTCTGCAGAGCCATTACTTCTTTGAGCTGAACAACCCCAACTCTCTCAGCCTATCCTAAAACATAAGGCTGCAAATTGTTTCTTTTGCCACCCTTGGCTTTCTGATGATTTCTGTCGTGCTTCCCCACCCTCAGACAGGCAGGCCCATAGACCTCTCTAACAGAACCACATCCCTTTTGCTTTTTCATGCACACAGCTCAGCTCTTAATTAGTCTTACACGAGGCCCGTGCTTTGGGCAATAGCTTCTGTTGGTTGCATAAGAGAAATTAATACTTTCCCTGCACTCTCTGACTGAAGGATGGCAGCAACGCCCAGCTTTTGCAGTGCTTTTCCTGACCGCTCAGGGAGCAAGAAGGTCCTGCCTCTGCAGCTCCAGCCTGCAGCCTTCACCCTGCTCCCAGCTTCCTGGATCCAGCCTCTTGCAGGGATGGATCAAACCTTTCTCCTCCTTCAGCAAAATCAGCCTGATGTAGGCCCAGCCAGAAGAACAAAGCGCACAACCGCAGTCCTCCTGGATGCTCACTCGAGGTTTTTTAGGAAGATATAAATAAGCCACAACTGTGCATAAACACATTAGCAAGGTGTTTGGTCCACCCAAGGTGAAGACAAGGCAGAGCGATTTGGAAAGTCTCATCCGAGGAAAGCAGACCAAGGCTCCGGCTTTTAAACTGCCTGAGTCCCACTAGACCATGAGAAAGGGCAGCCAACATATCTTGGTCATCAGGATTAGAATAAGGGGATTACTGCACCTGCTAAAGACTCTCTGAACTTCAAAGGCTCATGGCACATCATATTTTTAAACATGTCCTGGAGTAATTAAGCAAAGCAACTTTAAAAGAAAGGCATTTTGTCAGTCTGAGGAGCTCCCTCGGGAGCTCCTTTGCTGTGGAGAAGGTTAGCTTGATCACGGCAGGGAGACAGGGGTTTTACAAGCTCCTGGCCGCAGCCCTGCCCCAGCTGCAGCACCGTCTGCCAGGGTGTCTCTGTTTCAGGCCCAGGGAAGCCCCACAGAGCACGATTTCTTTCTATTAGCCCCCCTCCCCTTGCCCCTTCCCTCCTAGGAAAGGATAAAAAGGGGGATAAGGAAGAAAACACCTCACCCCAATTGGAAGTTAAAGCTATAAAAAAATTTAATGAGTAACAGGAGATAAAGAGGGAAAAAGACTGTTAAAGGCAGAGGGATCTACAGCTCTCTACCAAACTTGCTCAGAGGGCCGTGGGTTGTGCAGAGCAAGAGGAGCCAGATCTGACCTGTCTCCTTTCGTGGAGTGTGGCAGGAAGGGAAGAGGAAAACAGCTGCCCTTTGACCCTTCAGGGGCCTGGGGTTGTCACTTGTGTCTCCTCCACTCAATCTGTGAACCCTTAAACCACAACACAGGGCCTGGGGACCCTGAAAAAGTCCCTTTAGCAGCCAATGAACCCACCACCCTTGGTAGAAGAGTTGGGTTCCTGCAGCATCTTGGTGCCTCCTTTGGCAAAGGGCCTCATCCCCTCCCTCCGGCCACGACCGCAGCGTGGGGGTGAGGAAGGGGACCAGAATTCATGCAGGGCTATCAGGTTGATGGGGGGTTGCTGTTGGAGCCCAGCTCTGCTAAGTTGTGCATACATCCATGATGTGTCTGCTGAAAGGGGCAAGAGTGGTTGCTTGAGACAGACACCTCACGAGCACGTTTCAGAACCTCTGGAGATCCCCAGGGCTGGGCTCCCCATCCCTTGTGATCCTGTCCCTGCTGCTGAACCAGGAAGGGTGGCACCATCAGGACCTCTGAGACCTGCTGTCCAGCAAGACTGCTCAGATCCCTCCAGTCTAACACTAAGACTCAGTCGTAGGGGCTCCTCAGGCCTCTCTTGTCTAGCACTGAGATTCAGTCCTAGGCTGAGAAAACAGCTTTTCTGGATGATTTCTGATTTTGAGCCCAGCTTCAGCATTGCATCAGGTAGAAGTGGCATCCTGCTGAGCTTTCTGTGACTCACTGTGCCACCTACTTCTCGGGGAAAGGGAATGTTAGGTCTTTAACAAGCCAGCCGAGCACTGGAAATTGCTTGTGGGGTATTGATTGGTGTCCAGGCTGCAGAGAGAAGGGATTTTCAGTCATTATCTGGAAGATGTCAGGGCCATGAGACTGATCTTAAAACTGAACAGGAATAGAAATTATTTCTTGTGTTTTGTTTGGGGGTTTTATTTCCTTTACATTGAACTCTTACATTTACAGGAGTCAAACGTGGTTGCTGCTGCAGTGTGGGAGGGAAAAAAAAAACCAGAGCAGCAGCGCTACACCAAGAGCACATGGCCAGAGAAAGGGCTGGGGAGCAGCAAGACCAGCACTTTTTTTTTTGAAATCCCATGTGGTCCAAACGATGTCTGTATGTGAGATAAAGGATTTCTTCTTCTTGCTCCAGACCCAGTAAGAGCAGACTGGCGCAACTGGTACCCTAGGGAGCAATCCCTCCCTCCCGCCCGCAGAAGTGAGTCACAAAGAGCCCGTGTCCAGCTCCACAGCCTCTCACAGCTCCTGCCCGACCGCTCGGCTCACTCCAATTAGGCAAGAAAAATGTGTGGAAATGAAAGGAGCTGTGTGCAATTTGCAGCAGCTGTTAACTTCTTCGCTCCGCTCCCAAGATGGTTGAATTTGAATCGATCTGGCCGTGGAGCCCACGCTAAAGTCTGCACATCTTCGCTTAATGCTTTTACACAACCTCTTGGCCAAACCCCAAAGGCCAAGGACCACTGCCCATGTGAGTGATGAGTGGGGCACAGTCAGGGTCAAAGGAGGCAGGTCGGGACTCAGCAGGGGCGGTTCCTGGACAGGTGTCCCAGGAGGAAACATTTCCAGCTCCTGTTGGCAGAGGTGAACATTTCCAACCAAGCATTTCCACCTCTGCCTGGTCATTTTGCTTGAAACCTACCACTTCTTCAGAACCTGTTTCTGATTTCCACCAGCAGCCTGCTCAGGTATTGACTGGTGGCTGGCATTTTATTCCAGAGGTTGTTTTGTGTGACTAAGCGGGGAAACACAGCGGCACAGAGCCTTATCAGAGGTCCCTGGTCTTCAGGAGAGACCCAAATTGGCCACCAGTAACAAGAAATTCCCAAGCCCATAGCCAGCAGCTTTTGAGACCTCAGCATTTCTTTATAATCTGAATCATGAAGCTTAAGCAGAGTAGACAGCTTGCCCCTGCCTCCTTTCTCTCCTCTCCCCCCGCTAGCCATCCTGGAGAGTTTCAGAGTCCCTTCAGAGCTCCCTCACCCTGATCCAGCTCTGTGGCTGCTGTCCATGTCACCTGGATCACCTCAAACACCCCACGGAGGCTGCTGGCAGTCACTGGCTGTACATGCTCCTGAGGGCCCAGAGCAGCTTTGCTACTCCCATTCCCACTTTTTTCATGGCACCCTGAGGATGTCCGAGCTCTCCAAAGCTCCTCACATCCCAGCCTGCAGGACCCACAACCTCAGCTTGCATTGCTCAACGTTTCTCTCCAAACACCCAGTTCACCATCCTGCTGGTGCAACTCGGGCCTGCTGACCCTCACGGCTCCTCCCACATCTCCCTGAGCCTCCATCTAAAACTGTGGCCTTTCCCTAAAGCATCGCGGGCCGCTCCAGGAGGCAACGTGATGTCTGTTTCTCGGCGCTGCCGTGCAGATTTGTTGCTCGCGCCTCGGGGCAGGCAGATTTCAAGCCTCGCCTGCGCTGCGGTTCAAACAGCCCTGCCTGCGCGGAGGAAGCTCGGCATTGATGGTCCCAGCACTTCTGCAGCACCCAAGCTCTCTTCCTGAGGGGCAGCCAGGGATTTGGGCACCCCACCGGCCAGGAGAGGCTCTCTGGGATGGGGAACTCTGCCAGGGTAGCCTTCAGTGTAATATCAATAACTCGTAACTATTGAAAAAATAAACGCAGTATAAATGTACCAATTCCTCCCCTGCACGTGCGCACCCACCAACTCACACTCACCCACCCGATCGATCTCTGTTTAATTAAATACTGGCAATGACGGTCACGTGGGGCCAATTCTGCTGACTCGGGCACTTTGGGATTTTTATGCATCTCTTTCTGCTCTGCTTTTCCATTAACTTATTTTTCCCTTTGTAATAAGGGGTTGTCAGTGTAATTTATACAGCAGTGCAGGAGGCACGGGCAGCCCGGGGAGCCATTCACAGCTTGCCAGGGATAAACACAATTACACATTTTTAAATGTCAGACTTCAGGAGAAGAAATGAAAAAGGTAAACTATATAAATCTCCGAGAGCGAGAGCTGCTCTCTCTTTGAGGAGCAGCTTCCCAGTCAAGCTCCCATGCCCCTCCATCTGTGGCACAGGCAGGTCCTTCCACATCTCCAGGATGCAGAGGCACAAAGAAATACATAGAAAATGACAGTAGCACTTCTGCTTCCCATAGTGAGTGTTAAAAAAATGTAAAATACAACCACTAAAACAACTGAAACAAAAAAAAAGCATCATGCCCCGGTGTGTGTTCCCACAAGCTGTCCCCTCCTCATCCACTGCAGGCCAACTCGCACACGGGAGAGCCTGTGCTGCTCCCTACTCATTTCCCAGGCAGCAGCTTTGATCTCGTATATGATTAAAAAAGGATAGTTCAGATGGATTAAATGAGAGCCACTTACATAATCTGTTTAAAATTCCAGTAGCACATATTCAGAGAAGAGAAGAACAGCCACCAACTCCCACTTGTTTTGCAAGCAAGGTGGGAGCTTCACTGCTGCTTCCCCACTCTGGGTGGGTTTAGGGGCAGTGCAAGAAACCACTCTACAGGTGACAGCAACCTGGTTGTTATAAACCCTAAGAGGTGCTTGCTAAAAAATGAGAAGAAAGCTGGGGGTGGAGAGGGCGGGCTTATAATGCCCAGGCCCTACTAACGAGCAGCTATTTGAGCTCTATAAAAGTTGATGGCACAAGGAGGGTCTGGTGTTTTGGGAGGGGGTGTGGTGGTTTTGTCTAGGGTGTTTCTAGGTGGTTGGTGGTGGTCAGTGTATGTCTCTTGCCCTAAGCCTGGAGTAGAGGGTGAGAGGAGGTTAGAGGATTTGCAGAGGTCTCTTCACCTGGTTTTCCTTAGGCTTGTGGCCTGGAGGAAGGAATTACAAGCAAAAAAAGTCTTTAGAGAATGTTTGCAGGAGTAGGACAGAAGTTAGAGTTTCTTATTTTCTGTGTGTCAGATGAAGGGGGCCTGTCCCACCATGATGGAAGCCTGAAGGGCTTAGGCTGTGGAGGAAGGCAGTACAGGTGGTGGGTTTATAGCATCCCAGGAAGCTGCTTTTTGGTTCTATAGGTACTCTTCCTGCTGGCCTGCGAGCTTGCTGTAGCAAAACAAGGTAAGGGGGATCTCTTAACACAGGGGGAGGGAACCTTAAGAACACAGTTAGTTGGGTGACTCCCTTCAGCACTTGGATGGCACTGCTAATGGAAAGCCACCAAAGCAGGCACAGCCACTGCTGAAAGGTTGGTGGATGGTTATGGAAGTGAGGACTGTTTCAAGGGCCTGGGGGAAGGTGGGAGATCAGATTTGGGGCTGGCAGTGATGATTGGTAAAGGCAGTGCATACTGGATCTGGAGGGGATAGGGATCATCAGCACAAGGAGGAACTCAACCCCCAAAGGAGAGTGTTACTGACCTTGAACCCCATGGACAGGCACCTAATGATGTAGCAAACCTAGAGTAGCCATTTGGTAAGCAGCTGTAAGGGGGAGATGTGAGCTGGGAGTGCTGGAACTGGGTAATAGTCTGGAGAGATGGGATCTGAGGTCCCTTCCATGAGGTCACTGTAGGAAACTAGGTGCAGTTCCTTGCAGGAGGGAGGAGATGCCTTGCAATGGGAAGTGCGGTGCTGTACAGGAGGGTTTCCAGTGGAAAGCTGGTCTGGAGAATAGAGCACATGGCAAATTAATAGGTGAGGTATCTCTCTGGCCTTTCTAGAGGCTGTGAAATGTAAAAATGCTAGTAGGAGTATCAAAAAAGGATGAACTTGTGTTTGTTTGAACTTGAAGGACACTGGTGTGTTATACTGCAGTGACCTCAGGAGCATAAGGGCCTGTTCTCTGACCTGGCTTTGAAAAATGGGCTGCTGAGGGCATTTCAACTGCTGTGGCTACATCCCTGTAATATCAATCTGGGTTGTGATTTCCAGACTAGTGCTTCTCCACCAAGGCCATGCTAATGAGCTGCTCGGAGCCTACATGGCATCCAAGTGTTTCAAAGTGTAAGGACCATGAAAGAATAAACAGGGCACCTCTCAGTAGCTGGCTGCAAACCATTAGTTCTATGGCCTTGTGCAGGGGCAGGCAGATGAAACGGCATTGGAGCAACATTATACCATGAACTGAATTTACTTGCTAAGTGGCAAAGAGTTGAACATAGCTTCTGATGTAGTCCATCTTCAATCTAACTGCTAGTTCTGCATAGGACAGCTCATGCTTAGGCAAAGGTAGCTGGGAATGATACCCAGCCCATTGCAGGTCCTAATGAGAAACTGCACAAAGGATGAGAGAGTAGTGTCTTTATTGAGGGTGACAACAGGGCTCTCCAAGGAGTGGAAGATCTTTTTTGAGGTGCCAAGAGGTGTGGGGCAAGACCTGGAGGGATAGGACTTCTTACAAAGGAATTGCAAGGAAATTACAGGGAAAACTCCCTATAACACAGGCTGGTATGGTAACTAGGCTCTGATGTAGATTTTTGGAGACGGCTTTTAAGTGGCATGGAAAGTCTAGCTGTTCTTGTTCCAGGTGGGACCATTCACAAGCCTTGATAATGACCTAGCAGATGTTTATCTTCCTTTCAGGATAGCAGGAGGTTTAAGGTGTTTACATAGCAAAGGGAATTTGGCTGGGGATGAGTCTGCATGAAAATGAGACCTCTACCATCAGCCAGCGCAAAAAACCTCCCTAGAGAGGCCTTGAGATTCAAGAGCAGGAAGGATTGGTAGAGACCATTTTTCCCACAGTGCCTAAAGACCATCAGTGTGTTATATAAACCAGCCTGTCTGGCATCCATGGCTGTGTTGAGCTGGCAGTTGGTCACAGCTTGGTGAGATCTGACTGGCTTTCAAAGCACAAAAGCCAGATCACGTCTTCTAGGGTAGCATCTACATCTGATGCCCTTTACCTCTGGTGTTTGAGCACAGCTGAAAGGGGAGGTCTTCTCTTCTTGGTAGCTTTGGGGAAGGCACCATAATGTTGATACAGTGGTTTTAATTACTTTTAATGCCTTTTGATGTAGCTGACTAGAACTGAGAGGTAGTCACAGGAAGAGCCCACTGTAGGCACTTAAGCATAGGGAACTGCTCCACCAGTCTGGTGGTGGGTGGAATGGAAAGTGTTGTGGAGGTCAGCGCAGTGTTTTGGCTGTTCTTGTCACCGATGGTGGCAAGGTCCTCTGCCTGTGCAAATGGGGCCCCATGCTCCCAGCTCTGGGACTGTGCCCATGAAAGGGTGGTAGATCAGAGGTGAAGGATGGGAGTGGGGGAAGACTGAGTTCACAGAGCTCACAGGTCAGAAGGGAGGTATTTGAAAGGGGTTGGGTGTCCCTGAAAAGTCACCTGAAGAGCTGCAGACTGGAGCAAACTGCTTTGACTGCTTCCCACCCTCTTAGTTGCACATGCCCTTTGCCTCTAACATAATCTGATGATGTCCTTCGAGCTTAGATGTCAAGAGGCTAAAAACACCGATTGTACAAGACCAGCACAAGGTGATGTTTTTTAAGTAGAGCTGAGAGGTGGTATAAGGAGTGTGAGCTGGGACAGTGGCTCTTAGAAAACTGAGTTGGCAATCACCGAGAGTGAAAAAAGAAATGACTTGTCATTTGGCCACTCAGTGTTGCCTGAAGAGCCAGCTATGCACTTCTGAACACCTCTCCAGGTACAAGCACCTCTTGTGCTGGCTGCTTTTCATGAGGCTGCTGTTCACCCTGTGAACATGAGGCTGCTGCTCAGCCTTCAGAGAAAACTCCCCAATCATTAAGTTTAGGACCCTGCTGGCAAAGAAGAAAGTGATGTAGGATCACAGCAAAGAGCAGAGCGTCATTAACGAACAAACAAAGCAGCGACTACGACCAGAGAAAACAAAATGCTGGTCCCAGACAGCTGAGGTTTGTAGACAAAGAGTTTGCTTGAGTAGTAAGCAAGGAATCTGTTTACAGAGCTAATGTGAGGATGAAAGGGAGAAAATGAAACTAGAGCTTTTTATGGTATTGCTGGAGGAAAAAGACAAGAAAACAATGCTGGCAGAAATGGTTTGAAACACAAACAGCTGGTACTACAGTCATCAGAGCCGGACATAAAGCAAATGAGACTGCAGAGATGTTTGGAATTGGGTTTTCTGTTTGAAAACTCTGGCATCTATGTAAACACAATGTTGCACAGGCCTTGGTCTGTCTCTGTTGGACTGTAGCTGCAGTGAGCAAAGCCACAGCTAGCCTGAGAAAAATCTCTGAGAAGTGAGATGAGCTGTCCAGGGAAGGATTAAAACCACTGGGTCACCAAGGCCAGGTTAGTCCATGTACTCCAGGTGCTGGGAGGTGGGTTGGAAACACAGCCATCATTACTACTTGGTGCAGGGGAAGGAGAAAGCTCACCAGATGAACAAATACAGGGCTTGTGTGGTGGAACAGGGTGAACTAGGAAGGGAAAACCTAAAGTCTTGTTAGCTCAGCAGATCCAGCAGGTGGAGAGGGGCTGTGGTGAAGCTTTGTGAAAGGCTGTCTGCTGCATGGTGCTGTGCCTGACTTTCTGAAGGTCAGCTGCTGGACTTCACACAGGCTAATCCTCAGGACTGTTAATTCCCTTTAAGGTTGCTGTTGATTTGGACTTGCCAGATGGTTTCACTGGATTGAGTTGCTTTATCTTTCTCTCTTACCAGTAGCATGGCAAAAAGCACTCTTGCTGAAGTGACTGGCCATCGGCTTGAGTCAACAGTAAGCAAAACTGGTCTGGTGTCTCCTTTAGACCTAAGGAAACCATCAGTTACTCCAAGAAAGATATTCCTCCATAGCTGTCAAACACATTTAACTTTCTATACTCTGTCTGGAATCCCAAGAAAACCTAAATTGCACCCTGGTAGTTGGGGAGTTTCTCCTTCTCCAGCTCCTGTGCTTCAGTTAAAATGACAGAAGATATAGTTCTGCTTAAAAGGTGCTTGTTGTTCCGTGACTGATGTGATTCCAGAATCATGAGCAGCAATATTAGACTGGGGAAAGTAATCAATAGTTGAGATCACACAAAAATACATTCTGAATTCAACAGGCAAGTGCAGCCTGTCCTTTCAGAGCCTTAGAGACTTCGCTGCTTATCCCCACCAGGAGAAGTGGGGAATAACTTTGTATAAAAATCATTCCGAGGGCAACTCGAACCTCACTGCCTAAAAACAATGAATGCCTCTGGTTTGATCAGAAAAGATCTTTGTGTGCCAAAACACGCCACACCTCTGAAGGGAGATGGAGGAGTTGTCTGGGGACTCCCTTCAGGTCTTTTATCAAAATGCTACATGTACATAAGACTGATCTCTGCCCTGGGGGCCCTCAGATGTCCTCTAGAAGCTGTGCCTGCTTGTGTACCTGCCAGGATGATTGACTTCTTAGGGCAAGCACTCCATCTTCATGTCCTAGTGTTCGTCTCTGGGATGTGTGCACCAGTTGCTTGGCTGCTTCCTTGTGGTGCTTTCCAAGGGTTTATGGTGGCTTCACCTTTGAACTCAGAGTTAATGTGCATGGCTCTGCAGCTCCAGCTGTTTCTTGGCATGCTGAGCCCCAGTGTCTCCGGTCTTTTGTATTCTTTCAAATGCCTGGTCCTGGATTTGAACATTTTCACTGCCTGTCTCAAGAGCTGGCAGCCTTGAACTGTTTCAAGCTGGTTAGCTTTCCTAGTTTTTCTAGCATGTCCTTTTTCCTCTATGGCCACCAGGTCCTTCAAGGTCTGCTGGAAGTCAACAGATGTTTGCTGAAAGGGACTTCAGATCCTGCTTGTACTGCCATTCTTCAGCATTTGCTTAGGAGCTGGTGTAACCTAATACTCCGCAAGTACAGGAGAGAAACTTTCACTTATCCCATTGGGTAGTGTCATTTTAATAAAAAAATAATCCTTTCCAGATTTATTCTGGGTTCTAATCCTGCCCTCCAATATGTATGCAGCTCTTCCTAGCCTTTTTAGTAGCCAGTTTAATAAGCATTCTCTATAGGGCAGCATCCAGGTCACTAATGAAAAATCAAATACTCAGGCCGATGTGCTTTGGAAAAGCTTCCTTGATGTCTTTCATTCTGACAAGGAGTCATTCATGGCTCCTCTGCAGCCCCCTATTTCCAGCAAGTTTTGCACTGGTGTTACACTAAATTCTTCCTGAATGCTTCTTTTGCTTACTTGCTTGCAAGAGTTTCCTGAAAGATGGTTGGAACCCACGCTAAAATTGGTATACAAGGCATCATCTGCTGGTACTGCTTACCTTGCTGCTTTTAACAGCTGTGGTAATCAGTAAAAATGAGATACAAAGACTTGAATGTGGAAAAAGTCCACAGTAGACTCTTTTGCCTGAGCAGCATCTGCATCAAACTGTTAGAAAAATGAGTATAACTTTGAAAAGAGATAATTCCTACAGAATGCCTCATTTTATCTGACCAAGAAATCTCAAGAGACCTCTCCTAAGAAGCCTTCAGATATCTCTACTGGGCATTTACTAGTTATACATCCTCTCAACTCTCACACCAGAGTAATTTTCTTTTCTCCAAATTTCATCTTAATGGTGGTTTATAGCGTATGTTCACAGTGTTATTCATTAGCTGTGGGTAAATAAACTAAAAATGAGGAAAAAACCTACAATAAATATGAACAGAAAAAGACTGGTTCAAGAAGGATTTGAAGAGAAGTGAAGCAGGTGGTTTTTTCTATTTTTTTTTCCCCTCCCCTGGCCATTAGTGTGGTGTTTGGAAATCACTCACCCATTCTTGTTTACTTTTTCTGACAGGAATTATGTGATTACAGCACATTACTATCCCAATTTATGGCAGAGAGTGTAACTAGAGGACACTTAGGTGGGGATTGTGATCAGAAAGCTGACTGTACTTTAGAAAGATGATGCCTGAGCATGGTGTTGTGAGGCCTGAGTCCCAGTGTGCTGCAGGAAGAGGGTCCTCAAACGTGTGCCCTCTTTCCTCAGGTGTCCATACACCAGCGTGCAGGCAGAGGTGGATCATCCCTGGGTATGGTGGAGCTGGGAGAAGCCAGGGATCCAAAGTCATCATATGCAGGCAAGTGAATCTCAACCCAGGGCCAAGCAGACTGTGCAAAGGCAGCAGTCAAAGCTGTAACTAGGTTTGATGTGGTTCAGTGTCCTGCTGTGGTGGAGATGATCCAAAGACAGCTCTGGAGCCTTTCAGAGCTGACAAAATGAGATGCGTTTCTTCAAGCCCAGAGCCTGATGAGACTCTTCCAAGCTTTGGCCTGGTGAATTCAAAAGCAATGCCGTTATTAGAAAAGGCAAACATGGTACCAGGCAGAAAATAAAGGAGGCAACAGATAGAGAGGTGTCCTTTCATCTTGATGTTAATGCCTTTGATAGGGAGGCTGCAAGGGCTTTCAGGGGAAGGCTTCTGAAAGCGAGGAACAGGGGACCCTGACTTGGGAAATTCCTCATGCGAAGCTGGGAGCCTGCACTTGCAAAGGCTGTTTGCCAAGCACTGCGGAAGGAGCAGGGAGGGAAGAACTCGGACAGATCTGAGTTTCCTGGTGTGAAAAGGCCTGCCTGCCATTTATTTTGGAGATCTGATTAAGCTCTGAGAATGAAATGAAGCATAAATGTGCATTGGAGAGGGGCAGCAGAAGTAACAGCATAAAGCATGAGCTGCTGCAGGGGGAAATCTTTTGTCTTTCAGCAATGCCCTTCTCAGGAGGTGGTTGTGATTTGCAGCCCATTTTTGGAGCACGAGGGAGAAAAAGGGCTTGCTTAGATCCTCCTCTAAGGATAAACCTTTAAAACACAGCAGCACCTTGCACTGACCTGTGCTCGTGTGCATGTGCTGCTTAAATTTTCTCCTACGTGCAACTAAAGATAGTGAGTTTTCCCCCGAACATAGCCCAGCTCTCAGACTGGGAGGCTGAGCTCCATCCTCCTGAGGTTATTAGCCCAGCCCATCAGTCTTGGCTGTAAATGGGGGTAGGCCTTGAACCTCAGTGACAACGGTTCCTAATTGTGCATTGTGCTCAAGAAATAACCTCTTCCATTCACTTTTTCACACGTAGGGTCTCAAAGCACCCTCAAAGAGCTTTTTTTTTCAGTATCCTTATCCCTCAGAGTTGCCCAGGCTCAGCATAAGCAGTGAGTGAAGCTGCTTGCAAATAGCTCATTTCTCAATAATTAAACCCATTGTTCTGTAACAATGCTGTAGATTTTTCTAAGATATTATTATTTTTAAATGATTACTTGCAAACATATAATTTGATCTCTCCTATTTAAAAGCACATCAGGAGATCCTGTCAGTGATTTATTGTGGGAGAAAGAGTGGGAGAGGTGGGCTATCGCTGGAATATCATCTACTGTCTCAACAGAATTAATTTGTAGGAAGATGCAAAGTTAGAACGCTAATTTGCAGTATTTATTCCCAGAGGTCAGAACATCGCCTCAGAGTAGCTGCCAGGTGGGATATTGGAAAGCGTTCAGGCTTGGCACGGGCAATCCCTTGGGTACCTGCAGCAGGCCACCCCCTCGCCCCTGGCAAAGCTGTGGGGTGAGTTATTCTGCTTCTGTTGTGAAATCCCCCAAGGAGGATGGTGAAGCCATTCCTTTCTTCTGATCACACTTTATTTTTGGTGCCCACATGGTGAAGACAATCCACCTCTTTTTCTGATCACGGTGCGACGAGTGGCTCTTAGCCACGGGAATAAAGACAGAGATGGGAAGTTGAAGGCATCAAAGAGGAAGGAGGGGGAGGCCTGATGGCCACATGGCCAACCATGTAAACATTAAGAAGGGATGTTGTGTTTCAGCCAAGGATTTCCTGGGTTCTGGGGAAGTCCAGGGAAATAGTAAAGTAAGGTTTTGTAAGTGATAACTAATCTCTCCTGAGTTCTAAGGTTTTTTTTTCCTTAGTTAAATTGCTTCAAAATGCAAGCAGGTGGTAAAACCTGGTATATCCATGGCCATATGATTTGTGACAAAAGAAAGAGTCTAGAAGTAAAATTCATGTTTCTAACACAGTAAATGAGTGGGATAATTTAGCTTGGGAAGTACAAGATCTCTTATTTGCCTCTAATTTGAGATTAATGATCTCTCAAACATCTACTGCTCTCCTGCAACCAGCAGCGTTTGTGACAAGGTGGGAGTTTGTAGGGCTCAGATTTGGCGTGCAATGAATTGGATCATCAAAGTTATCTTTTCAACACTTCTGAATATTTACTCCCTTTTGGAAAAAATAAGAAATTCAGACTTTTGTGGAGTTGTTGGTGAGGAGTCTCTGGTCAAGCTGACTGCTTGGAGCAGGACTACTGCTCTTGCCGGGTCATGGTGTTGTCCAGCTAAGCCTTGGAAACTTCTGGAGGGAGTTCCCATGGCCCCTCTGAGGAGCCTGCTCTGGAGCCTACCACCCTCCTGGGAACCGGGCTTGTCTGACGTCCACCCTGAGCCTCCAGTGCTGTCATGTGGCTGTTATACCATCTGATACCACTAAGAAGAGTGTCTCCATCTTCCTGTCTGTGCTTCAGGTAGATGAAGGCTACAACTAGATCACTCCCGAGCCTACTCTTGATGGCATTAGATTGGCCTGTCTCCCCCAGCCACTGACCCAAATCATCTTTAACTTCTGCTGACTCATCTGCTTTTTCCATGTCACCCTCAAACTTGGAGCCCCAAAACTGGATGTGGCTCTGAGGTGTGGCCCTCTCCAACACCGAGCAGAGTGGATGGTAACTTCTTGCAGTCTAGTGGCCTTGTTCATCATAGTGCAGCCCAGGATGAGTTGTTTTGCATTATTCAGGATGAGAGTGTGCTGGAGGCTTACTTGCCCTGGCAGCCCCTTGGTTCCCACCCTGGACTAATGCCAGGTGTGATGCATCAGACCCACATGCATAATTTTACACTTCTTATTAAGTTCTGGAGTTTGTTGGGCCCATCCTCAAGTTTCTCAAGGTCCCTCTGGATTGAAACTCTACTGTTTGCTGTGGCAATCATCCTCTCTAATTTAGTACTGTCCACAAAGTTGCTGAAGGTGCGCTCTGTCTCCTCACCTAGGTAGCTGATGAAAATATTGAACAATATCAGCCCCAGTATTGACCCTTGAGGCACTCTGCTTATTACTGGCTGCCAACCAGATGTTGAGCCATTGATTACCATGCTTTGAGCCTAGCGGCCCAGCCAATTTTCAGGCCATCTAATAGTCCTTTCATCCAGCCCCTACTTCCTCAGCCTCCAAATGAGAAAGTCGAGGGAAGACGGTGTCAAAAGCTTGATCAACCTGGCTCTGTTGAATTAAGGCCAAGTCTGAGGTTATTAACTGAAACAGCAGACATGCCTACACAACCAAATGAAGGAGTGATTGCAGTGTCTGCTGCTGTAACCAGCCTGGCTCTAGGGCATGGGAACAATAGCATTAACATGGGTATTAGCTCCTGCTAACAAGCAGAGTAAAAGCTCCTGAGGAATTGCAGCTATGAGTCCTTCTTTCGAGCAGAAGCTGAAGTCCAGGCTCGTGTTGCCTGTGCCAGTCTGGCGGAGCGAGGCCGGGCACGCTCGCACACGCAGCGACGGCGTTGGCTTTTGCTGCATAATCACACCTCGTCATTTTGTGCTGACGGAGCTGACTTCTCAGGGGCACAAAGAAGCAATTAAAAGCGGTGTTTGAAATCCTTCTACGAAGGCGAACCTTGTGCCTAACGCTGCTGCGAGGCCCTTGGCTGGGTGAGCAAATAGCTGGGGAGATGAGGAATTCAGCTGGGAGAGGGAGGCCTTTTGGTATTTATCCACTTGTTTGTGATTTGCAAGCTCACATACATTATGGATGCTGCGTCTTCCTATTCAGGCCGACTAGTGCTGCCAGATATATTATAAAGACTTATGGTGATAAACAAAGAAGAAAACGTTTAATTGACCCAAAGTGACTATTGCTATTGGTGTCAAATATCTGAGAACAAAGCTGGTCAACTTGAATCACAGCTGGTGGAGGCATTTTAGTAAAGACCACAGACAGCTGCGCAGTGCAATTTCTCTCACTAATGATTCTTAAATTAAGAAATTAACCCCCTTCTGCAAGCATTTGGATTGTGCTGGAGTAGGAGACAGTAACAAAAATTGGACCAGAGTCCATGGTAATAGCAACCATGGACGCTGCCAAGAATCCTTATGATTTTTGAGCCTCGGTGCTCGCAGAAATGAGGCAAGAGAGACCGCCAAGTATGGGGAAGGGACAATCCCCAAAGGCATTGGTGAGCCCTACAGTCTTCATGTGCTGCAATGTGTTCTCCAGGAAGGCTGATCTTGTCCAGAGGTTACGTCTTATGTTAGCACTGAGCTTTGTCAAGGGTTAGGGTTGGACTGGCCACTAGACAAGGGACAGACACTCTGTTAACCCCTCCCCTTTCAAAAGGGGGAGAGAAAGGGCATAAGGGAGAGACACTTATGGGTTGGAAAAGAAAACTGAAAGAGCTTTAATGAAAATAATAATAAAGCTGAGTGTATATATGCAAATATACAAAACCACCCACCTGATGGCAATTCCATCACTGTCACCACTGATGCTGTGGAGCAGGCACTGGGGACATTGCAGACTAGACTCAGCAGCAGATGGGAACTATGTTCACAAACTGGAGTCAGGAACACACAGATGTAGATCAGAGGCAGAACTACGGAGTCCTTGGATACCAGCCATTGAAGAAGAGGCTTGATCCTTGTGATCCCTCAGCTTTGTACTGAACATGACACAAATGGGATGGAATCCCTTGTGCCCCCTGTCTTGGGGATCCCCTTTGTCTTGGGATCCCCTGTTCTGGCCACTCCTTCTCACAGGTAAGGTCTTTTACTTTCTGCCCCCTGCGATGCGGTGCAGAAGGTTTAGCAGTGATCTTGGTCTGCACAGGAGCAAGTCTAAGCAAGAGCCTTTCTCCACGTCGGTTTTTGATAGTGACTAAACATGGAGCGTTATCACTGCTGGAAGCAGACACTGTCTGCAAAAATCTGCTGTTAACTTCAGAAAGCTCAGTGACTTAGAAGAGACTGAGCTGAAAATTGAAATCCCTGAACAGAATGAGTTCTGTTCTAGCTCAAACCAGGAGAAGCTTAAAGCAGCTCCCTTTTCAATAGTGTCTGACCATCTTCTGTCGTCAGTCAAACCAAATCTCTGCATTGCTGGAGCAAATTTCAGCCAGATGAGCTGATGGAGCCGGCAGACATAGCACAGACCTTACTCATACCAGCTTCAGGATTTTGTGCTGGCTTTGTGGCATCCGTGTCGAGCGTGGAATGCCGCAAACAGAGGAGACCTGACCAACCTGTGACCTGTCAGCATTCTTTTGTCGAACCATCAAAAACTCCTGGATGAATTTGGACTGGCAGCGTGAGTTCACGTTAGATCAGTTGTCTGTGTCACAAAGCTGCGGCGTTTTCCAACTGGTATCAGGAGCCCCAATGCTGAGTTGGGATATTGGACGGTGACCTTGCAAACTGTTTTCTGTAAATGAATGAAGCTTCAGTTTGGGAAGCATCAAGGCAGCAGCAGGGCTTGGGTGCAGTCACCTAGCAGATGAAGGGCCCTGTGCCGCCATGCATCCATTCCCCTTCACAGGAAAAATTCATGCTGTGCTCTGGGAGGTCTGGTAGGCGTGAAGAGATTTCTTCAGCCCTCTCCCAAGTACGTCCGTTCCTCGTGGCTTGACGGGCTAAGCCGTAGTGAGCTTTGGGCAGACTTGATCGTTGAACCCTATGATTCAAATAATTGCTACTAGTCATGTCGCAGTCTCATCGAGTGTTGTCATTGCCTTTGATTTGACTACCTTTGAATGTGAGCTTGAGATCACGGAGGTCAGGATGTTGCAATGTGACAGAAAACTTCAAAGCTCCTGGAGAATCTGTAAATGCTGATGGGTCTTGGAATGTGTCCTTAGACTGCCTGTAAAAATGCTGCTTTTTTTTTTTTTACTATTTCATCTTCATGTTCTTTCTAAAGGCATCCTGAAATTGGTGACGCCTGGAGATATTTTCTTTAGCTTTTGCTAGGCGTTCATCCCCCATCAACAAGAAATGCCTGATGTGTTTATTTTTGTGTGTGATCTTCTAATAGATTACTTTTACCCCCTTTGAAGGAAAAGTCATTGACTCTCAAGAGTTCATGCTCCTTCCTCCCATCCGTCTGCAAAAGCTTTGTTTTTATCTTCCGCAGTGATCTGCGGATTGATGTGATTTCTTTCCTTCGTGCCTTTTCCAAGAATTCTCACTTACTCACCAATCTTAACAGTTCTGTACTACTTTGAGGGATTCAGAAAGAGCAAAGGTTCGCTCAACACAAAACCTTTGGTATTTCCAGCCATTTCCTCATTTCTATCTAGGTCAATACCTGTTTGGGGCATAATGCTCAGTGTGTGGTGAGCTGCCTTTCTGGTCACCCCCTGCAACTGTTTCAGTTCTCCTGGAGTCCAGCATATTATCTGCTGTGTCAGATGTGACTGAGATGCCAAAACATGTTAATTACCTTTTAAAAAAAAGCTTGCACAGAGCTTTGATGTCATAAATGTACAGATGTTCTTATTTTCTGTGATTTCTTCTTTAACATCACTGGTTACAGTGCCTTGTGCTAAGATAAATTTTTAGTTATCTTTGGAGTCTTGGATCTATCCTTCACAGTAGTACCAAGATTGAGCTGTTGCCACTGAATAATGCTCACAGAGGTACCTTTCTATAATCCTCATTACACGCAGGTATCGTTTGAAACCCTGAAAGGAGCTGACTACGTTACTCTCATTTTCCCTGGCTCATCGCCTCTCCCTGCAAACGTGCCTCTGCTCCACATCGGTGAGCTTTCCTCAGGTTAATGATGAAGTCCAGCTGACTTCAGTTCTCTGGAAGTGGCTAATGAAGATAGTGGAGGATGGGGTACTTCAGAGATGCCTGGCAAATGGTAATAGTGGCTCCACTGTGTACTCAGAGTCATCTCCACATGATCATAGAATGGTTTGGGTTGGAAGGGACCTTAAAGCTCTAGTTCCACCCCCCTGATATGGGCAGGGACACCTCCCACTAGACCACATTGTTCAAAGCCCCACCCAACCAGTTCTTGAACACATCCAGGGATGGAGTATCCACAGCTTCCCTGGGCAACCAGTTCCAGTGTCTCACCCCCAGAGTGAAGAACTTCCTGATTTCTAATTTAAATGTTAGGTTCCTGATAAACTTAGAACATACATAGGATTCTGAAAAACTTATCAGTGAGGATGTTTGGTGCTTTGCATCCTCGTGGCTTTTCACATTTGGGAGCCCAGGATGGATCTGAAGTCTCCTTTGTCATCTGCTGAAACCAGTAGTCTCAGGTGTTTTCTTAGATTTGGTAAACTTCAAAGAAAGGTTTGGGTGGGAAGGAACATTTCAAGCTCATCTGGTCCAACCCCCCTGCAGGGAACAGGGACATCTGCAACTAGAGCAGGTTGCTCAGAGCCCCGGCCCAACCTCCCTGGAATGGTTCCAGGGATGGGGCAGCGACCACCTCTCAGGGCAACCTGGGTCAGGGTCTCACCACCCTGAGGGTAAACAATCTCTTCCTTCTCTCCAGTCTAAATCTCCCTCTTTTTGTCTAAAACCATCACCCCTTATCCAGTTGCAACCGGTTTCCCCATTAGCAGTTTTTCTTGCTGCATCTGCTGACTGTGCTTGGAGGAGATGGTCTCAGGTTTTCCTGTGTCTGCAAGACCTGCCACCAGACACACCTGCATCACCTCTGCAGCATTTCCCTTGGAAGCCTTTTGACTTTCTACCCCTTTCCTTTCTTAAGGATCATTACACCCGTTTCCGGAGCTATGCTTAGATCTTCCTGTTCCTGAGACTTTTTTTTTTCCGTCATCTTTTGGGCTATACGCCACTATTGTTGAGCCAGACCATGAGACCACAGGCTTTTCTTCAAAGCTTCAGTCTCTTCAGTTTGGAAAGGTGAACCCATTTTGATCGACTGAGGCTTTTCTTGACATAGCTCCCTTCAGCCAGCAATGAACAGGCTGCTTTGCCTGCCTACATTTTATCTTTATTTTTTAATTTTATTCTGGATGGGAACGATATGTTGTCTTAAATCCTTGCTGACTGTTTAAAATTCTCCCACATCTTCGGAGTGTTTAATTATTCCCCTTCAGGAACGAGTTTAAATTGACTGACTTCCTTTAAGGCTGTGATTTCACATGTAATGGCAGCGCTGCTGAAATTATTATAGGCTGGCTCTCTCCCTTGTGCAGCTGACTGGCTTGGGAGAAGCAACGACTTCAAAACCAACCTTCTCTCTTCCAGCTGGGTTTAACCCGATGGGCTACTTGCCCTGGTCACTCCCCAGCCACACAGATGCAGCGGAGCAAGGGCACGGAGCATCCTCTTGCAGCGGAGGCGCCAGCTGATGGTGGCGTAAAGCGTGGGTGGTATTTTGGTCTTAATTTTGTCTCAAGCTCCCTTCACCAGGGGGATTGCTGATGTTCATTAGCAGCTAATTGGTACTGGCGAGCTGTGACTTTTACCCCACAGTTCCTCAGCTACTCTGGCAGCAGCGGCTGATGCTTAATTGCTAAGTCTGAGTGAAGCGGTAGGTTCACAGAGATTGCCCGAGTTCTGTTATCTGCCTTCGCTTGACAATTACATGTAGTTTTGATTAGTAAAATTTTGATGGGTTTTACTGTTCTGTTTCTTTGATGTTTTGAGAAAGCTTTAGCCGCGCTGCTGAGCCGCTCCTGTAAAGCTTGCCAGAGCATTATTTAGGCACGGGGAAAATGGAAACTGCATCTGGACCCGCGCTGCTTGGAGAGGCCGTTTGCAAAGCAGATTTTTGGTCCCGATGGTCGCCATCTGAGGCAGAAATTATGGCTGACATATTTTGCCCGAGAACTGGTTTTAATTTGTTGGCTTGCCTGATTGAATCAAAATTGACCGTAAAATGGCACACTTTTGACTTCCTAATCTGTTTGCATGTGCATCTTTGCGGGTAAACGTGGAAAATAGAGTGAGGTCATTGCTGTCCGCCCATGAGCTAGTGTAGTGCAAATGGAAGGAGCAGGATCACGGCTTTCCATGGTCCATTTTGACCCCGTAGCTCTCCCTGCCCCAGTGCCTAACACGCTATTCAGCCAGTTTAACAGACCCAAAATGCTGTGCAAGGATCTAGCAACTTAAATCCAGAAGCTCTGGTGAAAATGTACTTTTTTCCAGGATATTCTGAAATCGGCAAGTTCAAGACCATTGTCTTGAGACCTTACTCCTTTCAGTTTTGTCTCATCTGAAACGAGCCCAGCTGTTAATTCTGCCAGCTTCACCTCTGGGTCCAAGCTCTCCTGTTTTTGGTAATTGCAGTAAATGAGCCGAAGTCTCGGCCGAGATCTGGCTGAATTATCTCTGTCTCAAAGCAGCCCTGAAATGGGAAGCCCAATGTGTCAGCTGGTTGCCTCTTCTGATGCCAAATGGTACCACGTTGGTTGAGATACTGCATGTGTTGTACTTCCCCCCGCCAAGAAGGCACATGGCTGGCATGGGACAGAAGGACACATCAGATGCTGCAGATATAAAGTCATGTGAAATGTCTCCAGGTATGAGATGTGTGGTCGGTTGCTCCTCCCTGCTCATTATGGTTCCCTTTCCCTCTCCCCTAGGGTGACAGCCTGGTTGAGTTCTTGTTCCTTGTTCATGGGCCTGTAAGCCTGCCAGCATGGGGCTGAAGGCACCAGCTTTGAGGGCAAAATGCTGATATGTTTTCTTCTCAATTCCTCACCTGGTATTTCCCAGCACTTCAGTTGTTTGAATTTTTTTCTTGACTGTGTGCTGAACATCAGGGGTTTTTAAAGAGCTTTTATCACCACCCCAAACCAGCAATGTTCCTTGGTGGTGATGATCAGACTACAAGACAGTTGGTAGATGGAAAGTTCAACTCCTTGCATAAGCTGTCTTCTCCTTGATGCTTCTGGTTATTCAGGTTTTATTTCTTATATTTACAGTGCCTGTGGAGAAGCTCTGTCTCTCTCTGTGTTCTGTATAAAGAGAAAGGTTTAGTCTAAATATTTGCCTTTTCCATATGACTACTTACTGTCACCTTCTGGCCTATCTTCTAGGTGACAATGCTGTGGTCCCCTGACTTCGTTCTTACTCTTCCACACCTCCCAGCTTTTTCCCCACTGCCTTTTCAAGTGTCACTTGCTGTAGCTTGTCTTGGCTTGGGTGAAATTTGTCTCCCAGCTCCTGAATCGCTTGTTCTCAGGATAGCTGGTGGTATAAATCCCTGGCACGATGTTCTCCTTGTGCCTGGTCCTGTCTGCCCTGCCTGGTCTCGGCACCCAGCCTGCCGTCTCCTCTGCAGGGCTGGGCTTTTATTTCACTGGATGTCCTGGCTGAGCCTTCCATGCTCCATGACTCTGAGCCTCCCATGCTCCATGACTCTGGGCTCCCCTGCAGCACCTGAGGCTGGGTGACTTCGCTGGCCAAGCAAACATGGATGGGGTGGCAGGAGCCACTGACCTCAGAGCCCGCACTTATGTAAAGGTTGGCTTTTTGTGCCTACTTTGTTTTTAATAAGGAATTCCTTGGTTGCCACATTAGGCGAAATTTTGTGATTTATTTTTTTCCCTTGCTCTCCCTACACCTTTGTGCAAGGCCAGGACTTGTACATGTGGCTTCTCTGCTGACTTTCATAAGGTAAGCCTTGAGACTAGCTTAGCCCAGCTTCTGAAATCTAAAGCTTTGCTTTATTTCATGTCAAATTTGTGAACCCCGTCAGGCACTAAACTTCTTGAACTAGAAGAAGGGATTTTTTGACAATCGTGACTTCTTTTTTTCTCTGACTTGCAAGTTCCGTAAGCTTCTCGCTACACCGTTTATGGCCAAAACCATTACAAAACTGGCTGAGCTAAGAGCTGAGAGAAGTCTGAATTCTCTCAAGCAAATGCTGCTTGAGATTAGCAAGTTCAAAGGATCCGGCTTGAAAGTGTCCTGCAAGATGCAGTTGCACGACAAGTAAAGAGAGACTATGACATTTTAGAGCAAAACAGTAAATGAGCTGGAAGGTTTTCTTGTCTGCAGCTCTGGCTGTAGCCAAACATCTGCTTCACTTGCTGCTCTCCCTACCAGTGCTCCCCTTGCTTGGGGAAGGAGCTCTGACCTGCTCTGTATTTTATGCCCGTGGCTGTCCTGCTTCACCAGAAACCTGTGTCTGATTCCTCGTGCTCCTGTCATCCCCCCAGGTTTCTGGTGGTTTGCTTGCCCAGAGGACTTCAATGCACTAGATAACTGGGGAGAAAATGGGGACAGGCCAGTCAATGTCCCTGCTGCTCTCCAAATCCACATCAGGTGTGAAGCTGGGCATGTGGGGCACAGGGTGGGAGGAGGACAGGAGAACCAAAGCAGGGTTCAGGATGTGTCCTCAGGCAAGGGTTGAGGAAAACAATTTTTTAACCCCCAACATTCTCTTGACCTTGCCTTTTGCCCTCACAGGTACCGCACCACAGGTACGTCTGTGATACTTGGATGCCAAAAATTGTCTTGGTCCCAGAGCAGGCGTGATCATCCGGACAAGTGGAGAGGCATCTGGTACTTAATGCTGAGAGGAGTAACACCAGTGTGCCCCCTCAGAGCAACTCCCGCAGCTTCCTCGAGCCTGGACCAGACCTGTAAGGAGGAAACTCAGCAAGCTGGGCAGAGAAGAATAACATTGCCGAGACAGGTCTGATTCCCCTCTCCCTCCTGGGGCAGGGGGGATTATTTGGAAAATAGATTAATAAATCCTTTAGCCAGTGCCAGCAACTTCCACTGGCAGCCGGTTTGCTTGAGGGGTGACCTGGCAGAAGATCCCAAGGATGCGAATGCTCATGAATGCTGGTAAGATCTTCACCCTGAGGAAATAACGTGTTTCCTTTCCAGCCGAGGCTGAGGAATCTAATTGCACTGTTCTTCCTAATTGAAATGAAAAATGCTGCCGTATCAACCCACTGAAAATACTGCGAGCTTATGTCTTGCTAATTTACTGCAGGAGCTGTACTCTGAAATGTGAATGAAATTCTGAATAAGAGAGTTTGAGGTAATTCACAGGTTTTGATTTGAAATATTTTATCTTTTGTTTAAATTTGTTGTTACAGGGCAGGATGACAGTTTGAAGATGATACCTCATTTTAGATTTTACAGATCCTATAAGTGTGAAAATGAATGAAACCTGAGTGTAATGTTGCATATGATTCAATTATTATCTTTCAGCTGGGTCCGGAGAGATTCTTTTAACACTAAATCTAGGATGGAGAAGCAGAAGGGAGCACAGAGACTCAGAGGAGGCACAGAGCAAGAGGAACTCTAGCAAGGAAACTACCGACCCTGCAAAGGACAGAGCTTCTCGAGCATTAAATGGTGTAAACCCTGGGGCCTGATCTACAGTTGGCAAAATAAATGGAATTTCCATTGACTTCAGTGTGGGTTTGGCCCTTGGGCTTGCTGCTGAGAATGAGCCTGGTGGATCCACACACACTTTTCTCCATACACAGCAAAGTAGTGACCTGATCAACTCATCAGAAGGTGGCCTTGCTTTCCATGAGGGTAGGGAATACCTGGAGTCAGCCTCCAAACCTGTTGGTGCTGGATGCGTGCGAGTGCCCCTGGTCGTTGCCAGGGAGGCGTTGTCAGAAGGGAGACCGGTTTGTGGTTTCACACTTCAAGATGCAGACTTTCATTTGGCTCTCGGCTTGTGCCACCCTCTCGGTGTTTCTCCTGAGGGTGTTTATTGGTGCTGGGTGCATCTCCCCTACATGCAGAGCAGGCCCTTTCCTATGGTCCTGTGCCCACCACAGCCCACCTTTGCTGCTGGAGGGACCCTCCCTCTGCAGTCATCGACCCTCAGAAACACCAGCTCCAGCAGTGGCTTGGGAAGGAGAGCAGCGCATGTGCAGAGTGATGTGGTTTAGGTTTCAATGGCTGGAAGGATGGTTGTTTTTTTAATGATTTTTTTCTTTTTTTTTTTTTTTCAAGTGCTACTCTGTTTTTTGTTCACAATCATACTTTGCCTTAAGGAGGCTGTTTGTCACTGGGTATCCCTGATGCTGCTCCCAGAGGAACCAGAACTGCAGGCAGTGGAGATGAATCAGATCTGCCGGGATAATTGTGGCAGATAAGAGAGAATTGAAGCCTCCAGCCCAGTCTGAGAAAGAAAAGCCTGCTGAAGAAAGAGAGGCTGGCTCTCGGCGCTGGGAGCTGCGGCGTGCAGCCAGCCTGGAGAGCAAGAACCAGCACGCCCAGCCTGAAGCAGGGAGGCTTTTTCCATACGCCAGCCACGCACACACCTCAGCTGACAGCGCTCGCTTTCCAATGACACAGAGAGAGAGAGGAAGAAAATGAGAGCTGGCTGGAACACGGACTCCATAGCGAGAGCTCAGAAACAGCATGAAAACCATCAGGAACGTGGCGGGGGGAGGGAAAAACATTACCTACAGCTCCCAGTGCAACTGTGCAGGTCTCGATACCTCTTCTAGTTCTTCCATCAATCTGCCAGAGCGGCGCCTTGCCGCGCAGAGCCGCCTCGGCCGGGTGGCTGTCGCTGGGTCACCTTTCGCAAAGGATTTGTGTCAACGTAAGCTGTGGTTACAGGGTCACAGTGGAAGTGCAGAAAGCAGCAGTACGTCGCTGCTTTTGTTGTGTTTTTTTTCTTCTTTTCCCAGCATTTGTTGCCAGATACAGATTGCTGTGCCGTCACCTAGGCCGGTTATCGTGGTAAAACTTCACAAAGGTGTGGAGCTGCTGCTCTTTGCCTGTGCTGAGGGGAAGGACGTGCTGCTGTTGCCCTTTGCGTCACGCAGCGGATGCCCAGCTGAGCATCAGGCTGGAGCTGCCCTAGGTTTTGGATTTGGGCAACCCCTGTCTTTACTGTTTTGTACCCTGGCACAGCAGCCCGCTCGTGCTGATTGGTAAATTATGATGATTCGCTTCAAAATTTCCCTCTCGGTGCCCAGCAGGTTTCAGAAGCTCTGCATGGGGACCCTCCCCAGCAGGAGGTGGGCACCCACCCCCTGCCCTTGCCCGATAAGCTGTGACTCTCTGTGTCGCTCTGCAGGTGCTTCATTCTCTGTTTCCACATCTCTGCCTTCAGCTCTGGCTGATGTTATGGTGACATGGCTCGATGCAGCCCATGGTTCCATCTGCGCTCTCTGCCAGGGAACCCAGCCTAACTGCTCTGCTGTTTCTCCTCCTGAAAGCATTTGCACCCAGTGAGCACCCTTGGGTGCAATGCCGCGCACCCCAGGGTACTGCTGCGGCAGCTGCCGCGTAGCAGGGGGAGGCGGAGAGGGTTGTTTCCCACTGTGGGTGAAGGTGCTTTGTAGCAGGACCCTGTTTTTTTGCCTTACCCTCTCCTCTGTCTGGGCAGGAGAAGCAGAAGGATGCTAAGGTACCTCAAAGAGGAGCTGAGTGACCTGAGGTTTAAGCAAAGATCATGCACTTGCCAAGGAAAAAAAAAAAAGAGTAAGTATGACACCATGGAAGGTCTATCACAGTTTTGTTTCATCTTTCACCTAGATACAAATTGTCATCGTGCATTGAGAGCGATGCAATAAAGGTATTCTGTGTGCTTTCTCCTCAGAAGGCTGACCTGCAGCCTCTGCTTCGGCAACGCTTTCTAATACAAAAGTTTCCTGAGAGCAAAAGTCCTGCTTGGGCATGAAGTGCAACCCCAGAAAACGTGAGCTGCAATTCTGAGACTGCAGGAGGAGGAGAGGAGCAGGTGGGTGAAGCGCTGTGCTGCTGTGCAAGGTCCTCGGGTCCCACTGATCCCATCAGCTGAGGATGGAGGGAGTGCGGTTTGCACAGTCAGCAACCTGACCGGGGTGGACCAGGTGCCTGGCAGAAGGGGTGGTGGGTTTGGGGGTGGGTTGTGGTGTGGAGGTAGGGCAGAGGCAGCAGTGCTGACAGCTGGAGAGGTTTCCTGACAGGAGTACTGGATTTTGCAGCACTCTCAGCTTTTTCCTGGCGCCCTTCTGTGCTCTCACCAGCTGGCTCTGGTGCACAGCAGCTGTGGTACAACCCCGATACAGCTGTTTGCCCAAGACCTGCTCAGCACCGCCGTGCTCCTCTTCCTGCCCCTTTGCCACTGCAAAATAGCTCTCTTGGTGGTGACGTGTGCCCAGCTTCTCAGTTTGGGTGGATTTGCTCGTAGGTGCTCATGCTTTTCAGGCCAGAAAAACCGCTCCGAGGAAGCCTGGCTCCGCTGCCAGTGCTGTGCTGTGGCTTCGCATGACACACGGTGGAGTCTGGTGATGACGTGATGCAAAGCAGAAAATGTTAATCCCAAGGAGCTGAGAGGGGATCTCAGCAGTGTTTACAAATCTCTGCAGGGTGGGTGTCAAATAGAAGGGCCCAGTCTCTTTTCAGTGGTGCCCTGTGACAGGACAGGGGGCAACGGGCACAAACTGGAACCCAGGAAGTTGCACCTCAACAGGAGGAAAAGCTGCTTTGCTATGAGGGTGATGGAGCCTGGAACAGGCTGCCCAGAGAGGTGGTGGAGTCTCCTTCTCTGGAGACTTTCTGACTCCACCTGGATGTGTTCCTGTGTGGCCTGCCCTGGGTGATCCTGCTCTGGCAGGGGGGTTGGACTCAATGATCTCCAGAGGTCCCTTCCAACTCCTACCAGTCTATGATTCTAAGACAAAGTCATCATCCTCAGAGCTTTGATGCAAGCCCACTGCAAAGAGGAAAAAAACCCCAAGATCCTACTGAGCATACAAGGAGAAAGCCCAAGCCCAGGGTGCTCAGCCTACATCTAGGGGAGGATGGAGACATCAAGCGCAGGGTACCCAGTGGGCAAGAACAGGTTAGTGGAGGAGTTTAGGAGATAACTGGGAAAAAGCACTGTGGTGTGGACCCGGCACTTGGCCCAGCCTGCGGTTAACCCATCCACGTCTTTAAAGCAAATTTAAACCACCAGCCTGTTTTTACTCTGCGTAAGCAATTAGCGCCACATGGCCATGGTGATTTTCATCTGGCACCTGCATCCCAAAGCCAATTTAGCGTGAAAATGCTCGGTGTGTAAACACAACAAGAATAGCCTCTTAGCTCCTGGGCCCTCTGTCCTTGATGTGACATTCAGGATTTGCAAAGCTTGTTTTTTTTTTTTTTTCCCATCACAGCAAGGAGCCACGCAGATTTCTCTGAAATCAAAGCATGATGACTCTTGATGCCCAAAATGACCACTTCCCCTCTGCTAATATTGGACAAATATTGACTCGTGGCCACTACGAGTCCGTTCCTTCTCTGATGAATGCTCAAGGCTACTTGGATAAACAAATGATTTCTCATGAATATTCTTATTTTAACACATCCTGAGAATAATAATATGTCCTGTATGTATTCTCTTTACGCTTTTACTTCAGGTGACAGTTGGAGGTGACATTGTGTGACGCTGTGTTGGCACAGAAAAGAGGCATCCCATTGCAGGGGGTCACTTGTCCAGGGCAGAGTTCAGCTGTACAATTCTTGGTCTCTGCTTGACCCTGAACAATATTAAAAAAAAAAAAAAAAAAAAAAAAAAATGTCTACTCTTGCATGAAGGAGGGGATGAATATCCAGCCCAGTGCTGTCCATGTATTCTTTTACTCTGGATCACTAACCTGGTGGCCACAGCTCAGATGCTACAGGTGATTAGCACCTTGAACTGCTCCCAGAAATACACCCTTCCATGGCTTCCTCTTGCTCAGCCCATGACATCTACCCTCTGCTCCAGGAGCCCTGAGCCACGGCTTACTGTCTGGGCACCACTTGCCAAGGACCAAGGAGCCACTGTCCCATCCGACCATGGTGTGACAGTCCCACTTCTGCTAAAACGGGCCATGCCAGGAGCTCCCTAGCAGAAGAGGTGACAGGAGAGAAGATGGGAAAACAGTGTTCTATTTTACAAACATTGCTGCTAGAGCTGCAACCCTAAACCGGTCCTGGTGTGCTCACACCTCAAGTTAAGACAGACCTTCCTGGTTTCATTTTCTAATCCTGGCAACCAGGCTTCCTGATGCCCATTTATCCTTCCCACCGTTGAAACGGCAACACAGCTCATGCTTGGTCAGCTTTGGAGCAACCGACTCGCCTTAACATGAGGTAACCAAGCACCTGGGGACACCTCCTGCTCCTCCTGATGACCACAGGACCCTTACCTTCATTTTACTACAGTTACTCCATTTCAAAGCAGCTGGAAACATCAGCATCCTGCGTTAACGTTGCTTTACGGGCACTTTGAGTTGAGGTGAATGGCTCCACGATAGTCAACCGATGTGTAGAGGCGGCTGTTAAAATAATTTAGTGTAAACTAGTAAGAGAGCTACTGGGGAACCAAGTCTTCCAGAATAGCTCTTCCAGAATAGCTCCCCACGTGCACATTCAGGTCCAGAATAAAGAGCCGCTTAATTCTGGATTAATTGCTCTAATTATTTCCAGCGACTCCTTTCTCAAATTTTGTGAAGTATCTAAAAATTGCGCGCGTCCCTGTCACCCCGATGAGATCACACCGCTTCACGAAATTCGGAGGAGATGAAGTTACCGACTCCCCCAGGCAGCCTGCTTATTTTTTAATCCATTTACGGTGTTTTGATTCCATGGTGATAAGGACTTTATAAATGCTAATTGATAAATGAGATAGAGTTTATATTGCCTCATACAGGGCAGAAATAGTCCAACGCATACAAAATTGCTATTATTTAAAAACTCGACAAGGCTTTCCATTCCGAAGTCAACGCCGTGAATAAACTCGGGGAAAATAACGTCCTTCGACGTGTCATCGGCGAGCGCTGTGAGCATCTGCGTTCGCAGGCTCTCACACCAGCCTGACGAGGGTGGATGGCTGGGAAACCACCGAGGAATCGAGAAACAGCTGTCAGATGTCTCGTTGTTAGTATGGGCAGCGTCACACGCTTTCATATTCCCTTCTCCTTTCTTTCCTCCTTTCCCCGGCGAGGATCAGCCCAGCCCAGCAGTCATCCAGGTATTAGCTTGAGAAGGGAGGGAAAAACCTGGTTCAATTCACCGTAAGGACAAGCTGCCCTTGGAGGAGATGTCTGGGGCTTTGGCTTCAGTCTACTCAAAGATGCTTCGTTTACTGCAGCAAGACAAACACGATTCTGGGAATTTAAAACAATTTTTACTTCCCTGCTGGTTTGTCTTTGTTTTTCTTCTTAAGCACATCGTCGGCTTTAACTCCTGCGAAGTTCACCCCAGAGGTGATCCAACCTGCCCATGAGAGGTATCCACCGCTCCTGAAAGGAAGCAGAGGGCTTGTATTGCTGGCTCACCAGAAGCTGTGTTTAGAGTCAGAGAAATATGCAAAATTTATACAAACTGTTGCAGGCTTGCTCAGTGCTCGAGTAGAAGAGCCTGAAAAGTTTATGAAACAAATTTGCAACATGAAAAAACATCTTTTCTCTCATACCTAGAGGCTCCGGCTCTGTGTTTTACAGGTTTTGATGTTTTTCTCCGAATCCCTCCAGCCAGCAGCGCTGACCAGAGGGTGCAATCACCTGCTCCTTGCTCAGTGAGGAGGGTGAGCGTGGTGACCCGGGATGGGTGGCGTTGCAGAGCCTCAGCATCGCACGGATGCTCCCAGCACTGGGGCCCTGGGAAGCACCAGCATTGGTACCGCAGGGAGGCGAGGAGCCTGCGGAGTCTTTGTAAGTCTTCCTTCCTTTTCCCTTTTATTGCCTAGCCAAGCTTAGCTGTCTCCTAAACCCATGTGAACAAAGAGTCTCTGATGCTGGGACGTGTCAGCAGAAGAGCACATCAGTCCATTTTTCCTATCTGTGGGGAGCGCAGAGCTCTCTGCCTTGTGTTCTCCCTCGTGCCAGTCCTGCACCAGGCGACAGACAGGGGTCATTAATTACCTGCATCGCTTTTTTAGCCACAGTCTCTTGCTGGAGCCACAGCATTAAAAACAAAAAAAAAATTAAGAAAATATAGAAGTTAAATTCGTGTCTTAGTCCTACCACACAATTCCTTTTTCTCTGCAAGATGCAGTCTGAGCGCAACATGCGCAGCTGCCTCCAGACATCGGCCTGGGGAGCCGGAATGGCACTGCTGCTGTTTTTGCCAAATGCTGACAATGAGACACACTAAAAAGGAAAAGCTGCCTCTAACCTCTCTGCAAAACCTAGTGGGGTGCTCAGCACCTGGAGCTGACCCGGCAGCCTTGGCCTGGGGGTAGCAGGGGTCTGACCGCAGCGCAGCACCGTAGATCTGAGTGGCCAATGGAAAAAAAAGCCACTTTTTTTGCTCAGTGTATATGGGGCTGCACTTCCCAAAGCTTCCCTTGCCCTACTTCAAAAAGGAGGGGATGGCCGCCCCATGGCGAGGGCACAGTATCACCGACGGGGCCACGTGGAGCAGCAGCACGGGAATGGCACACCAAGGGTCAATGCTGAGACCAACAGACAGGCAGATGCATAGCAAACCTTATTTTTTCAAAAATTAAGGGTGAAACTTTTGCTTTCATCTCTCAGTGAGTCCCTGAAGGTTTAGCCTATGGTGAGAGAAGGCTCTGGGGAGACCTTCTCCTGGTCTTTCAGTACTTTAAAGGGGCCTGTAAGAAATATGGAGACAGACTTTTGAGCAGGGCCTGTTGGGACAGGACAAGGGGGAATGGTTTTAAACCATAAAAGAGGGAGATTTAGACTGGAGAGAAGGAAGAAATTTTTTTATGCTGAGGATGGTGAGAGCCTGGCCCAGGCTGCCCTGAGAGGTGGTCGCTGTCCCATCCCTGGAACCATTCCAGGGGAGGCTGGGCCGGGGCTCTGAGCAACCTGCTCTAGTTGCAGATGTCCCTGCTTCCTGCAGGGGGTTGGACCAGATGATCTTAAAAGGTCCCTTCCAACCCACACCAGTCTATGATTTTATAAGTGTGTTGCAGGCATTTCATACATAACTGTAAGCACAGTAATAAAACATGTTATATGAGTTACAAGCCATAATAATAAACAACCTCTGGTGATCTATTGGTTTAAAAGACCACACCAGAATTTATTAAAACTTGTGTTAATCATTTATACTTGCATTTCTGTAGCTAAAAGCCTGTGAAGAGGAAGCTTCAAGCAAAAAGCCGTGTTGGGAAGTTTATTACCAATCCTGCTCAGATACACGTGCATTTCAGCGGTCATGAGTTTGCTGTGAAGAGTTTTCTGCAGTGCCCATGTTGGTCAGGAGGGAGAAGCGTGGAGGATGCTGACGCACACCCCCTGCAAATGCAGCCCAGCTCGTGCCCGCAGACGTGGCGTCCCCAAACACCTGCTGATGCTCCAGTGGCTGCATCAGAAGCAACAGAACTTTTCCTTGTTTGCTTAAAGAAATGGCTAAAATTACAGCTGTTAATAAGATCTGGGGAAGAGCCACACACAGCAATTATCCAGGCTTACTGAATTGACTGGAGTTGTCCAAAAATCACTAAGACAAAGAAAATCTCCCCCTGCCATTAATCCTCTTGTAGTCTAGACAAGATCTCACAAAGTATATTCCCGTGACCGTGTGGCTCTGCACTGTCACTCAAAGACTGAATAATTCTAAACAGTCCATCAAATTCCAGATTACATCCCTTCTGCCATTCTCAGAGAGAGGCTTTTCTGCTGTTTCCATCGCTGAAAGTCCAGGAGAAAAAAAAATTAGCTGGGAACAGCCTTTGACCTGGAGCTGTTCCAGTGGCCCCTGAAAGGTGTGGTTTGAAGTCTCCAAGCAAGTGCCGCTTTTTGCTCTGCATAAAGCAACCTGCAGACTGAGCAGATCAGTGGACGTGGTTCTATGATCTGCTCACCCCAAAATGCAGTGAGATGGCACCAACAGAACCAGCAGAACTGCACTAGCAGCTGCGTTATAAAGCTTATTGGATCAAGAGTTCTCCTTTGGCCAGGTCTCTAGGCAAAAACCGAGCTGGCAACAGGAGGCTGATGCAGCTACTGAGAAGCTTCATGGTATCTGCTGAAATGAGCTGCTGAAGTCTGGCAAAGGCTGCTCAGCCCAGGGAAATGCACCTTCTCAGCAGAAAGCATCAGCCCATATGTTTTTCCTGGGAAGCGGGGATTGGGTAGATGCACGGTGAGTGTGGTACAAGAGCAAAGAGAGGTTGAAACTGAAGTTGAGGACGGTGATAAAACAAAGCCTTATCCTTCTGCAGGGCCTGAAAATACAGTGAAATATTACTCAAGAGGTAAGCGTTAGCCTGGCAAAGGAAATACGAAATGGCCCTTCTGGCAGGAGTTTTGGTCACGATACAACTGAAGCTCTCCCAGAAACCTCAAATTATGAAATATTGGTGTTGAACAGATGACATCCAAAGCAATATTAGAGAAAAATCAGCCCCTCTGCTGATTTTCCCTCTTGCCATCCCAGGTGGAGAGCAGCAGGCATTGCCAGGATTGATTTAGCAGGAAGGACCTCAGATGCACTTGGGGGTTTGCTTGGCCAAGATTTTTTTTTTTTTCCTCTGATTTTGACATAGTACACACTCAGGTACAAGCAAGCTGCATTAGGTAGATCTCGCAGCTTCCCCTCCTACTCCTACACTGGCAAAAACTGATTTTGCAAGTGTCTGCTGGTGGCTTGTAGGTGAAAACAGATGCTGTGCTGCAATATCCACAGGATCCATCTCTGCCCATGCTAAGTCCTATTGTGAATGCCACTCTCAGTCATCGTCCTTCTTCGCCAGGGCTGCTGGGTGTGGAAGTTCATTGAGTGAGCAGCTGAACCCCACTGCACGATGGGTGGTGGGTCCTTTGTGGTAGTGATGAGTCCCACCAGGATGTGGGAGACGCAGGAACGTGTGTGCCGTTGATTATACAGATCTCGCTCTGAACACGGGACCTCCGTGATGCAGCCCAGGGCTGCCGACAGAGGAGCAATGGTGGGGCTGAATTCAGCAAGGTGTTCCATGGCCCGAGGAGCGAGGAGACCTCCTGGAGCTACCACAGACAAGTGAAAGCTGGATGCAGGGGTGATAATGTCCCTCCTTGGTTCAGTCTGCACAGAGGTATTGGCCACACTGGAGGGAGTGTGCTGCTGCTTACGGGGAGTGTGACCAGTACTGTGTTGGAATGAAGGACCCTGTGATGTCTTCTTAAGTGCTCAGGTGTCTCCATGGCTATTGGAGCAGAGAAAGGGTGATCTCTGCCCAACAGAGAGGACCAGGTTTACAGCCAAAGCCACCTGGAAACCCAACCTTTGAGCTCTCAAGATCCTCATCTTAAACAACTTTGCAACATCTACCACCCTGTCTTAGGAAACTCATGACCTCTGCTTGTGAGAGCGCCTTGCTTTTCTCCACCCTTCCACACGGGATCCTCCTTCTCCTCCCCGCCCCGGGCTCAGTGGTCTGCTGCAGCTGGCCAGATGTGCAGGTATGTGCTGTTTCTCTGCAGCTCATGCCTGTCCCTGTGCATCCCAGGGTTTTGGTGGCTTGGCACTGCATTGCACATGTGCGTTAGGAGCACGACGCTGGCGCTGCGGCTCCGTAGGGAGCGCGAGTGCTCCAATCCCCCCAGCGATTAGCGGGTGACAGGTCTGATAAATCAACTGGTTTATCATAAACATGGGCACTCAGCGTTAACTTTACATGTGCCCAGCTCCAGGTTACTATTCACTGGGAAAGAAACATCCTGCAACAGGGAGATCCTCAGCAAATCCCCTCGAGGGGCTGCCACGTCCCTGCCCTTGCTCATACATGTGCGTGTACGCATGTGCTCAGACATATGATGACACCAACATGTACATACAGCGTGACCTGAATGTGTCTGCACATACTTCTGTTCGCAGAAGAAACACACACATCCCAACGTGGACTTCATGTGTGGCCCCCCACCCCGCGCACCCATGCGGATACACGCAGCGATGCCTGGACAAGGGACTAATCCCAGCTCTTCCCTGCTCCTTTTCCAGTTCTGTGGTCCTTGGAGATGCTGCGTGACTCGCTGGGCCCCCAAGCAGCCAACTGAGAGGGCAGCAGATACTGAGCAGCTCCAGCGTCGATTCATCTGCATGTGTGTGCTCAGTGCCTTCTTCACGCCACCATCCCTGGCAGTGTCGGGCATGACTTTCTTCTACCTTATAGGACTGAGTGTCAATCGGCTTTTTTTTTTTGGCATCACAGCTGCATCCTGAGCCTTGCAAAATGGGAAAACTCAATCCCTTGCAGCTGGAAGCAAAGCTGAGGTCAAGGAGCAAGCCTTTATCACAGAATCTCAGAATGGTGGGGCTTGGAAGGGAAATCTGGAGATCATCTCGTCCAACCCCTCTGCTCCGGCAGGTTTGCCAAGGATTGCACAGGATCTCATCCCAGGTGAGTTTTGAAAGCCTACAGAGAAGGAGACCTTGCTCTGCTTCTCTGTGTCAGGACATGATGGCTTGGGACCATGCTCATAGAGAGCTCAGTGGGCCGATGCTGAAGACAATTTTGTTGGTCCCAAAGCTGTGCTGATGGGGACACTTCCATGCATCACTGCTGGATTTGTAGAGCAGAGCTTTGCTGCAGCCTGCAGTTTGGGACACTCGAGCCAGGCTTGAGCCAGGAACAGAGAGCGGTGGAGAAAGAGACACCAAAAGCACTGGGATGCAGCAGAGCCTGCAGCCAGGCAGGAACTTCAGGTAATGGATGCAGGGAGCCACAATACGCAAGTACCAGTCACCCAGGAGCCTGCCTCAAGGCAAAAGTTCACCACAGGCATCTCCCCTGACCACCCTGCACATAAATTCCCGTATCTGGGGCAGGGGACCGCTGCCAGACCATGGAGGGGATCCAAGGTGGCAGCCCAGGGGCCCATAAATCACCACATCTCTCCGTGTATTGTGGCACCTCCTCGTTCAGTGTATGTATGTATTTGTGTATTCCTTCTGACATTTTTATTATTATGAGATAGTTCCCCTGAAGGGGGATGAATAATGAAAAGGCAGCCTTTGGATGTAGCAAAGTAGGGAGGCAGAAAGGAGCTGCTCTGCTTAAAAACACCTCACTGCAATGCACGTCCCCTTCCCTCACCGCTGTCCCCAGCACCAGCTCCTGAGGCCTCCCTGCCCAGAGCCAGCACCACACCACCCTCCTCTTTTCCCACAAAAAAAATACCACATCGTGTCTGCCCTTCCCTTGCCATCCCTCCAGTGTCTCTTATCCTGCCTCCAGACCCTGCTACCAGCACTTATTCCAGAGGCACTCATGGGTGTTTGGTCTCTGCTGCTGACCTACTAGTCCAAGCAGCTGATGGTGGGGTGAATGGAGGAAACGGAGCAGGGCAAGGGGACTGCTTTGCAGGCTGTGGGAGGTGATGATGAGGCTGCCTCTCGAATGCTGGAGTGAGTTTTGGGCCACTCACTCCCAGAAGGACATTGAGGGGCTGGAGCGTGGCCAGAGAAGGGCAACGGAGCTGGGGAAGGGTCTAAAGCAGGAGTCTGGTGAGGAGCAGCTGAGGGAGCTGGGCTTGTTCAGCCTGGAGAAAAGGGGACTCAGGGGAGACCTTCTGGCTCTCCACAACTCCCTGACAGGAGGTTGAAGCCAGGAGGCATCAGGCTCTCCTCCCAAGAGGAGCCAGGACAAGAAGAACAGGCCTCAAGTTGCCCCAGGGGAGGTTTAGGTTGGAGCTGAGGAACAATTTCTGCCCCTCCAAGGTTTTCCAGTCCTGGCCCAGGCTGCCCAGGGCAGGGGTGGAGTCCCCATCCATGGTGGAGTTTCCAAGCCCTGGAGATGTGGTGCTGAGGCACAGGGGTTAGTGGTGCCCTGGCAGTGCTGGGGGAATGGTTGGACTCAATCTATAGTTCTATGATTCTGTGTTTGCCAGGAAGGTGTTTTTGAGGATGAGGAGTAGACATGTGATGTGACATCCTGCCAAGGTATCCTGTGTGTCCGGCTGCGAAGCCTTGGAAAGCTGCAAGCACATG
Organism: Baryphthengus martii; assembly: GCA_013396935.1. Lineage (NCBI taxonomy): Eukaryota > Metazoa > Chordata > Aves > Coraciiformes > Momotidae > Baryphthengus > Baryphthengus martii. The sequence goes on from VWZK01013330.1 coordinate 313,245, forward strand.
AGAGCAGGGCGGCTGTGCTCACGCTCAGGCCTCGGGTGGGCTCTGCTGTGGGCAGATGCAGGGTTGTAGGGTGAGTGGGGGGTAGCTGCCCCCCACTGATTGTTGTCAGGGGTATCTCCCCCCAGGCACTGTGGGTGGGAGCATTGATGACACAGACTGGGTTTGGAGATCGGAAAAAAATCAACAGTATCGGTTTCCGTGGCAACGGTACCATAGAGCTAGGAGTGAGCGCCACGGGTCCCCATCGCTGCAGACCTACCTGCATGTGGGAAGGCCCTGCCTGAGTGATGGTTTCTGGACAAAACGCCGTCCCCATCATCTCACGGCACCGGGTGAGAGCCTGGAGATCTGGGGGCTGGAGCTGACTCCACAGAGGAGTGGACGTGGGGCTGGAGCCACCCATCCCATCCCGTCCCAGCTGCCATCCCACAGTCCACACCTCCCCTTTTCCCACCATGCCCCATCCCAGGGACAAATAACTTGCAGGGGGATTCAAAACCTGTGGGCCTCCCCAGGGCAGCTGGGATGGCTGGAGGGGTGTGCTGTGAAATCCTGGGGCCACAGAGATCAATAGCACAACAGAAAGCTGTTTATATCACTCTAAAGGGAGCACACAGACTGGAATTAGTTACACCGAAATGTCTGTCGCGGAGTATTAATTGGGTTACTAAATATGTCACTGTGAATGTATTTTACAGGCAGCATAAATTTCTGTATTAATAAGGAGCGTTTCTGATTCTCTCTGCTGCCGCCGTCGCGGCGTGAGCTCTGCCGGCCTGCTCCCCTGGCCCAACGTGCACGGGGCACCCGGCAGGTGATGGTGCTGAGCTCTTTCAGTGCCACACCCCTGGCACCGTGCTTGAGGTGTCCTGATGAAAGCACCCTCTGTTCTCCCGCAGGGAGTAGAGGAACAGCTCGGCCCTGGGGCTGGGAATAGGGTCAGAACCTGGCCCCTTCCCTCATTAGGATGTATGACCCCTCCTGGAGTACTACATCCAGGTCTGGAGCTCCCAACAAAAGGATGTGGACCCATTGGAGTGGGTCCAGAGGAGGTCCATAAAGATGATTAGTGGGCTGGAATCCCTCTGCTCTGAGGCCAGGCTGAGAAAGTTGGGCTTGTTCAGCCTGGAGAAGGCTCCAGGGAGACCTGGTGGCCTTTCAGTATCTGAAGGGGATCTACAAGAAAGCTGAGGAGGGACTTTGTACCAGGGCTTGTAGTGATAGGATGAGAGGTAATGACTTTTAACTGGAAAAGGGGAGATTTAAGTTAGAAATTAGAAAGAAATTCTTCACTCTGAGGATGGTGAGACACTGGCACAGGTTGCCCAGGGAAGCTGTGGATGCTCCATCACTGGATGTGTTGAAGGTCATGTTGGATGGGGCTTTGAGCAACCTGCTCTAGTGGGAGGTGTCCCTGCCCATGGCAGGGAGTTGGAACTGAATGATCTTTAAGGTCCCTTCCAATCCAAACCAGTCTATGATTCTGTGAGGAAGGTCTTGGGGTGATAAGCCAGGAGACTTTACAGGAGAAAGTGAGGATGGACAAGGGATCTGGAGGGGCTCTGTGGTTTCCTCACAGGACTCTGCTGCCATGCAGTGGGGTGCACAGCCCAGGATGCTGTGCAATGCCTGCATGTGCTGGGTACACCAGTAGAAAGAGACTGGCCAGGGATTGTGGTCCTCGAGCATCTTGTTTGGACTCTGGGCTGCTGGGCCCTTCAGGGTCAGTGGCTGGAGGGTCCAGCCGATCTCCAGATATAGACACGCAAGCGTAGATCTGGACCTCACGCGGTTACTTTGCAGTCCCATTTCAGCTCTGCTCCCCCTTTCCTCATACCCCTGCTGCTATCAAACACTTCTTGAAGCAGAGAAATTCAGCTTTCTGGTTCCTTCCACTCATTTTTGGTTCGTGCAGTGAAAAAGTTAAAAAAAAATAAAACAGAAAAGGGAAAAAAAGATGTAAAGCCTTCCCAGAAATGTGAGCTCCTGCCTCCGTGCTGCCCAAGGGGCTCCTGCCGGCGCTCGCACCGGCAGTCGGAGGGTTGAATCTCATCTGTAAGTCACCCTGCCCCTGGCTGTTGTGGGGTGGCCGCAGAAGGGAAGCAATCCTGGTTTCACATGAAATATTTAACCGTATCTGAGCTACAGCTGGCACCCGTCCACCGCAAACAAACGCTGAACTGTCAGGAAATGTCTATGGAAAGAAGGAAGGAGCAACGCAGCTCTCAACATTAAAAAGCTCGCTGCAACTTGCTCCTTCGAGTTGAAAGGGTCTCCAAGGGCAAGGTTTTGACCCTGCAGCCCTGCTGCTCTGAGCCAGTTTGGATAAGCACGTATCAACGAGGCACTTATTGAATTGGTGATGCTTGGTTTTGATTTATTTTTTTTTTAGGTGAAGCAAATGAAGACAGGAGCAAATAGACGCCAGGGAAGAAAAGGGCTCTGAGGAAAAGGTAAAAATATCGTTTCCCGTATCGTTTGGCTTAGTCGCTAAAAAATGTCAAGCCTACAACCTGCTCTTGTTTCAGATTTGAGAGGAAAGCTTTGGCAGAGGGCTGGCAGCAGCCAGTGAGTTTACCATGGGATCCACGCCAGACACTTCTTAGGGAGGCAAACGAGATGACAGGAGGAAGCACAGGAGATAATCTGGGGATGAAGAGGTGCATGCAACACGGAGCTGGCAGCAGGGACAAGGTTTGCAACGTTTACTTTGTGCCAAGTCGGTCACCCCAGTAAAGGAGGGGATGTCACTGGGACACCGGTCTCGACCCAGAGGCTGGACCATTCCTTGTTCAGAAATCCCTGCTCCAGAGCGATGTTCATGTCTATATAGAGGATTCCTCCTTCTTTTGCTACAGTGCTGGTGACTCACACAAAGCTTGAGAAGAAAAAAAAAAAAAAGAAACCGAAATATTCCTAAACATTGTTATTTTGGGCTCGTGAAAAACAGATTGTTCACTAGGTAACAAGAGAACAACTTGCCAGGCACATGTAGAGGTCATGACGACTGTGATTCATCTTACTAATCTAGCAGGTATCTAGAGCCATTTTCGATGTCTGTACGCTTGGCAGTGATTCATATCAACGGCTCCCAAGCACCTTTCCAAAAACACAAGATTTCTTCACTCCTCTGTGATTGTGAGTTGTTCACACAAGGTAAGGAGAAAGCCCTTGCCAGACAACCACGTGCCTCACCTGAAGACAAGAGGATTCAGATAAATCTGTATTTAATATCTGCACTTAGAAAGATGGGAGCACGCTGCCTCCCTATACTTGTGCGTATCACAGAGCTCCATGACAGATCTCCTATTTACGTTTGAGTCGCATTCCAGCTTCAATATCTCTCCAGCCTTTATGCACAGCTGGACCAGAAGCATCTCCAGGAGACTTCTCTGGGAGGGCGTCTCCAGAACAAGACTCCAGAGGAGCAGCAAAGCTTATTCACATGTGCTGACCACGTAAATGCAGGTCTTCATCTTAGGGGTGGTGGCAGGATGTTGGGAGAAAGCAGGAGAGATGCTCAGGGAGTCTGTGGGAACTGGATGAGCATAAAATAAAATGTTAGATGAGCGTAAGATAAAATGAGATCCTCTAGAAAGGGACTGGTGTGCAGATTAAATCAGGGGGCTTCAAATTCAGACCACGGTCAATGAGTGGGTAGATGGGGCATGGGTGAGAGCTGGGTTAGTGCATGGGCTACAGAGCAGGGAGAGAGGGAAAGGGGTGCAGGTGAGGTTGTGTAGGGTGCTTGGAGAGGTGGAGAAAAGACCATTATATTTCTTTCCACATCAAGTGTGGTGCTTAGAGGAGTGGAGGAACAGAAGGCAGCTGTCCAGATGCCACCAGCTTCCTTGGCATCACCAACATGTCCCATGTTGCAGGTTATTGCCTCAGCATAGAATCAGTCAAGAGCCTGTGGGACCTTCTTCAGGACCATGAACTCCCACCACTTTCCTGGTATGCCCATGAGATTGAGGGGTACAGGGTAAAGTTGCCATTTACTTCTTGTCACGGATAAAGGGGGACTGACCTCCTCCCATCCTCCCCTCCCCAGCAGATGGTAAAGAAACTCCTTCAAGAGAAGGTCAACCAGCAGATCAGATGCTGAAAATAGAGGCCAGATGGCATCTGGGTAGGTGGGGTAGGTGTAGGTTCATGTAGGTGTCCTGTTAAAGCCTTGGAGAGCTGCACTGTGCCAGCCAAGCCTCTGCAGTCTTGGTAGGCTGGGATTTAGTTATCTGTATTGTCAAGACAACATTTGGGATAGATCTGACCTAAATAGGGACATCTGATTTTAGTCAGAGAAATCACATCCGCTCTGCTTTTTTACTATTAAGGAAACTAATACAGGTTAAATCCACAGGAAAAAAATGAACCAATCCTTTCAAACTGTCTTTATCAGAAAAAGCTTGGGTCCCGTTGCCATTTGTATTCCAGGGAAGAGATCTTCAGCCTGAGCTTTAATGTCAACACGTTGAATTAAAGGGTTTTTCATTAGTTACGAGGAAAGTGAAAATCATCTTCTACTGAAATGTGATTTGCAGCAGTAAGCTGCAGGGGGATGATTGTGCCGTCTTACGCAACAGGTTTGCTGCTCTTCCCCTAGGAGTGTAAACAGGCAGGTCCTGACGCAGGAGATGGAGAGCTCAGAGCCAGGGCTTGCTTGAGCAGATGTCACAGCCGGGAGGGCTTTCAGGTCCCTGTTATTGCCAATCTCTGTCCTCCTCAAATAGATAGGAGCGTGAGAGTGATCCATATCCTCGGGTTCAGAGCTTGGCCGCGTCTTAAGCCATGACTTTGGAGTTGGGAAGCAGCTGGATAGCACCCCAGGGGCTGGCTGGGCCCAGGATATGTTGCTCCTCACGCATCCCACCACGCTCACAGGGCGTCAAAAGCTTGAGGAGATGCACAACAAGAACAAGTTGCTTGCGGGTTTGGTTTTGTGGACAGGCCTTTGAAGAGTTCAGCTGGCCAAAGGGGATTCAAGCAATCAGGACTGGCCAAGATGGAGCTGAGGTTCCAGGGCTGGCACATAGCTGGTGGTTTTCTTCCGCTGCTGCAGCAGGGGAAGAGCCCTTAGCAGGTCTGGAGCTGGGAGGAAGCTCAGCACAGGCTGAGGATGCAGGGATGCGTGCGTGCGTTCCTTCAGCAACCCGAAACATCCATATGCAGCTGCTCACACTCTATTTACACATTTTTGCCGGGGTGTTTTTATCTTTTATTACGCTATAAAACAAGAATAAGTGATCAGAAACAAAAGAATTTAGTTATCATCTGCCAAAAACAAGATGGAGGGAGAAGCACTGCAATAAATTGCAGAGTCCATAAAAATTTCCAGTGTATTAACAATAGTGCTGCAGAGTAGACAACAGGTAATGATAAAGCTGAACGTAATTACTGAAGAAAAAAATTTATTTTAAAATACTGGGATATTCTCAGTTGAGAAACGTTGCTGATCTACAGTTTAGTTGGCTGGATGAAATAATATCCGCATTAAGGTGAGGAAAAAGAGAAGCAAGCCTGAATTTGGCAACAAATCCTACCCAGGTCACGTTTAGGAAGTGGGAGTAGCGGGGCTTTTCTTTTCCGTCAGATCGCTCCGCATTTTTACCCTCTGAATACGCGGCTGACACCTCCTCCGGCCCAATTAAAGTGACACAGTAAATCTCTGCAAATAGGCCGCCTGCCGCAGCCCTTCTCCGCGATCCCGAGTAATAAGTTTCTCCTTCTCTTTCTTCCGACACAGGCGACGAACCCGCAACTATTCGCCGGAGACACGAATTCTCGGAGCCTAAGTGCAAAACTCTTTAGGCTGCTCGGCTTAGGGCTTTGTTAACAAAACCGGGACGAAAACTCCCTCGGATTGTCCCTTTTTATCAATTTTCCCAGCCGGTGTGAGATGTGGAGGCTGAGCATGGAAACATTGTGCTAGTTAGAGGATTCAGAGCGCGTTGACCAAGTCATTTTAGTTAATCAATTACCCATTCCGTGGTCTAATAGCTCTTTAGATCTCATTTCACTTAGCGAAACTGAGAACTCAAGTGCTCGACTATACAATTTATTAATGAAAATTCGCTTTATAGTAATTTTAAATATTGTGGAATGGAAAATAAAGATGATTAACAGTGCCTGCAAAGATTCAACAAACGTATAGAAGGTTTTTGGAACTTCGTTGTGGATCTAATCGATGAATAAATGTTCTATCAGAATTAATATTAACATAGCGGTAACTTATTCTAATTATTGCATAACCTATTTTGGGGGGGTAATTTTTATATCAGCATGAGCTGTTGGTCTTTAATCTTTCATTAATTTCATTCACAGCCTTTTATTAATTTGCCAGTCAAGCTTTATATTTGAATTAAAAGCTCTGGGACATGGATGCGTCAAGTCAACCGAACGATTTCAAAATCAGGATTTAGGAATTTAGACAGTTACTTAATTACTGCAAACACTAAGCCCATGCACAACAGCCTTTTCCTCCTCATGATGCTCACGGTCACACCCTTCTCCTCATCCATTTTGCTCCTTCTGCAACCTTTATTTTTTTCTGAGAGTCAGCACACCAGAAATAAACGGTTTTACAGGAAAAAAAAAAAGAGCTTATGGAATAAAGGACTGGTTTGCATTGCACGTGCTCTGCAAGCCGCGCCAAATTTGTAGTGCAGCTCTAATGGGTGCGATTCCTTATTATCGAGGTATATGATCACCAATTTGTCTTTCAGACATGGAGAGGGACAGTTGGATCCTCTCATGACAGAGCTGCCGAGCGCCGCTGAACCGCCTTGCATTTGCTTTTCCCTCTGTCACCCTTCGTCACCAGCACTCGTGCCCCTTCCCTGGCTCTGTCCACAGCCATCCAGGACACATGCAGCGGGACAGGACACACACCCAGCCGTGTGCTCACAGGTGCCGGCCGCTGCAGCACTGCTCTCCTCTTGCACCCAGGACCTCTTCTCCGCACGCCGGCCCAGGCACGGCTCGATTTGTCCTATTTATGAGTACCAGGCAGTGTTAAGGCTCCGCTTGGGACAAGGGAGAAGAAGATAGAGTTATCACACCAGGCAGGAACGCACATGGGCATAGCTGGGTCACTCCTATCTGCATTCAAAGGTTTCAAGCCCATGCATCTTTGTAATGTGCTGCTTGTAATGCTACTATCTAGTGACCTCAGTGCCCAGCTACTGCCTTGTGGATATGAATATCATGAATATCAAAGGTGCTGCGGTGTTTACATTGAGTTAGAAAATTGATCCCACCCACAGGCACTAGCTTGTTTTCCCAGGTACATATCTTTGTTATTAGTAATTTATAGGCAGCTTTTGATATTGCGGAGAGGGTGGAGCAAGGAGCAGCGGCAGCAATTGCTGTCAGCATGGTGATGTGCATACGTAACTGCGAGGCCTTAGGATGCTGGTCTACTCGTACTGTAGAGGACCAAAATGATACCTTTCCTTGTGTGTGCAGCCTTATCTCTCTTGCATTGACTATAGCAATTCTGCAGAGTCTAAACAACCTGCTGCTCAAGCTGCAAACTAACATTGCCAGAAAAACATTTCATTTTCTGTGGAAGGCCAGCTGTGAAACGGCACCGTTAAAGCCGGGCAACCCGCTGTCTCAAATGCTTTTCTCACTCCTAGGTGAGAGAACAAATGGCTTCTTTGAGATAGAAGGCGTCTCGAGCAAGAGCCGGGACCACTGACACAGCAGAGCTGGAGGCACAGGAGTCCAACGGTGAGTAAATATTGTTGAGACGCTGCCCGTCCTGGCCAGGCTGCAGGTTGTCATGTGGCTGAGGCACAACTGGTGCAGTTGTACCACCTCATGCCATCCAGCAAGTGAAACTGTTCACCAAAGCCACTCAGCAGATACCCAAGTGCTGCAGTGATTCCTGAAGAGGCAGGGACTCCAGGAGAAGGTCAGGGACTTGGGATGGAGAGGAGCAGGTACTGAGATGGGGCTGAAAGGGACTAAACAGCCTCAAATTTCTCCCTGTAAATGCTGAGTTTAGCACTGGACCTTGAGAAGCCCATGTGCTTTCCCTGTCCAGGGTCTACTGAACGCTAGCTTGGCCCTGAATTGAGCTGAGCTTTGTCCTCCTAAACCCCATTGGTCCCTTATCTCCCAAAGTGGGAGCTTCCAGGAGAAGCAGCAGCAGAAGATATTCCTTTGGACTCACACTGACATTTTAACATCTCTGTGTACCTGTGATGAGCATCTGACCCGAGTCAAGACAAATCGAAGCTTCAAAATTCCCCTTCCTCTACAGCTCACGATTGGAGGGGTGAGAGGAGCTGGTGGCTCCCAAGCCCACGCGATGCCTACATGATGGAGGCACAGACATGACCGGTTTGCAGGTGCCTCTTCTCTGCATCTGTGGAGCTGGTGCTGTGGCACCGTCCCGCTTTCATCTTTGGGGTGTAAGTGTTGCAGTTCTGGCAGTAGCCTGAGGGCAAATTGTTCTGGAAAGTTTCAGCAAAGCAGGTTCGACTACTTCAAAGTAGGAAGCAGATGACAAAAATACATAATTGCCTTCTTAAGAAAATAAAAAGCAACTTTTTTTTTTTTTTTTTTTTTTTAAACACAG
>VWZK01013330.1:321837-486841 GCA_013396935.1 Baryphthengus martii
TTTTTTGGGCAGATTGGCAAGTATACACTTCCTACGCATTTTCCCTTCTACCCAAAACATGATTTCAGCCTTATTTTTATTTCAAGAACTGTGAATTATGAAAGGGCTCTCCCCTCCCTCTTCCTCTGCCTTTTTCTCTCTCCCTCCAACTCTGTCTCTTCCTTCCCGTTCCTAACCAGTGTTCTGTTCGTTTATAACCTTTGCAGGCAGACCTTGTTCTAATTTACTTTATACACACGTCGCTGGGCCCGCAGGACAAGGATTGGGTTGCTTCTGCTGTGGCTTTATGAATAAATCCTTTTACAAAACAAAATCCCCCTGCAGTGCCACAGCTGGGTGATATGTTTGACTAAATCCTGGTGCCCCCTGCCCAGCGTTTTTCCAGGTGAGAGGTGCTTGTGTGTGCCTGGAGCCGAAAACAAGCTGCCACATCCCCTCGGCCGTCCCCCAGCCTGTGGGATGCCCCTTCTCCCAGCTCTCTGCGCATCCCAAAGCACGTCTTGCCACTGGTGCCCGCTCGCTGCCGGCACACTGGGGAGCTCCATGGTGGGTCGGGCTGCTCACCCTTGCATGGGTGATTACAAATGCCCTTCCTCCCAAAAGGGAGAGTCTAGCCTTGAAGTTGTGCTTGCTGCCAGCTTCACGCGGCCTCTGTAGACACCCAAGGTTTCTCCAGCTAAGCCTGCTCAGAGCAAAATGTGGTCCTTGGCTGGAGCTGCCACCTTCACACAGATGTCAACCTGTGCTAAGAAACCAAGTAGGAGGTGGTACACGCTGACACCAGGAGGTTTCCCTGCCTCTTACCTGCTGGTCCCCTCAGGTTTGGTTACAGATGTGTGCAGGCAGCAGCATCACCGCTCTCTCCTTAACCAGACTCTGTTTTCACAGACCCGCTACGGCAAAGAGCAGCCCAAGGAGCTCTAAAGCCACATGGAGGAAATTCCTCTCCCCAAGGGCACACCTCAACTCGCCAGGCAGGGTAGAGAGGACGGATGGTTTTGGGGGGCTGCAGTGCATCCGTCGCTAAGGAGGAAGACTGTGGGAGAGAGATGCCAAAGGCACATGTGGAGCAACATACAGGTAAAGGCTGATCCCGATCAACTTCCCTGCTTGGCTGCATCTGCTGCAGTTCATGACAATGCAGTTGCGAAGCTGAGAGCCAGCATAAAGCACCTGGATGATGGAGATAAGGGTCCCTTGGAGGTTCTGGCATCTGGGGATGCAAAAAGAAAAGGGTCAGGCAGCCTCTACCATGCAAAAGGTACTTGAGCCCCAAGCCTCCTCTCATTAAGTGCTCCACGCATGAATGTGACATGCAAAGCCCCATCTAGACTGGCTCGAAAGTGAGTTGAGTGATGAAGGCAGGGGGTGGGAAATGCTCAGAGCTTCCCACAGTTCTGTTTTGGGATCCTGGAGTTGCGCAGGAGGCGCCGTCTAACCACCAAATGCGGGGACTAGTGATGCACCTGGGCACAATGCGTGAAATGCCATGGGAGCATCAGCCACACATCCCACCACCAAGCATTCCAAGGAATGTCTGTGTCCTGCACATCCCCTGTGGCCTTTTATGATATGAAAACCAGTGCGTCTTTCCTGCTATGCCCAAGAAAAATCAAAATAACTGCCCCACACCAAATCCTTCCAGGACAACTAAGGCAAACATTAAAACAGTTGTCTATTTAACTCTTCCTTGCGGGAGGGAGACAGGCAGGCATCAGTTTTTAATCTCCCTTTCTTACCTCTGCGCCATCACTAATCTGCAGTGGAGGCTCTTTCACGCAGCTCTCATCCCCTTTGGCCACCCTCAGGTGCCTTGTGCTGCTGAGATACAAGGAGGTCTGACCCAAAAAGCAGCCGACAGCCTCTGCTGAGCACGTCAGCCCCTGCCAGGCAGCACGCTGGCTCTCGTCCCGCCTCGCCAGCCACCCATCAGGAGCCCCACGAGCGCTCGTTGGGCAGCGGCTGCTGTCAAAGGCCACGGTCCTGAGATGCTGGGAGCTGGGGGTTCAGGGCAGGGAGCCCAGCTGTGCCAAAAGCTGTGACCGCTCCTGCCGGTCCCAGATGACAGGAGACTTTATGACACCTGTAGCTGGTGACCTGCAGACCGTAAGATGGGATGCAGCTCTGGAGGAGCCTATGGAGAAGAAGCACGAGCATGATGGGTCCTACCACCCCCAGGGGCTTCTCCTCCTAACTGAGCTAGGCAGCGATTTCCAGCACGTACCGCGCTGAGCTCCTGCCTGCACCCTTTGCCCTGGAGCTGTCTCCACCTCTGCTACAACCAGCACCATGCCATGGCTCTCACAGTATCTCTCTCTGTAGCAGCACATCCCTGGCTCCAGCCCCTCAAGACGTCTGTGGTCCTGGCAGAAAGAAAAGTCACTGGAGACGATGCACAGTCCCTGTGACTCCTCAGGTGGTGAGAGGGTCCCAGGACTGGGCTTTGGCAGAGGAAGTTTTCTTGCTGGTGTCCAGCATGGAGCTTTTTGGAGACTGGCAACCACCCCTGGGAGACCTGTTAGTGGTCAGAGTCTTCCCAGGCTGCCTGTCCCTGCACCAGAGCTATGTGTACATTTAACATCGACACAGATCCAGGGAGCAGGGATGGGATTGCAGATGGCCTCCTGCTTAGTCCCCTCCACAAGCAGGTCCCTTCTCACTGTTTGGTGGGACAGGACAGAAACACCTTCTTGTGCCCAACTGGAATAAATCCCCTTCCTAAAAGCTGAGCTTGGCCACACGTGCCCAACCCACCCCCGCAAGCCCTCGGCGCAGAACAAGCTTCCCAGGCCCACAACCCATCCATCTGCTGGCACGCTCATCTCCGCAGCGCCTCTGGCAGAGCGGTAAGCTCCTGAATATTTTATGTGGTTATTAGTCGACAACATAATCTATCTGAGGGGAAGTCAGAACTGCTGACCGAGGTGTGCGGCGGAGCGGCGGGGAATGCTGACTCCCGCAGCACCCTGCCCCGTCCTCCCAGAGCCTCCCAGTGCGGCGCAGGTGCTGGGCTGGTGGTTTGCCCTGGCATGTGCTGCTCGCCCGTGGCCAAGTGTGGGCACATGCTGCACTTACAGGCCGCCAGATCGAGCGCTTCCTTCTTTGTATATACGTCCCCTCCCCCTCTAATTTGTCACATATGGTGCAGACACGGTGTGTCCATGTGCCTTGGCACAGGGGCATATGCTCTGGACACGGCACTGCCATGATTAGTAACACATCAGCCACAAACACACCGGTGCTGCACGCGAGCGCGGTGCCTACACCAGTGGGTAGAAATCGGAACGTGAGCGCAGAGAAAATAGGCACCCAGGCCTCTCCTTCATCTGCAACCTGTCCAAGTTTTGTGAGCCCGCAGCCATCTGCGCCCCGGCTGCGAGCAAGCGCTCGTGTGCACAGTGGAGGATTGCTGGCCTGCATTTTGCAGGGTGTAAAATTCAACACTCGTGTCCTGGTTTGAGCTAGAACAGAACCGATTCTGTTCAGGGATTTTGCTCTTCAGCTCAGTCTCTTCTAACTGAAGGCACTTTCTGAAGTTAATGACATACTTTTGCAGACAGCCTCTGCTGCTAGCAGTGATCATGCTCTGTGTTTACAGTTACTACCAAGGATTGGGGGCTGCAAAAAGGCTCGTGCTTAGACTTGCTCCTCGGCAGGCCAAGGTCGCTGCTCAATCTTGTGCCACATTGGGGTGCAGAAAACAAGAGGTGGCGCCTGCGGGGAGGAGCTGGCTGCACAGGTGACCTCAAACTGATCAGCGAGGGATTCTATCCTACGTACTACATGTTCAGTAAAAAGCTGAGGGATCACGAGGGTCAAGACTCTTCTCCAGTGGCTGCTGTCCGAGGAGGACTCTGTCCATTCGGCCTTTCATCCCAAGCTGTGTGTCCTGAATCCATCTCCAAAAACTAGCTTCTGAATCCAGTTCCCATCTGCCACCGAGTCCACTCTGGGACTTGGCCTGCGCCTCCTCCACAGCCTCAGTGATGACGGTGATGTCAGTGATGTCATTGCCACCAGGGGGGTTGAGTTTGATGCTGGTTTTGTATATATTTGTATACACTCAATTTTAATGTTACTATTTTTGTTAAAGCTGTTTTAGTTTTGTTTTCCAATCTGTCAGTTTCTCCCTCTTATTCCCCTTCTCTTCCCTTTTGAGGGAGGAGAGGGGTTCATAGCTTCTGTCATCCATCTAGAGGCCAGCCCAGCCCTAACCCCTAACAACTTGTTGCACCTGTAAGCATTAAGTTAAGGTGCAGAACCTGGCAGAGCTCAGGAGTGCATAAAGGCGGTGCTGTGTAGCCCCTGGCTGTGCTAGCAGCCTGGGAAAGCTGAGGCTGGGCTGACAGGATGGCCCAGAAGCTGCCCAGGGCCAGGGAGAAGCCACAGCAATGCGTGGGGAGGGGCTGGCAGAGAAGAAGCGGAGCCATCTCTGTGGTGAGCCTAGCAGCCGAGGGGAGTGATTCCCCACGCAAACAGGTAGCAGTTGTGGGAAATTTAAGTCTGGGCTATGAACATAGCACGGGGGAGGCTGGCAGGAAAATTCCTGAGGAACTCTGCCTTTTTCAAATCTCAGTCCCTAGTGAGTGACTTGAACTCTAAGACTCTTATGGTATAAACCAGGAAGCCACTGAACATCTTGTTCCTGCTCCCTCCCCTATGCTGGCACTGATGTTCATAATGGGAGTTGGTTTTTTAACTTTTTTTTTCCAGCCAGATCAGCTTCCCAGCCTGGTTTCTTGCATGACCACAAGAAATTTACCTGCTGCAGTCAGAGGGCCCTGCTGGGGATGGCAGGTGGTTGGCAGCAGGACCCAGTAACTCATCACAGCCAGGAGCCAGGCTGAAGTGGGAGAGCTGGGATGGGTTAGTGGTCCGGGGGGGGGCTGCAGCAATCCCTGCTGGGGGGCTGCAAGTGCTTGCAGAGGCAGAGAGAGCTGCTGGAGTGGCACACAGCTCCCGCCTGTCTGTTGGGAAGAGGAGGCACCTGGCAATGCTGCCAACTCTGGGATGCTAAAGAGCATCCCAGCTGAGGCCCAGCCTGGGTGGCTGCTGCTGAGCCACCCGACGCTGCTGAGGAAGGTCGTGCCGAGCGGGTTCATCTTTATGTAAATCACATTCACTTCAGCTGGCTTCCAGGATAATCAGTATTAAAGGGAAACTATTTTCTAGTTCATTAGAGGAAAGCTACGTCCCTGCCGCTGCTGCTGTCGGCACCTCCTTCTCCTTCCAGGAGAAATGATATCCACGAGCACCAAACACAGAGACATTCACACTCCAAATGTCAAGTGGGGGAAGGGGGAGAAGAAAGGTCTGTAGCTCCATGGGCAGCCCTTTCTCCTCCATCCTCCAGGTGGGTTTGTGTGATCCCTGGTCCTTCCCCTTGGGCTCCTCTCCACCAGCTCTCACCCCCATAGGCCCTGGGGTCCTTCTCTCTGTTCCATGCTGTGGTGCCTGCCTGGTCCTGATGAGCCTTTGTTCTCTTCTTATCCCTGGGCTTCCTACTTCTTTTTAGCATCCCTGACAGCCTGGACCTCCTAGTGCAGAAGCATGTTGATGGTTGTGCCAATGCCTCTGCCAGAGCCGCTTGCTCTCAGCAGGATGCTGTGAACTTACTCCAGGGCTAAGACGGTTCTCCTCCCCACATCCTAGACCAAACAGAAAGTCCTTCTCGTATGGATTATGCCTTCCCTGACCCCCTGTGGTGCAGCGATCTCTCCAGCAGTTTCTTTACCACGTTTCTTCCTTGGGATTTCCTTGGTCACAACATCACTGTGCTTATCTCATAGCACCTTTCTCACTTGCTCCCTGTTTTTTCTCTGTGGTTTAGTCTTGTCTCCATTTTATCTGGGTAAAGATGTTGCTTTCCCATCCCACCAGCCCAGCCATGTGGTCGAGGCCAGAGGTACCAATGCACGCTCAGCAGGCAGTGGTGTTTTGAGGTTTGTAGAGGATGCCTCCTTGCTGATAGACCTCGACATTTAGATCTTCCCACTGCTTCAGAACAAGGCTCTGTATCTGCCCGAAACCATAGGCTGTCAAACTTGCAGAGCTCAGTATTAATCCAGCTCCCAAGGAAAATCAAGGTGATGCTAGAAGAAATTATGCTAGCCTGACAATCCAAGGAGTGAAGCTTTTTACTTGCTAGGTTTCTGGGAAGCTGTCTTCAGCCTTGCCCAGGAAGACAGCCCCCAGATGGTGGGGTTTGGTGGTGCTTGAACTCTCTGCTAGGCTCCTTAGTTTGGACATAATTTGCTCTCGATCCCAGAAATCCTTCCCTGTGCAGGAAAAGAACATGGCACAAGGGGGCCTCAGTATTGCCCTTGACCTTTGGGATTGGAAAGAGCTTCAGAAAGAAGCTAGATTTCAGAAAGAGCTGGAGTAGATTTCCACTTACCCATGACAACTGAGAGTGACTGGTGGAGTGAAATGCCAGCAAACCTCAGACATTTTCAGCCTGGAGATGGTGAGAAAAGCAGATTTGTGGCTAGAAATGGATCATAAAAGCCATTCAGACCAAGTTACAGCAGAGGATAAGACCCTCACTCAAGTAAGCCTTCAGGTCAACATCATCTTGGCAAGCAACTATCCCATCCACCATGGAAAGAGGCCAAGACAAGTCCAGCAAGAGAATCCCAATGCAAGAGAACATCCAACTCCCTCTGCCTTTGAGTGACCCAAAACTGGGATTGCCATGAAGAGGGACAACACACAGAGGAGGTCCTGGGAGACTGAGCTGGAATCCTTTCTGGAAAGGTTTCACTAGACAGTGATTCTGGGAATTCAGTCAGGAGAGGACTTGGCTGTGCTTTCACTAGGTGACAGATGGGACAGAGTTTGTAGTGCAGGGAGGTGGCAGCGCTGCACACTTCGGAGGTGACCATGCTGTATTTCCTACGGCTGAGAGCACCAGCACTGGGTGCATAAGCCTGGGAGCAGCCCCCAGTGCTTTGGAAAATACCTGGGCTTAGGCAGAGTCTGGGAAGCAGCCATGATATGCTGACCCTGCAGCTGCAGCACAAGTCTCTGCCTGTCCACCTGCTCCCAAAGCACCCACTGGCACAGCTCTGTGCCAGACATCCTGCAATGGGTCCTTCCCACCCCAGTTTGTGCCTCCTCTCCTTGCCAGCCCCTCATCCTTGATGAGGCCGGACCTGGGTGACTCAGCCGTCACGCTGGCAGGCGTCAGCATCCAAGCTCATCAGCAGCAGACAGGGCAGTGACAGGAGGACATTAATGCAGAATTATTAGTGGCCTCTATGAGGACAGCTTCAGTGCACATCCATTAGGAGCAGCTGCCCTCACGGTGGCTTCTGCCCGATGCAGGGGAAGGGCAGAGACACACTAAAGGCACTGAGGGGTGTGATGTTGCTCTGGTGGGGTCCTGGTGAGAAGGAGCTTGTCCTGGGGCATGGGGTGGAGGAGCAAAGCGGATGTGAGTGGTGTGTGCTGGTCAGACAGCAATGACTGCAGACATCACACACAGCTTTTCCTACCTTGCTCTATAAGGAGAAGTCCTGGAGCTCTTGTCTCCGTGAAGGTGGAGCTATAGCAGCATAATGATAAAAGTGAGATGAGAAAGAACTGGAATGCATGTCCTGGCAGGAAAGACTACAATTTTGTGGAAAGAAGTGGAAAAAAAAACAACCCACCCTTGGTAGCTCCTTCTTGACAGCTCCAAGCAAGCCAATCCCTCACATGGAGCTGGAGAGCCAGTGGGAACTCTCCAGTCTTGTGGAGAGATGCCAAGTCTTGGCCTTTCAGGGCTGCTGTCTTCTCTGGCTCGTAGCCATGGCTGGAGGATTGCTTCGAGGAGAGGCCAAGACTGACAGATGATCCCCTAATCAGCTGTATAAGCAGAGCCCAAGGTCCCTGTTCCCACCCCCGTCAGCTAATTGCTTTTGTTACCAGCCCAACGGGGCAGAACCGGGTTTTGTGCTCTGGTGCCCTTTTTAAGTATTCACACCATGTTTCCCAGATAGGCTGTGCAGATGTTGATGAGCTCTGATGAGCTGTTTACCCGTCCTCCCAGGCACGAGGCCTGATCTCTCTGCACACGGCAGAAGGCAGCTCGGAGACGGCTCCTGCGCGAGGAGCCGAGTCTGAGTTTATACCCTTTGCTCGTGCTCTCATGAAGAAAGCACTGCTGTCAATCAAGAAAGGGTTTGTGTTTTGTGTTTTTTTTAGACTTCTCCCATCCTCAGGCAAAACCCAAAAGTGTTTTGGGACCTGTGATCTCAGGCAGGGGTGGTGTGTGTTTGGAAAGATGGGGCAAACCTGCTGCAGTCTGAGCCCACGGATGGAGCTGGTGTGACACCGCTGATGCTGGCAATGTGGCTACCACCTGAAGACGAGTTGTCTAGACAGTCTGTGAATGAATAAGAAGACAACATTACCTCTGGGGCAGGATTCTTCTGACCTACCCTGCATGTTACTACAGCAAGAGGCAAAAAATGCTCTGGCCCACGTGGGATGTTCAGCCACACTCGGTTTGTGAGCCAGGCTTGCATCATGTTCCTCACCAAAGAAGGACTGAGGTCTGCTCCAGGGAAGCACTCACAGCATTACTTCTCCTCTGCTCCCCATCTTCACCCCTTATCCATCAGCAGCCGACAGTTGCTTTGGTGACATGCAGTATGGTCCAGGTATGAGAAAGGCGCTTGGCAGCCTGCTGCAGCAGCATCTTCTTTCTGAGCAGTGGAGGAGCAGAAAGGAGTGATGTCAACCTGGCCTGAAGGAAGAGATCTACCTGTGTAAACGAGGCCAACAGAAATTCAAAATAACCTCTGTATGCTTATTAGAGTGAAATGGAGCTTCCTTCAGACACCCTGGGTGAATTCACATGAGCTGTTTTGTAACCAACATAATGGAGGTGCAGCCTCTAAGGCCTGAACTCTTTGTACAGAAAAGGACAGCAGCAGTCTGCAGAGCCTGTGGGATTTGGATATGGATCTAGAAGGAAAAGGGGAAGGAGTGATCTGAAGTCCCCTCAGAAGTCAGAGGTGAAATTTCCTGGAAATGTGGTAAACAACTGGAGAAGATAGGACAAGAGGAAATGGCCTCAGGTTGTGGGGGAGGTTTTGGTTGGAGCTGAGGAACCATTTCTTCCTTAAAAGGATTTTCAAGCCCTGGCCCAGCCTGCCCAGGGAGGTGGTGGAGTCCCCATCCCTGGAGGGGTTTCAGCGCTGTGGAGATGTGGTGCTGAGGGACAGGGGTTAGCGGTGCCCTGGCAGGGATGGGTTAACTGATGGGACTTGATGATCTGAAAGGTCTTTTCCAACCAAAATGATTCTATGATTCTAAGATAGAAAACAGCGGTTGGCCAAAAGTAGTCTCTGTGCTGACAGTAGTGGGGCTTGAATCACTTGATGGTTTAAATCTCTTTAGTTAACTTGGGAAGAGGAGAATAACTTTGAAGTCCTGTTGAAGACATCTGAGGAGTGCTACACTCAACATGAAAATGATGTGTAGGAGAGAGAGCTTCTTAACCGGAGCGCATGAAACAAGGTGAAGCCATAGAGGAATTTGCAGCTCATCAAGGTTTGAAGAGCCAATTTTGCAATTATGGGTGCTGAAGCTTCAGTACGCTACTGAAATCTGATTGTGATCTGGAACAAAAATTTTAGACAGACGACAGGAAGGCCCTCGGTTAACCCTCTACAAAGCAATTAGAGCTTGCTGATCTGAAGCAATTAGAACTCAGTCTGGTCTGAAGGTTGCAGAGGACAGGCATGGCTTTGGCAGGGTGGGCATGGCTGAGAATCCAAAGTGGCACAAGAGGAACGGTGAGACAGAAACACGTGGAGAGGCGACGCTGGAGACCAGCAGGAACACCACGCAGCGATGCACAAGGCAGGGCTGTGCCTGGAATACAGAAAAGGTACCAGACCTCGGTACATCTCCTCGCTTGGCAAATGTTTGCACGCACCAGGTGACAGCGCCCAGCCCTGTCAGCCTGGAGGAGAAGCAGTGACAGAAGTACAGGAGTTCACAGTAATTTACAGGAGCAAAGGACAGCGCTGTTGCGGGTGATGCGACCGTCCACCTGAAAGAGTGGAGGATAATAAACAGCTGTACGTTGGATCCTGATGCTCCAGCGAGGATGGTGCCAAGGTTAAGATGATCTGTAAGCAATCAGCAGCTCTCCAGCCCACCCAAACCTCTGACTGGTAGCACACAGCAGCACTTTCTCCATCCACGACAGTCCTTCTGGATCAGCCAAAGCCATGCCCTCTGCTACGAAAAAGGCTGCTGCAAAGCCCTCTGCTCTGCCCTTGAGTGACGGCTGCCCAGCAATCTCCAGTACAGCTTAATTTGATAATAACCCTGAGCCAGTTTAAATACTTCAATCATGCCACCTCTTAATCATCTTCTCTCAGAACACAATAATCCCACTTTGGTTAATCTCTTCTCCTGTGGAAATCCTGTCACTCCTTTATTGTCTAAATGACTTTACACTGTGCTCTCTCCCACAGAAAAAATATCTGCCTTCACATAAACTGACAAAAAGGGGACATTACTCCCGGTGTGGTCTAAGTAGCTTCGTGGCACTGGGTCTGTAACATCCATGAGCAGCTCGTGAAGGGTCAACACTTCAACTGCATCCACAAAAGCACGTGGAGGTAGGGCAACAATTTATCCAGGTGTCTCCTGGAATGCCTTCAGTGAAGCTCGCCCCTAGAGGTGGCGGTGCGAGGCCATCTCCTGTATCATCTGCAACCTCAGTGTCCAAGGCATATGGGCAGGTTGTGGCATGTGGACAGGCAGCTGAGATGTGGATGGCTGCAAATAATTTAGGAATCATAGAATTATGGAATGGCTAAGATTGGAAGGGACCTTAAAGATCATCTAGTTTCAACCCCCCTGCATAGACAGGGACACCTTCTACTAGATCAGGTTACTCAGGGCCCCATCCAACCTGGCCTTAAACACTTCCAGGGATGGGGCAGCCATAGCTTCCTTGGGCAACCTGTTCCAGCATCTCAACACTCTCACAGGAAAGAATTTTTTCCTAATGTCTAACCTAAATCTCCCCTCTTCACGTTTGTAACTGTTTCCCCTTGTCCTCTTGTTATGCACTCGTGTAAAAAGCCCTACCCCAGCTTTCTCATAGGCCCCCTTCAGAGACTGAAAAGCTGCTACAAGGTCACCTTGGAGCCTCCTCATTGTTTGTTTGTTGGTTGGTTGTCTTTTTTCTTTCTTTTTTTTTTTGTTTTGTTTTGTTTTTGTTTGTTTTGTTTTTTTTTCTTTTTGTTTTTTTTCTGGAAATGCTGGGCATGCAGATGTGTGGGCTTTGGACCAGAAAGAACAGACCAACAGAGGCAGGAGACCGGCAGTGTCTCTGTAAGAGAACAGGATGTCGCAGCTCTGAGGAGAGAGAGGACTACAAAGGGTGCTGTGGGCTGCAGTAAATCACATGCTCCATGGAAGACTCCCCATAAGGGATTATCAGTTCCTGGTTCTTCCCTCTCTGATCTATGAAATGTTCTGTACAGTCAATGGAGTCAAATGGATAGTTGTTGTTAGGAAAATCTGAGGCAGAAGGTTTCATATGAAGGCATTTGCAGAGTCAGAGAATCATAGAATTGTTTTGGTTGGAAGAGACCTTTAAGATCGAGTCCAACTGCTGACAGGGCACTGCTAGCCTATGTCTCTCAGCACCACATCTCCACAGCTTGGAAATCCTTCCAGGGATCAGGGGGACTCCAGCCCTGCCCTGGGCAGCCTGGGCCAGGCCTGGACAACCCTGCAGGGGAGGAAATTGTTCCTCAGCTCCACCCTAAACCTCCCCTGGGGCAACTTGAGGCCTGTTCTTCTTGTCCTGGCTCCTCTTGGGAGGAGAGCCTGATGCCTCCTGGCTTCAACCTCCTGTCAGGGAGTTGTGGAGAGCCAGAAGGTCTCCCCTGAGTCCCCTTTTCTCCAGGCTGAACAAGCCCAGCTCCCTCAGCTGCTCCTCACCAGACTCCTGCTCCAGACCCTTCTCCAGCTCTGTTGTCCTTCTCTGGCCATGCTCCAGCTCCTTCCTTGAGTGAGAGGCTCAAAATTGACCCCAGGATTAGAGGTGTGGCCTCCCCGGTGCCTAGTACATGGGGTCTGTACTGGACAAAAGATTGTCAGGATGTCCTGGCTGCACTTTATTTATTTTTTTTTCTGCAATTGTGACAGCCAGAAATGTAATTGCAAATTAAAAAAAAAAAAATATCAAGATGAGACTTTTATACATTCACTCTTTCACCAGGATGCAGGGTTTGAGGGAGGGCAGCAAATGCTTCACCAAAATTTCAGGAGAGCTGACATAAGCGGTGTTTCATCAAAATCTGGAAAAGGTTTTTGCTTGGAGAAGAGAGAGAGGTGAATCCACTCATAGGAAATCTGTTACTGCTAAGCCTGCACCAGCTCTGCAGACCACAAATATTCCCCCAGAATCTTTGTTTTACGGGAATTTATAAAAGGTGGTAAGAATGGTGTTAGCTGGCTTTACTCCCACACAAGCAATAAACAGAGAAAGGCAGCTCCTGGTTGGTTGTTGCATTCTATGTCACAATTTCTTATGCTTAAATGAAACAAATACAGTGTGTTCGTGTTTAATGCAATTTGTGGAGACACTAAAGAAAAAGATGCTGATATTTAGGCTTGAAATACTGTCTCCAGCAGCATGAGGTTGTGATTGACAAACACTCAGGCCCTGGGACCCGCAGCGCAGCTGATGTTCTCCCATCATAA
Source organism: Baryphthengus martii (assembly GCA_013396935.1). Lineage (NCBI taxonomy): Eukaryota > Metazoa > Chordata > Aves > Coraciiformes > Momotidae > Baryphthengus > Baryphthengus martii. Next base: position 334,561 of record VWZK01013330.1, read on the forward strand.
CACCCCGCGTAGGGTGGACAATTCTTTTCCCCAGCTTCTGTCTTGTAGTTATCATTATCAGACAGGTTTTTGTTCCGTCGGTGCAATGAGGCCAAGCTTGAGCTCAAATAATGAATAGGTGCCTTTTAGTTGAGTTCATTGATTTGGGAGAGACAGCATTTCATAGCCCTGATTGATCTCGTGAATAACCATAGGCGCTGCAAGCTGGGCAGAGATGCTTTGATGCCGTGTCTGCTTTGAGATTTATTTTTCCAGCACGCTGAAGTGTGACTGAATGGTATACACTGGCTCAGATCGCATCGCAGGCGCCTCCACTGGCTTCCTACAGACCCTCAAGAGTCATGATGTAGAAACTACCCATTTATCCTGCTAAATAGGTGTCCTCTGCGAGCTGGGTGTACGGCTGGGTTGGTTTTTTTTGTAGGATAAGGGATGGGTCTCCGTGGGTACCACCACCATGAGCAAGGTATTCCCAGTCTTCTGGCCAAGGTGTTCTCCAGCAAGTATGCATTCTAAAAGAGTGGAGTTCAGTTTAAATATCACACGAGTAATAGCCTGATCCTGATGACGTTGCGATTGTCAGACCTGGACAACTCCATATTAGCAGACCCTGGAGGACTCCAGGAGGAATCAGTGGTGAGGGGTGCAAGGCACGGGGCAGAGGCTGTCTAGCAGGCTGTTGGGAGGCAGGAGGAGGAGGATTTATCCTCTCTGCAGAGGTTTGATGGCTCCTGGCTGGTGTTCTTCTGGACCACCAGTGCTATTGGCCACACTGGCTGAGCATGGCTTCCCCAGCCACCGAGCAGTGCCCAGCAAAGGGATTGATGTGAGGGCAGAACGTTCTCCATCGGTATTTTCATCTATTTATTTCTCTGCTTTAAAATAAATATTTGATAACTTTTCTGGGATTAAGCCCTCTGATCGGGGCCCTGATGATTTATTTATATACATGCTTATTCTGCTGCGGCACTCTGCCGCAGGAGATGGAGACATCCTGGTGGCTGAGGCACCAGCATAATCACAGATGTGTCATCTGGGGGCACTTGGTGTGACGGTTGATGGCTCCCATGCCACCCCTGCACCACTAAGTTACCTCTGCCCTTACGCCCGGAGCTCTTGAGGAGACAAGAAAAGCAGCTGGGCAAGGGGTGATGGGGCAATTGCTGCTCCGATGCCTGAGGAGACACGTCTTGCCGGAGCCCTTGGTCTTTGAATCTCCACTTTCAGCAGCGAGGAATGAAAGGAAACCCAGAGAGACAAATTGTTCAGAAATAGGAGCAGAAGGTAGAAGGAGGAAAATGATGATAATTTGCTAAGGAGATAGGGCACACTCAAGATGGATACTTCAAGCGCGACGTGCTCGCAGAGGGTGACCTGTGCTTTTGCCTCCTGTAATCCAGATGACCGACAGACGCTGGTTTTGAAAAGCTGCCTTGTCAGGCTGGCTGGGATTCATTGCCAGGTATCTGACTGTGGGATGCCTTGAAAGGCTGAGTCCTCGTTCGGAGTTGATTTAGGTCGCTGTGCGACGCTGTGGAAATGAACACAGCTGTGGCCCTCTCTTCTGAGTCAAAGGAGACTCATCCGTATGCACAGGCCACTCGAGGACTCCTAGGCAAGATTATAAAGGCAGGTACCGGCGCCCTGACAAATGTTAAGGTTGTCGGGATCAGACGTGGAGAAAAGCCCTCTGATTGCAGCCGGGGCAGAGCCACACAAAAGGCTGTGCCGGCGCTGAAGCTTAGGAAAGGCAAACAAATTTTCATGAAGTGCAGCATTACCTATTGGAAAGAGCCATTTGGAGAAATGTCAGGTTGCCATACATGCAAAGATTGTAAATTAGGACTGTAAAGCATCTGGGGAAAAAAAAAACATCCTGTGCTAGCTGACCCATGAGACACTGGCTGGATGCAAAGTGCTTTGGTTAAACTGCCTGGCCCGTGCCCTGCAGGCAGGTGGGAGGGAGACAGTGATCCCTCTGCCCTCAGCATCTCAACTGATGAAAAACTGCAGCATGATGCTTGTTAACTCCTCTCGGCTGGGTGGTGATTATGCATGGTGACAATAGCTATGCCCTCCGTTGGACCCTCCACTTCCCAGGGTCCCGGTCGGAGCCGCTGTCCCTTTGCCGGTTGAGCTGAGTCAGGGGGTTGATTTCTCCTGCTGCTCCGTGCACGGCAGAGCTGAGCCCGGCAGCTCTCACCTGCCTTTGGCAGCGGGATCCAGGGGGCTGGAGCTCTGCTAACGCTGCATTTTGGGTGGGAGCAGACTCATGCTGTGGTACCACAACTGGTCAGATGCAAAAGGATGGGGGGGCTGAAGCAGCAGATGGTGTTGGCTCTTCCACCCCTCACCCCTCTCCCTTCCCTCCTGGCTGACACGCGAGCACTCACCGGGGCCCTGTGTTCATTTATTCCTCTCATTTGCGATTCTGCCTCTGTGAGAGCACAGGGAAGCTTCACTGATGCTCTGAGCCAAATAACAAGCTCTCGGCGTTTTGTTCGGCGCAGGCAGGTAAGCAGCGGGGCCCTGGAGGGTGCTAGCAAAGAGCAGCACCCTGGGTGCAGTGAGGCTTTGTAGCAGCTCCTCTGGGCTTTTGGGTTCAAAGAAAGTGATTTTGCTACCTCTCATCAACACAGGGAGGAAAGCGGCTCTGGAAAGCCCGGGGATGGGCAGGAATGCCCATCCTCCTGCGGCTGCTGACCCATGACATCTGACTGAGCTCCGGCTCTGGCCTGGAGGATGTTTCATCCTCAGCCTGGGTCCAAGGTGGCGTTTTTATCTGATGGATTTTGGGAGCACGGGAGATGCTGGACGCAACAGCAGAGCTCCAGCGTGCGCTGAAAGAGATCATCAGCACAAGCAAATATTTTTCCTGAGATGGTGAAAGCTGAGTGGTCATGTAGGAGCATCTCTGTGGAGGTGGATGCCACCTGGGGAAGCAGTGTCTGTTGAGCAGCCCTCCAGGACAGACAGACAGCTGCTGGCCATCAGCAGCCTAGCCCTCAGGCACAGCAAGCAGGAGAGGCAAGGTAGATTGAGGGCCCGTCTCTGATCACGTGTCCTGAAGGGAACTAATTTATCCTGAATTTCCACCTTTTGTTGGATTTGTGAATACACCCTGATTTCTTTGGTGTGTGAATGTGTTTGCCTGATACTTTGGATGAACACATTTCAGCCTCCCCGCTGCGTTGGCTGCCTGCTCCCTTCCAGCACATGCTATTTGCTATTCATGCCCTCTCATCGGGCGCCTTTCACAGTGATTTCGAGAGGGGAAGGATGACTAATGCATGCCAAGCAGTAGGTAACACATTTGGAGCCCAGTTTCTGACCTATAATCCTTGATGATGAAGCAGATGAAACACTCGGGATGGCGAACCTCTTCATGCAAACCTTGTCGTTCTCTGACTCCTGCAATTGTCAGTCAAAAAACCCGAGGTGGCCTCACAAACGGCAGCAAAGAAAACTGGTCCGCAGGTCCACTTTGGGGCTTGTTTTGGTGTGAGGAGAAGTTTTTTAGAGGCAGACAGTCTAACACAGGGTTAACAGCACGGCTGTAATGGAAAATGGCTGTGTGCTCCAGTATGTACGAGGGACACAAGCCACTCTTTAGAACTAATACTAAAAAAAAAAAATAATAGGAGTGAAATAGCCCTCGTCTCGGTGCCTTTGTGTTGTGCAGAGCTGCCACGGAAAGCGGCTACATCACGGCGTAATTGCCCTATTGTAACTTTTAGCCTCTTATTACTTCAGTGGCCTGATCCCATGGGGTTTTGTCTTGGCGATGGCTGAAAGGATTTATGGGGAGCTTCCTCTGCAGCTCCAGGCAGCGGCAAATTTCTATTGTCCTCGGTTGGACACATCCCCGTGAAGAACAGATTTCCTCCTGCCTGAACGTACGACGCTGACTTTTTGAATACAGAACAGGCTTCTGACCTGGTACAACAAAAGTGGCTTGTGATTAATGCTAGTCAATGGCACATCCACTAACAAACCTAGCACTCTGTATGGCTTATTTCACGTGTCTCGTGCCCTCACCGGAGAATAATATGGGATGCTTCAAAGTTCCTGTAATATGAACTCGCTAAAATTGTGCTTGAATTCAAGCTAGAAATGAAATAATAGAAGTAATGGTCATTTCCTTCGGCTGGTCTTCATTACTGCACATTTCTTCTTGGGCTGAAACTGAGGAATGTGTTTTTATTGGGCCACATCCATAAAGAGCTGCACTTTCAGAAAATGCCTGATGTTGATGTCATTAAGGGGCCTGAAGCCGTGGGCTGTTCTAAGTAAAGCCGTCTTGTCAAAACGATCTGCTCAACAGGTACAGTTTCAGGAGTCAGGAGAGCTCCCAACTTTTCTTGTGCTGGGGGCAAGCTTGGGGAGCACCTTGTGCAAGGAAGACAAACAATTTGAAGTGGTGGGGTCTTGCATTCACCGTCTTATACCGCCCTGCTCTTGGCAACATCTATAAACCCAGTATTTTCTGAGGCTGCCTGGGAGGCTTTGTCCAGCCAGCTCTTGGGCTTGAAGGGTGAAGTATCATCACAAGCAACAGCAACAACAACAAAATCTCAAAAGAGCTGGCACATCTGTTAAAACAATTGTAGCCTAATTTGAAACCAGAGAATAAATAGTCAATTAATTTTATTTCAGTTGAATTTCATAATTGATTATTGCATGGTATGGCTGCGATTTGTGACTGTTTGGGTAATTACAACATGTGTCCTTAATATTTTTAATTTAAATTATTACTGAAATGCACTCTCAGATCTGACTGTGCTTCGGCATGTTTCTGTATCACATTTCTCTTTCCTCGGAGAAACAGTTATCATAATCATCAGCACCATCATCATTTTTGCAATTGGAAACTCTTTTAGACAGGGAAGATAATTTTCCAGAGGAGTGGGTGCCCCGCAGGAATAAGCCAGGACAGTTCATATCCCGTAATGATGACTAGAATACATTCACAAAACATTCAGGAGACATTTCAATTTAGGTGAAAAAAAAACAGCAAGAATTATTTTGTTACATATTCTTGTCATCATTATTATTACAAACAGAAAATTCAAAACATCTGGAATCTAAAGTGTCTCTGCTGCGACAGGGTAGCAACAACGCTCCACTAATGTCGTGAAGCTCTGTGGAAGCCCATGTAGGAGATGAAGATTTTATTTTAAAATTATAAAAACAGATTTCTCTCACGTGCATTCCCTTATTGCCCACATATTCACCAGTTCTAGGACACAATTTATCCACTGCACTTGCTGTGACACAAGAGACGTTAGAGATGCTGACTGGGAAAGCCCCTTCCTGCCTTCTGGCTTCTTCTTAGGATGAAACAAGTGCTGATTTTTGGGAGAGCCTTTGGTACCCTTAGTGTGCTAATGGTGATTTTGATCTCTTGTGCATCCATCCTGTGCCACCTCTGGGAGTCACTGGACATCAGTGCTGATTTATTCCTTGTCTTTCACCTGTCTACTTGGGTATTTTATGGCTTCAGCCCTTGTCTTTATTTTCCTGCCATTGCTTCTTTTGAGGTTGTTCAGCCTGGAGAAGAGAAGTCTCTGGGGAGACCTTATTGTGACCTGTCAGTATCTGAAGGGGGCCTACAAGAAAACTGACTTTTCACAAGGGCTTGTAGTGACAGGATGAGGGGTAATGGCTTCAAACTGGAAGAGGGAAGATTTGGATTAGAAATTAAGAATAAGTTCTTCGCTCTGAGGGTGGTGAGACACTGGCACAGGTTGCCCAGGGAAGCTGTGGATGTTCCATCCCTGGATGTGTTCAAGACCAGGTTGGACGGGGCTTTGAGTAACCTGCTCTAGTGGGAGGTGTCCCTGCCCATGACAGGGGGTTGGAACTAGAGGATCTTTAAGGTCCTTTCCAACTCAAACCATTCTATAATTCTATGATTCTTCCAGGGCTTCTGCCTGGCCCTTGTTTTAATCTGGCACTTGTCTAAGGCCGGCTCTGTTTTCCAGTGAAGTGCATGGAGATGCACTATAGTCTTGGCTGGTCTTCGTTACTGAACATTATTTCTTCAGCTGAAACTGAAAAATCTGATTTCATTGTACCTGCTCATATGGAGCCATCACCTCTACCATTTCCATGTCCCTCTTTCGCCATTCCCTCTAGACCTTCCACCCCCCAGCACTCCTACACGTGTGCCAGTTTCTACACCTCTTACTAAAATCATTACATTCTGATGGGATGCCCATCAGTCCCGTGGGATTTCCCAAGGCTTTATCACTGGCTGCCGGGACAGACTAGGGAACGGACTGAGGAGCCTAGGGTCTCGGATAACCCTGGTCATCCGAGTGATCCAGAGGTTTGTTGTGGTTTTCCTGACGTGTTTCGGGAAATGGTTGCTGTGCTAAATGTCTCCTCTCTGCCGGCAGGCGCAGCTGGTTGGCTGGTGCCAACCTGCCGCTTACCCAGATTAATACTGGTACAATAAAAAGAAGTGGCATCTAAAGCCAGCTGTGAGAGCTTGGGGTAGACATGGTCATAATGGCTTCTGAATGCCAGAGAAGAGGCAGAGTGGTTATAAATTGAAGGAGATTACATTTAGGGAATAGGAAGGTTTGGAAGTGGGTCACCGAGATGCACAGACCAAGCTCACTTCCTGGCACCCCTGTTGGGAATCCATCTAATGACGTATTCCTGTTAATTCTTTACTTGGGCATCCTCACAGCCCAGCTCATCCTCAGGCACTCCAGCCCAGATGAACCTGCCACAGCTGCCTCTCACTCCCAGTTCCCCAGGACACCTGGAGCCGGAGCGTACGTGTGTGTGTGACAGGACCAAAGGGAGCACCACTAATTACCTTCCACAAAGCTGTTATCTCCTCTGCATTGGGTTCGACCAGCAACAGTGGCCTTCGAAAGGAGACGGAAGGAGTGATTTCATGCACTGGTTGTGTGTCCTAGATAACGGCTTGCTGGGAGGGGAGCTGAGGAGAAAGCAAGCAGCTGGAAAAGTCTTCAAAACTGCTTGTTTTCCTTTTATTTATTTTTTTTTTGTTAACATTTAGGGCCGTGGTGCAAAGTTGCATGAGTTTGTGTTGGGACCACCGGCATGGCCATTGTCAAGCCCTCTCATTTAACCGGGACCGAATCACAGCACTGGGATAAACGAACTAACAACGGCAGCGTTTCCCGACGGTGGGTACCTCCATCAGCAGCCGGTCAGCCCGTAGAGGTGCTGGCTGTGTTTTCACGCTGCATTTTCACACACATAGTCATGAGCTTACTGAGGCTGAGGAGGAAATTGAGCTGGCACCGAGGACCAACTCAGTGCAGCAGGAGAGTTCTTGATCCACAGCTATATCCGCATCCAGATGCGAAGCGGTAACCGGGGGACGAAATCACCGTTCACAAAAACTAAGTTGTGAACTGGTTTGTTATTTTCAGGTGGGATATGAACAAGCCAGGTGCCTTTTAAGAACGCAAGACGCAGCGCCGCCGTTCTCGCAACAAACAACATCATCTGTACGCGGAGATTTGGGGGGGTTTCAGGAGAACCAGTGGCACAAAGGGGGGCTTAGGGAGCCAGATAAGTGGGAAACTTGTCCAATGTGACAGTTAGAGATTTTGAGGGGCTATTAGGTAGGATGGGCATCCACACTTTTATCGTGGATTAAAAAAACATTAGAGAGAGCTCAGAGAAGAGCTGCAAGAATGAGAAAAGGTCTGACAAACCTGCTGTGCGATGATAGGCTTAAGGACTTCAATCTATTTAGCTCATCAGAGAGCAAGTTGAGAGGTGACTTGATCGTGGTCTCTAAGTACTTCCAGGGAGGAGATTTCTGATAGCAGAGGGTCCTTTAATCCAGCAGACAAAGACAAGCCTCAGTGGCTGACAGGTGGAGCTGAAGTATGAAAAATTCAAATTGGAATTAAGACACAAAGGTTTCACAGGAAAGGTAATTAACTTCTGAAACTGCTCACCTAGGGATGTGCTGAATCCATCTTTAAACGATTATTGAAGAGATTTGCTCTCATCTAAACACAAGTTATAGGCTTAAAGGCATTCACCTGCATGGAAGTGGAGAGAAATACCCTCCACTATGTCTACGTGCATTGCCCTGCTTGCTCAGACCTGGTCAGTAGCCTGATCTCATGGTGAGGACGTGATTTGAGTTCACAGCACATGTTCTTCTCCTCCTGGGGTGCACTGCACTAGTGGGTGTGAGGATGGGGACTTCTTTCCCTGGGGACATTCAGGGGGTGCCTGTGGGTTTCTTTTTGGAGTCAGGTGTTGATCACATTCAGTTTGTCTCTGATCTGGAGACTTGAGTTGCCAGACTACATCCATCTGCAAGCAGTTTATACCCCTTATTTTTGTTGCAATGTTCTTTGTTTCAGTCCTCCAGCTCACCTTGGGTTTAGATAATGTTGGCTTTGGCATCAGGGTTGTCTGACCTCTCCTCTGACTCGATCGCTGAACTCATCATGATATTGTCTCCCACTGCCAAAGGCGCATCTTCGAACTGAAATTGGCTCAGATGCTCATCATTAGAATAAAACTCTTAAGAAAAAACTGATCTCAGAGGAACACCAGTTGCAGGGCCAATAAAAACACAAAGATCCATTGGTCCTGGTAGGTGCCAGGGCCCTGACTGCACCAAGAGACCTTAATGGCCCTGATCAGCCTCACCTGGGCTCTCATCCACACCTTGCCCATGACCCAAGAATCCTATTTAAAGGCAGCCCTGGGCCACCCTTTCTTTCTTTATCTGAACTGTGTTGTAGGTGTGCTTCTCTGTAGCTCTTCTGGACCTACCTCCTGGATGGACCTTGGACCTTTGCTGCACCTCAGTTCTGGCTGGCTCCATCTCATTCTGCACCTCTGGATGGACCCTGGAACCAGTTCATTGCTGGGTAAGTCTGGGACTGTTTTTTAACCCTGTTGTCAGCAGCTGGCTCTACCTGCTGGGTTCACAGGCTTGTGGTGAGGATACTGCTTGTGCTGAGGCTTGCGCTGCCTCCCCTTCCCTTAGGAAGTAGGTGGCCCTTGCTGATCCCCAACAGTAGGAAGCCCTTAGTAAGCAAAACTGAGGCAGGAATATTTATTTTCCAAGATGAGGTCTTGCAGGTCCATCTGCACATCAGTGCTGGTCCTGTCGCAGTTGTAAATTAATCCCCTAAGACTGTCAGTGGTCAACACGTGTTGTGAGGTGTTGAGCAATGGGTGCAGCACTTCCTGTAAAGTGCTGTTTAGTGGCTGCTTATCCACTGGATAGCACACCTGAAGAGAAAAATCTCTTTCAGCAGGAAACTCCTGGAAGTCTCAGCTGGCTGTTAAGCTGAGAATGCCTGTGCTTGTGACACTGATGTCGTGGTACAATTGGTGAACACGTCAGCAGAAATGAGAAGAACTTTTGGGATACCTAGAAAAATTCTTGCAAGTGTTAACAGAATGCCCACATCATCCATCCCTCCTAGGCACCTTCCACTCACCCATGTCACCAACTGGAAATGCTCAGGTCTTGGGGGTGACCTTTATGTTGTATTTGGGCCCTCAAAGCCGATGGCATCAGCAGTGTGCCAAGGGTTTCAGAGGGTTCAAGCTGTGTTCTTCCACCCTCACTGGGCAATACCTGAGTTGAGCTTTTTGGTAGCGCTTTATCCCCCATTTACAGCTCCAGAAGCAGTGCTGTAGGGCACCATGAGCAGCTTGGCAGCTCCTTAATTTCTCTGCTGCTAAGGTCCTGAGGGACAACAGGGCTGCTCTGCTTGCTCCTGTATCTGCTGCCCAGGGAGGGAGAGTGACCCAGCACCAAACAGATGCTTGTCCCTGTACTTCAAAGCAGGGAGAAGAGACAAGGGAACGGGAGCAAATTTGGTATCCTGGCTTTTGTCCTTTATGTTTCTCTGAGCTTGCTGGTGGATCCAGACCCCAGGGACCACTGCCTGCCAGGCAGCATGTGGGACTGCTCATGTGGGAGCCAGTTATGGCTGAAGATGGGTATTGCTGGTATGTGACAGCTTTTCAGACAGACATCTTTTTCTTATGTTTTAGTAGGGGGGAAAAAAAAGGAAATATTTTGAGTGAGACAAGGAAAAATCTGTTCTGAGACAAATTCTTTTTTTTTCTTTTTTTTCTTTTTTTTTTTTTTTTTTNTTTTTTTTTTTTTTTTTTTGAATGAATGAAATGAAAGCTTCCCAGCTGAATTGTTTGCCCACCCAGCAGCCCCCCCCAGGCTCTGCTCAGAGCAAATCCTCAGCTGCCTCTGGTAGGAAGGGGGATTTCAGACAGCTCTTACTCCACCAAGTTACCCCCTGAGGCGAAAACAACAAATTTCCTCCAGAGCAAGGGTTGCCCAACTGTTTTAGTCAGGAGAATATACTCCTGTAGTGCTGTCTGGAGGGATCACACTCTTGCACAGAATAATCCACCGAAACTGCAATAGAGATTTAATGTAGCAGATGTAAACCTGACTCTGTGTCGAAGAACTACTGGGCATGTAGAGGGTTGTGCTGGGAGGTGTGACCAAAAAACCTCTAAAAATTGCCTTTCAGAGTGGTTGCTGCAGCTTCTAGGACAACACAATAGCCTTGGCCGGTTTGTACTTAGGGGAAGGGTAGATGCAGTGGTCCAGGAAGCTGCATGTGGCCCATAGTAGCATGAATGTCATATACTCACTAGTGAGGATCTGAGAGTTCGGAGCCAGTGAGGAGGAATAAAATAAAAAACCCCAAACAAACAAAACAAACCACCTCACCAGCAGATCGGACTCATTCTGGCAATATAAATGAAAAGCCAAACGAAGCCGAGAAATTCATTCAGCCACATCACTCATGTTGAGCCTTAAAATGTTCTTACGAGCCAATGAGAATCATTAAAGAAGTGACAGCTGGGTTCTCAAGAGGAGAAAGAGTCAGAGTACTAGACACAGGCTATGCTCTAGCAAGAAAAATTTGATGAGCTAGCCTCTAAGTTACTGATTTCTATGACTTCATCAGTCCATTAAAAATGCAAGTGAATGCCATTTGTTGTTAGCTCTGCTCCGAAGATATTAGATGGAGTCAATTCACAGCTCTTCAGTGGATAATACTTTTTGTTTTGAGCAAAGGGTGTTGAAACAGAATGGAAAATTAAAGCAATTTTTCTGACAGCAATGCATAAACGTTGACCATGAAAAGGAAAGGAAAAAAAACACCAACGCAACACAAAAAGCAAGTCCATATCTAACCGAGTGCATCTGTATTAGGCAGCAGTGATTTCATTACTGCTCTCATTTGAATAGAGGCAGAAGATGATGTGCCCTTTCTGTAATGGAAATGCTCTTCAAGTCCAAGCTACCCACGGTCATTACAATCTGAAGAGGATTGCTTAGGAAATGGCTGTACAGAGCCGGCTGTGTGCACAGCGCTTGCTCGTTACCCAAGCCTGTGGGGCTGGGTGCAGATGGGTCCTGCTTTCCCATAAATACTCATGTCGATGGGGATGTTGGTCTGCCCTGGAATGTCTCAGACCTTTGTCTTTTTGTCCAACAGTTCGGTGGTGTGGTCTGAGCAGGGGGCACCTTCAACCCTGCTTGCCGGGCTTTTTGGAAGTGTTCTTTAAGCCCTTGAAAAGCTCAAGAGAAACTAAAGCTCTGACTAGAGGAAAGGCTGCACTTGGGATAAGAGGTAGCAGTGTTGCTGTGGTCACTGCTCTTGTCCCAGCTCTCTGCACACCTAAGGCAGGAGCACCTGAGATGTTGTTGCTGAAACTCGTGTTTGTCTCTGCTGGTTGTTTTTTTCGTCACTGTGGATTGTTCAAGGGCTTCCCCACCACTCCGTTCATCCTTCCTCCAGCTGCATGGGAGCTGGTGCAAAGGAGAACTGGTCCACGGCATGATGAGGTCTTCTGTGCTGCCCTGGTGTGTGCTGCCACTGTCCCAATAGGATACCCTACCCCAGAACCAGCCCACCCTGCTCTCTGTCTGCCTGGCATGTGCTTTCTCCCCACAGGACCCAGGATTTGTGTGCAGACATCTCTGCAAGGGGACAGGAGCCTCCTGAGCTGTCTCACCTGTCTTTGCATCTTTTTGTGGCAGCTTAACCTAGAACTGGGCTGGTCTTTCTCCTGGAGATGTGCCCATCTCAGTGACCAGCCATGTCCTAAGGGTCTCCTGGGCCACCACTGGTGGGATCTTGACTTCACCCGCCTCAGCTGTGCCCCTGCCTTGAACTAAGCAGAGTGAGGACGGGCAGCAAGGGCTAAAGGGAGAGATCAGGAGGGTCGGGGTGGGGGAAGAGATGTAACCGCCAAGCTTCAGCCAAGGTTAAGAGTGCCGTCTGTCATGGTGCCACTAGATGTCCTTATGAGAAAGGGCTTGGTGCTGCCCACGGCCAGGTAACCACAGAGAAAAGGCTGGGACTGGAGCTGGAGGCGCCTCTGCTTCCCTCACCTCCACCCAGGGCTTTGACTCTTCCACAGCCAATTTAGCCACGGGCAGCGATTCCCAGTTGCGGGGCCAAGCTCCAAGGGAGGGGGAAGGAAGGGCAGAGAGGCGTCCTGGCAGTTGCCTGGGGATGCTGGAGCACGGGAGGGTGCTGAGTCAGCTCTCGCCGCTCCTTATGAACTCCAAGCGTTAAGAGAAGAAAAGGCTGTGCTGTACAGCTCCGAGAGGAGCTGCGTGGGAGGATGAGCCGGCGCACAGCCCCGTGGAGGGTTCTCACATGGCTCAGATCCTCTTTGCAGAGCTCCTAGAAGCCAGCCCGGAGTGGGAACCACTGGGCAGTGCTCCTCGCCGAGCCCAAGTCCCACGTGTGTAGGATGCGCAGCACATCTTCGAGCAGCCTTCACTGTAACGGGCTTCGTGCTGCTGGCGCAGGGATCTTCATGGGGTGCCAGCCCTGTCCTGCTCTGCTGGTGGTGGGTTGGCCATGTCCAAGGAGACTTAGGCAGGCCAGGCGGTGCTCCCCCTCCTGCCTGCTGCTTCGGTGCTGGCAGTGTGTTGGGAGAAGGACTGTGAAGCAGAAGGTGAAACTCTGCAGCGAGGAGATTAGAGCTCTTGTGTTTTTCTTTCTTTCTTTTTCTCTCTTTTTTTTTTTTTTCCTTCAAAGGAATGACTTCGTATTTTTGGAAATAATAGCTGCTCTGAAAATCCTGGTACAAACTCTTCCAGATTCCTGCCTCCCTTATCACGAGCTGTACTAGGGGCCCTGTTGGGAATGCAGAATTTTAACTCTTTGCTGCCTGCTTTCCTTTTGCGGTTTTAGTACCTGACCCTCTCACCCCAGGGTATTGTAGTGGCTCAAATTAATCCTAGGCAGTGCTTGGCGTCGAGGGCAAATCTCAGCAAGAAAGGTGGGTCAGGTGGCTTGGGAAATTGCACTCAGCTTGGTGCAAAGATGCTGGAGATGAAAGCTGGTGGTGCTGGGTGCTGAGCAGCCATGGTTCAGCCGTGCTCAAGGTGTGACTGACATGCAGTCTGCAGCCTGGCAACCAGCAGGCACATCTTTGATATAAAAAAAAAAAAGTTGCCCAAAATAAGAAGAATGTAAATAAAACATTTCGGTGGTTAGGTTTATGGCTTAACCTTCTCATCCGTGTATAGATTGCAACAGGCTTTTGATGTCCCTTGATAGTCAGGAGTCAGGGGAGGGTGGGGTGAGATGCTAAATTCAAACTGGTGGAGCAGTAAGGATGTAAAGGAGGGGAGTTAGCAGCTCACTAATTACATTTACAGATAAATCCTAACTGGGAGAAGATGCAAACTCCAGTGTAAAGTGAAACACAAAAGAACCGGGGAGACTGGAGCCAGCGACAATGCAAACCAGCCCTGATGAATGCAGCTCCTGTATTGTGGGGAAAATAACCCCGAAGCCAAATTCAATGGAACTGAAACACCTGGAGAGCAATAGCCTTGGGCAGAAAGCTCTCCGCCTACCAGGTAGGAGCTTGTAGTCGCTGCTATTGTGTCTTGCAGACCCAGAGGAATTGCATGGCAGGGGCAGGAAGAGGCCTCTCTGTTCCTCCCCTGAATCCCAAGGATGTGATTCCTGTAACGTCTGCGGTGCTGGGTCCCAGGGACCTTGAGAAGCGCGGTGGGAAACGAGCCCAGCAGAGAGATGAGGACAGGAGCTGTGCAGGGACTGCCCAGCCCTGGGCATGGTATGTGGGGGTGGGAACCGAGGAAGAAAAAGGAAGAGCTGGAAGGAGTAAGTAGGACAGGACAGCAGGGGTGACAACCAGGAGGCTGGAGGAAGGGAGAGGAGAGGAAATGCCTCGCAGCAGACATTGCACTTTGCTATTTTTAGGTAATCCTTGCAGCCTCAGCGTGCTGTGTGGTGGTCACCCGAGTAAGTGGGGTGGGATTCAGACGCGGCCCTCAGACCCTGCTCCTGCCCTGACTCTGCCAAGGCACAGGGAACATGGGAGCCTGGCATGGAGCAGGGAACCCCAGCATGCAGACCTCATGTCTGCTCAGCTTCAGGCCTCCCCACTCCTTGTGACAAAGGGACCTCACTGAGGGACTTGGCCAGGGTATGAGTGACACAGTTTACAGCAAAAGAAGGGGGAACCAGCTCGATGGCTTAGGGGTCAACCTGATTTTGGTAACTCGTGCCTCTGCCAAAGCCATAATCTCCAGCTCATCACTTTGGCATGGGCTGTGTCTGCTTGGAGAGAGGCCACCTCCCTTGCTGCTGCCCAGGATGCGGAGTCAGGTGGCTGGCCTGCTCCTGAGATGTTTTCTAGGCTCATGTGTTAGACCCACCCTGTAAAAATCCAGGGTTACCTTTTGCTTCCTGCTGAGCTTGTGGCAGTGGCTCTGGGTTGGCCCACCCAAATGTGCCCTTCCGGACTCTTGACATGTTGTCTTAACACTCTATCCTTCCAAATGGACCAAGAGACAGGCTTTGTGTGTGTGTCCCACATTTCTGGGTGAAGAAGGTGGTGGGCACGGGGCAGCTCTGACCTTGCTGGCATGTGGCACGAGATCAGCCATCTCCATTTCCTGCTGTGACCCCCTAACACCAGGGATGGGCAGATCCTCAGTCTGGGTGTGAGAGGACAATGTATGCCTATGGAGCTGGGGCATCCCACCCTGTGCAGCGCTGGAGGAGCTGCTCCTGTTTCTTGGGGTAAAGAGCCGAGGCAGGGAGGTGTGCTGCCTCATTAGAGCAGAAGCACAAGCCCGTGTTTCAGGAGCCCTCAGCTCCCCTTTCTGCTGCTGTAATTGTGAAATCTGTGTGCCAGCAGTCCTCCTGGGATGAAGCTGCAGGGATAGCGAGGGTTTAATGTGCAGTAATGTGCTTGCTGAAACCTCTCCCCTCCTGAGGCTGCACCATGTACCTCAGCCTGCCACTGCCTGAACCCTCGCTCGGCTGCAGTGAGCTGCAATCGTAGTTTTGCTGCAGAAATAAATGGGATCCCAAGGGGCTTCTCATGACAGAGCCCTCCAGCTGCCCCAAGCAGGTTAGGACAGTGGGAGGAAAAGTCTCCTGTGGGAAAGAGCTCCCTCAGGCCTGCCCCAGGCAGCCTGGCCGCTGTGCAGCGCAGGAGCTGCAGCGCGGACTTGGAAAGCAGCAGAGAAATTCTGTACCAGTCCTACTGAAACCAGACCGACTGGCTGGGGAGAGAGGGGTGGGCTGATCTCATCAGCGAGAGGTTACAAGATTGTGAGCCTGTGAAAGCCAATGTGTTTAGAATGGGATTAGGAGCGATAAAGACACGGTGAGAAGCAAGCGGCAAGCGTGGACCAGACAGATGGAGGTGGCCCTGGAGAGACACTGCCCTGCAGGTCTCCAGTTTTCTGGTTACTGGGGGAACCCTAGTTCCCTGGAGGCAGCATGTTTGGGGGCGTCCATCAGTGTGAAGAGTGCTGCCAGCTCTGAACATCTGTACAGTGGGGCACAAGCAGTGAGGGCAGGTCCCCTTCTAACACAGGAGCCTGCTTGATATACAGGGTTTGCAAACAGCTGCAGCCACCTCTGGACCTTTGGTGAGCTCTGATTGTACACAGAGGTCCCTTGAACCTGTCAGCTGAGTTCAAGTGGGGTTCCTTTCTCCACCGTATTTGTCTCAATGCTGGGCCTCTCTATTTAACATGTGAAGAGCTGTGTATTGGAGGACAGATCTCACCTGGCTTGGAGCATGGAACACTTGGGATTTGTCCCCAGGACCTTTGCACTGTGCTGGGTGCAAGGACTATGTGCACCTGGACGAGCCTTGGGAGACTCCATGCGTGACAGACTCGTGTCTCAGCCAGGACCTCTTCCTTCACCAAGTATCACCTCATGCCAGTGGAAGTAAGAAATGCCATTTCATCTCCTTTTCACCTCTCTCTTTTTTTTGAACTTGCTGGGGATTCAGTGACACACTCTGCATCTGCTGTGCTGAGTTGGAGGAGGTCTCAGTTTTCTTCAGAGCTTATGTCAGGAGCTCTAGCACCCACAGGAAGCTTTCTGAGGATTTTGTCTTTTGCAGCCACAGGAGCTCAAAATGAGTGCTGGAGTTATAAGCTCCCTGTGCTGCTGGTGAGCCCCGGTGCAATCTCAAAGCTAGCTGAGCTCTGGTGAACAGCCCGAGTTCCGCAGCCAAAATAATTTGGGCTCTGCAACTTGAAGCACAGAGCAATTCACAAGCTAACCCACTTGTAGGGCAAAGGATGAAGTGCTACATCCTGAATATGAGCACTGAAATTACCAGTGCCACCTCTGTCAATGCCGCTGAATCCCTCTGAAATGAATTTTTGAGAAGAAATGAGCCTGTTATACAAAGAGATTTGCTGAACACCGTGGATTTGCCTTTTCCTAGCAATGTGCAGGGGCAACACAGGCTGACCTTGCTCCAAGGTCAAACAATATCAGCGTGGGTTCAGCAGCTGGTGCTTCCCAGCGTGCTTGCTCTCTCCGCTTACAAAACGTGGGCCAAGTCCATTCCTGGGGAAACCGGGAGAGGTTACAGCAGGGCCGCTTGGCTTTCTGCAGGGTGAAAGCTAATCAGTCCCAGCGTGCCTCCAGAAGGCATGGGTGTTAATGCATGCCGGTAGGAAGACGCTGACCCCTGAAAAGGTAGCTGGGATCAGGACCAGGGTGTCTGCCGGAGCACGGAAGAGCTGTTTGGCCAGCCTGGAAGCTGGGTGCGAGAAGCCAGCCACCTTTTGAACCCACAGCACAAGACTAAGGAGATCTTCCATGGGGTCACCTCTCCTGCAAAGACTATTTCCATTCATTCATCCTGGAGAGCAATAGGTCTCCACTCACTGCTACCCCCTACCCGCTTCAGAGGGGAGCAGGAGGGGGTTTGCTTGTTGCATCCCAATCTCCTCAAGTGGTCTGGCTTTTGGGGAGGTTCAGAGCAGCCTGATGGGAGACAGACAGCTCCAGAATGTCTGCATGGGACACTTGGGTGACTCAGCATCCAGGGGGTATCTCTAAATCCCTTGGGCAGGTTTGCTCTTTATTTGAAAGATGTTCCAAGCCAGACCCACTGTGGCCAGAGGATGTATTGAGGTCATCAATGGAGAAAAGCTTTCTTCTTCTGGAGGCTTTCTTCCCTTGTGAAGGGAACATGAGCTATGAGACACATCATAGGATCCAGACATTTCGTGCCTGCTCTTTCCTAGCTGCTCTCTGGCTGGTGATGTTGTCCCTACATGGCTTTTTTCCCAGTTAAATTTTCTAACTGTGTTTTAGGGAAGCTGGTCAGGCTTGAGGTCCCATACAGTTGTGTGCTAGGATCTTCCCAAAAGGACCTGGCAGAAGGTAACCTGTTGTGCACCCCTTGTTTCACAGCTCTTGGTGCATGCTGTGCTCAAGGAGGTGGTGATGTCCTCTGCAGTGGGGACAGATGGGTGGGAGGAGATGCCCAGGGAGACCTCCAAAACCTGCAAACCCTAGGGAGGAGCAGGGCACAGGCATCTCCCTCAAGGTTTGGGGTAGGAACCCAATGCCCCCATGTTGGCCGTGAACAGAACAGGACAGGAGGACCCACCTCTGAGGATACAGCGGTCAAAGGGAGAGCTGAGCAGAAAGCCTTTTTGTTTCCCTGCTGCCAGATTCTGCAACTTTAGGGGCTCTCTGATTACAAAGCGAAGCCTTCCCCATCATATTCAAGAGTTTAGAAACCCCTCCGAAGGGGCAAGGAGGAATTTGTTGAGCGAGACCCACTGCAAAGCCACGCTCTGAGCTGTCGTGGTCTCTCAGAGCCGGTGCCGGGAGCTAAGAGGCAGGGAGCTCAGCAAAATCTTCAGATCTTGCTGATTCTAGGGAAGGGAGCACACAGGAACAATTTGGTCGGGTTCCCCACTGCTGGGAGTACTCTTAGATGTTATGATTTCTTAATATACTCCCTACGCAGGAACACACCAGGTGCTGGAATTTCATAAATTTGCATCTTCGCAATAGCTGCTTGATTCCCCAACAGGATCAAAGCTGATCTTTCCTGGAGAGGCAGCCTGTCTATTCAAAGCATTTTCATGTGACAACTTAAAATGGGCCCTGTGACAGCACTGTAGATCTGCAGTGGCCACCACCCAGAAGTCTGTGCTGCTGTTTCGGGCTGCTTTTTGAGTATTCTTCACAATTTTGTGCTCCAGGGCTTCCCCTTCCACTAGCTACCAAGTGACCTGGAGAGGGGCATGGGGATACCAGCTCTTGAAAGGGAAACCTTTCAAGCTCTCTCTTTATTCACAGAACTTTTCATCCCACACAGACTCTCAAAATCTATTAGAAAGACATGTTTTTTCTCAGGTGAATAAAAATATCTTAATGAGAGCATTAAACTCAGTTTCACCTACTTTGACTGGTGCCATGAGGTCTCACAGTAGAACAAACATCTTTTGTTCAATTACTGGGGAAAAAAAAAAAAAACAAAAGAAAAGCTCTTTCCCTTACAGGTTTTGTATTCTCTTGTTCTTGAAATTCCCTTCATTATTCGTCAACATCAAGCATGGACATCTTATTGTTGATGGAGAAGTTTCCGGCTCTCAGGCTGTGTGGCTGGGGTGATTCTTTATGTTACTGGTTGCACACCATTCTTCTCGTGGACACCTGAGAGTAAACACAGAAACAGCAGATCCCCACCTTCTGGTAATAAACCATTACTATTTCCACATCTGACTTCCATAGTTCTGATTGGATCTATCTACCATAGCTTCCAGCTGCTTCCTCCACACCTTCTACTTACCTTTGGAGCTTCTTGCAACACTGATGTCAAGACATGCAGCAAGTTTTCAAGGTCAGCGAGTACAAAGCAGCACTCATCACACTGATGATGGACTGAGGGCATCACCTGAATAGCAAGAGTGTGTATGTGGGTTTCTGCTCTGGCTTTTATTTCAGATGGCTGTTGGTCAGCTGTGACTGGGACAGCTCCATCAGCATTTCTGTCCCTTCAATTGGTTACAGTGGGATGTGCTTCCTTCCCACATACCTATAGCTTTCTCTGCCTTTGGTATGATGCTTCAGTTTTGGGCCATTCACTCCCAGAAGGATCTTGAGGGGCTGGAGTGTGGCCAGAGAAGGGCAACAGAGCTGGGGAAGGGTCTAGAGCAGGAGTGTGGTGAGGAGCGGCTGAGAGAGCTGGGCTGGTTCAGCCTGGAGGAAAGGGGGCTCAGGGGAGACCTTCTGGCTCTCCACAACTCCCTGACAGGAGGCTGGAGCCTGGGGGAGTCGGGCTCTGCTCCCAAGGAACAAGAGACAGGACAAGAGGAACCAGCCTCAAGTTGCGCCAGGGGAGGTTTAGGTTGGAGCTGAGGAACAATTTCCTCCCCTGCAGGGTTGTCCAGTCCTGGCCCAGTCTGCCCAGGGCAGGGCTGGAGTCCCCATGATCCCTGGAGGGGTTTCCAAGCCCTGGAGATGTGGTGCTGAGGGACAGGAGTTAGTGGCGCCCTGGCAGGGATGGGGGAATAGTTGGACTTGATGATTTAAAGGTCTTTTTCCAACCAAAACAATTTTATGATTCTATTCTCTGCTTCCTCTCCCACTGCCTTCTGGTTCAGCTGCAACTCTCTGCACCTTCAGTACATCCTGCTAGGTCTGTGTGCTGGGGTTTCCCAAGAGCAGGAGTCAGGGGGTAACCTGCCAGTTAACATCTCTTAATTGAAGATCACAGAGCAAACACTTCTCCTCAGGCTAGCTGGTAGTTATGGCTGTGATCAGAAGCTAAGGGCAACCCAAATGCAAACATGAGCAGAAGAGTGTCTCGACAAGCTAGGGGACATGATATTTAAGTAAATCTTCAGTTTCCCAGATGGGCTCTGTTTGAGCAAAAGCAGAGTGGTGATGGTGCTAGAAAATAGGAGAGAAATTCATAATCTGGTTTTATTTCCTCTGAACACCTCTGTTTCTTCGTTTTTCTCTTAGGGCGATGTTTCTAGGTGGAGGAATAGGCGGTCTTGGCTTTGTCTGTACCTGTTCTGGTTCTTCCTTGGATGAAGCGGCTCGCTGAAAACATGGTAGTCCCACTATGCCTGGGAGAGTCACCTTCCAAAGATGTTTGAAACAGCATCTACCAGATGTGATGATGCTACAGACAAAAACCATCTGGGTGAGTGGAAATCTGTAGAGAGATAGAGGCACTTTGCAGAGTCCAAAAATGGCAGGGTCGAGGGCTTTGCTGAGCTGGCTTCCTGACTGAAAGTCAGCTGCAGTTTCCAGAGGACCTCGGAATGCTGGTTTGCTTTGGCAAGAATATCTGCAGAGCTGTTACTGGCAGCCACTTGGCCAATCTCCCCAGGTACTTCATCCTACTTAGGATCAGCGTAGCTTTCCCTCTCTGAGCTGTGAAGTTCAAGCCCACGTTGCAAAGCCGGGGGTCTGCAGGAGCTGTGCATGGGCTACCCCAGTGGGTTTTCCATGGGAGATGTGTTAGAAACCAGCTGAAGGGCAAAAAGCCCTTTGCTGGGAAGGGGGTGAAGCACAGTGGGACCAAACTGCTTGGCAGAGAGGAGGGCTCTGCGGGGGTCTGCAGGCCACTGCTCCACACTCCATGGGCTGTCTCCAGAGGAGTTCCTGAAGGATTGATGGCACCGGGTGCCTTTGCAAGACCAAAGCCCCATCACTCAGGAGATGTTAGACATTGTCTGGCGTGACACTCTGCTCTCTGGCGCTGACCGGGGCAGCCTGCTGACTGCAAATCTGCTGGGTCCACAGGCGAATTATCTGCACATCAGCACATTTAAGAGAAATTAATTTCCCTGCAGGAGCAAGGAAGAAAATCTCTTCCAAATCAGAGTCCAGCTTGTGGTGGTTGTTATGAAAGGCGGTGACAACCTCACCGGTGCCACGCAGAGAGGGAACAGCATCTCGCCTGGACCTGCAGACAAGCCAGCAGGCAGGGAAGTCACAACAAGCAAAGGAAGGGGAGAGCCTGGTTAGATGGCTTTTAAAGTTAGTTGCGGACAACTGGAAGCCCTGATGATGTCAGAGCTTTCCCTCTGCAGCCAGTGCAGGGACACGGAAGCGCTGCAGAGGAGCGGCGATGGGGAGAACGCGGTCACAGTTGCATGGATGAGGAGGGCAGTCTTTTTAATAGATCTGCTATCGTCTAGTTAGTGGCATCTGACTGAAGAACAAATGTCTTGCTGCTAAGGAAAAAGAAAAATTTAACTCCAAAGTCCTGCTAGCGCCTGTGCTGGCCTAAAATAATGTGTGGGGTTTAGGACCGAGGAAGGAGTAACAGAAAGGGGGGGGAAGGTACATGAATGGAAATATGAAATGGAATAAAATGTAATGTGGATTTACCAGGAGGAGATCAAGTGAGATAAACCTGCTGCCTCTTTGGAGGAAGATAAGGGATTTATTTATTTATTTTTAAAAAAAAAAAAGGAAGGAAAATGCAGTAGATTTTTGTCTACCTGAATTTCAGCGTGGTGCTTGAGACGGCACTGTATGAAAACTTCCTTGTGCCTCTGGAGAAGATGGGCTCAGTCAGGTGAAAAAGACCCCAGGGAGGTGTGCTGCGCAGTTAACTGGTTCTGGCTCCCCTGTTCCACAGCTTGACCGTGGGTGCGGGATCAGGACAGCAAAAAGAAATAAAAAAAAATAAAATTAGAGGACCAGATCTACTCCTGCTGCTGCAGGCAGCTCTGGGAGAGACAGGACAGCACAGAGGTGTCATCCCTCATCCCTTGGTGTGGCAGAGCCCCCGCCAATGGCGTGTTGGAGGCAGACAAGGGAAAGACTTTCCAGCAGCCATGCTCCTGTCTTCTACCAGCTCCAGTTTGGAGCAGGAGCATCTCTCAGGGGCCAAAGCCCCTGCAGGTGCTTCTCCTGCTCCTCCTGCCTTCCCGAGAGTGGGTGCTGATGGGGTGGACGGGTGCACAGCAGCAGCAGGCAAACCAACTCCTGCCCCATCATTTTTCTTCAAGGAAGCCTTTAAGGACCAGCCAAGAGATGCCATGAAAGCCACTTTCAAGGGGCAAATAAACCACCTGGAGAGGAGAGCGGCACCTATTCCCACCTCCCTGCAGTGAGGCAGGGACCCTCACAAAGAAGTCTTGTCCTTGCCCATGAGCTGTTCCCCCCCAGTGCCATCCCCAGGCTGCCTCAGCCCCAGGCACTCTTTGCTCATCCTGGTGTCTGAACGTACATTTGTCCAGCTCACTGAGTCAGCTGAGGCTGGACCAGAGCTGGGAAGTGTTTTATGTGTGCAGAAATGGAAAGGAAATGAATGCTGCTTCTCCTCTCAAGTTCTGAGATGGGGGAATGATTTGCCAGGGATTTGTAATAGTGTTTTTTTTTTTAAAAAAAAAAAAAAAAAAAAAAATTAAAAAAATCTGCCTGAATAGGCTTTCTGTGGAGAGAAAAGAGAAAGACTCTGAAAGCAGAAAATATGGTTATGTCCTAATAGGAAAATTTATTAGTAGGGACACAAAAAAAAAAAAAAAAAAAAAAAAAAAACAAAAAAAAAAAAAACAAAAAAAANGAAAACCGAAGATTCCCTGGTAGCTAGGAACTGCTCCTGCCGTTGTGGGGCCACACAGCTACCAGGGCAGGAATTTATCCCACACCAACATCCTTTGTATCTCTTCAGAGCAAGTCCTAGAGCAGTGCTGAAGAAACCTGGGAGCTGATCCCTCTGTAGATATCCTTCCGAACGAGAGCCTGTCTCTGCTATGTACTCTGTAAACATTTATGCAAGCCCACCTGCTCCAAACCTTCCTGGATAAGCCCTGGGCTTTTGCCAGGATGCTGATGGCATTCTGGGTCTTGGGAGCCAAATCTGCTTCCCGTCGTCACACTCCATGCCCTGCCATACCGTTGATTTTCTCGCAGTCTGTGTGAGCGTTAGATCCAGCTGAGTCCCAGGTCAGAAACAAAACAAGGTGCCCCCTCCCTGGACCGCAAACCTCTCTAGTTCTGATGATGACTGAGGACCTCGTGTGCCTTTGTTTCCCTGGCTTCTCTCTTCTTACCCAGGGCTGGGAGCCATGAGCGACTGCAGGCAGCAAACCTTGCCCCAAAGGCTGTCCTGCCAACATGCTGGGACCCAGTCCTGGAGAGTGATCTTCCAGAAGTGACACCTGCCTGGAGCAGAGGGAGTCGTGGGGGGAAGCTGCTGAAGCAGGAGGTGTGGAGCCAGGAGGAGAGCAAGCGCTGCGCTGCCTGCTCTGGGGGGAAAGCTCAGGCTGTTGCCTGCCCATCACTGGCAGGGCTCTGCAGAGTTTGGTGTGAAGGGTGTCCTCAAAACGGGCACTTCTGATGGCTGTCACCTGCCTCCTGATTTGATTTTCCATTGGGAACAGGTTGCAGATTACAACTCTGCTTGCATGAGCTTCATTGAGCTGCAACCACAGGAAGATGTCCTGCTGCCCTCCTTCCCCGTGAACTGCTTCGGACACTGCTCTGGCCATGTGATAGGTGCTGTTGCTGCTGATCTGGAGAAAAAACAAACCTTGCTTGGCCTGTTACCCGTTGGCTCTCCTGAGCAGGCTGAGGAGAGGCACAAGGGAGGAGCAGGGCTGGAAGGAGCACGAGGTTTCCCCTTTCTGGAGCAGCGAGCCGTGAGGCTGCCTCAGACATCTGCAGGGGGGTGACTTTCAGCTTTTGTGTCATGGGTCTGGAAAGAAGCTGTAACGAACAAGCCACAAAGGCAATTAATTGCTAATGATCAGCCTTGACTGCCCAACAAGGTTGCAGGCAGGAAGCTGGGCAAAGGCTCTGCAGGTTGCTGGTCTCGCTGGAATCCCCTCAATTCCCCCGAGGTATTTCTACAGGAGCTCAGTGAGAACCTGGGGCCCTGGCACCGATGGAACAGCTCCTGGTGACACAGGACTGTCTGGGAATGCATCACTTGCGTGTCAGGTCACCCTCAGGTCAGTAGAGGAAGGAGCATCAACCAGTGGGAACTGCAAGTGGCAACGTGATCCAGCAGCGTAAGGAAGATGTTTCTCTGTTTCCTGTTCCGCATCCTTGTTGGATAAACTCAGCGGCTGTGTTTGATGAGGCACCATTACTCATCTCCTGGCTGGCAGCAGGATTTCCAGGGATGCTGACTCACTCCTGGAGTGGCCGGATCATGACAAACCCCTGGATGCTCCCGTGATGCTTATCGTTCCAGGAGCTCCTCACCACCCACGGGTGCTGTTCCTCTTCCCCAGAGGCAGCCTCAGCAGTTTTATTTCCCTCATAAATACCAGAATTGGCTTTAACTTGTGGCATTTGCCCTGGGCTTTCTGCCTCTCGTTGTGTGAGATCCTCAGTAAACTCCAGATGGTTTTGAAGAGCTTTCTGCTCAGCTGGAATTTGCTGACCCTCACCCACCTTTCCAGAAAGGTATATCCCAGACTAGAGCTGACGCAAATCGTGCTTATCATAGAAACCCTGGGGTTCAACTGCAGAGAGAAGGAGCTTTGGGGTTCACCTTTACTCTGACTCTGGATAAAAATCTCTGTGGAAGAGGAAATTCACACCGTCTTTTCTCCTGGAGGTAGGATGGCTGGCACTGTGGGCTTTGGCCGGCCTGTTCTGAGCATGGTGAGAGTTGTTGTCCTGGCATTGCTCGGACCATTGGCAGGTGGTGGGTGAGGAGACACGTCTGTGTGCAGGTGGAGGAAGTGTCCCTGGACAGAAGAGTGGTGCCCCTGGGCAGGAGAGATGCTGGGCGGGAGCAGAAACAGATCTCAGCTTGGCAGCCTGGTGTCCACACAAGGGCCTCTTTCCCTGCAACTAGGACCGAGCCAGAGGGTAGGTTTGATCTCTTTGCTCCCAGAGCATTCGCTGTGCCCCTCTGGACACAAAGAATTCTGTGCAAGGTGGGTGGCTGTTTCCTCTGGGGCTGTCCTACCCTTGCAGGGTGGATCCAGCTTAGTAGGGGATGCCTGGGGAGGCCCCCAAAGTCTGAAGGTCCCAGATATTGCAGGGAGGGCTGGGGTGGGAATCGAAAGCCTGGGAAAGCCCCCGTGTTGGCTTTGAGCAGCCCAGGACAAGAGGACACGGTGGGTGAAGGCAGAGTGAAGGCCTTTTTATTTCCCTGCTGCCAGACCCTGCAACTTCTGGGGTGTTTTGCTTAAAAACTGATGCTTCCCCCTTGACATGCAAGGGAGATTCAGCTTTTGAGCCTAGAAATCCCTCGGGTATGGCAGATTTCTGCAAGTGCCGTGGCACTGGCCGGGCAGAGGAGCAGCTGGTGGGGTGAGCCGTCCAGGATGTCACAGAGCAGATCGCGGTATGTGTGAAGGGAGAGCTGCTCTGCTGACAGACACAGCAGCTCCTCTGAGGCTTCCTGGAGCTGTGAGGTCATACCTCTCACTTTCCAGCAAAGAAATACAGGTTTGCATCTCTCCCTGTACTTGAAAGGCCCTGGGGAAGACCAGGATTAGCTGGAGCACCTGCTTTTTCAAGAGGTTGTTGTTGTTTCCTGGACACTTGAGTCCGGGGCAGGGTTTGTTTTTCTGAACTTCTTCTGTCCTACTGCTCTTAAAAAATGAATTGTCCCTCATCTGAGCAACCCCAGGACGGCAAATGTGGGAAAGCTCATTGCATGGGTGCTTCCTTTTGCCCTGTGTGATGTTAGGAGGAAGCTCGTGGGCTGTGGGAGCTTTCCCTACGGAGCAAATCTTTGCCTGGCTCTGGTGGCCAGGATGGAGAAGATGTGGATGCAGGGATGCTGCCAAGGGTGGAAGTGCTTTGCAGCCAGGAGCTGCCATCTCCTTTCTCCCATGTTGAAAGTAGAAATGACCAGTCCCCCCACCTCATTCCTAATGCAGGAAAAGCCTCTCCAATATTAATAAGAATCTAATTTTACATTTATTGTTCCATGAATTAATTACATTGCAAGTAGAGTTACCTTTTACACAGCCATTAAACTTCAGGAAGGCCTCTTTATACCACTCCATGGATAATTTAATTAGCATACTAATGTCTTATTAGCTATAAACCCAAAGCTGGTTTAGAATCACTTAAATTAAAACTCAAAAAGCCTTCAGCCACCCTGTAACCCCTCTGCCTGAGTGGTGGGCAGAGGACAGGAGCGCGGGCAGGCACCGAGCTTCGCCCTGCCACAGGCAGAGCCTCCTGGGCAGCGTTGCCTGCCCCTGCCCGCCCAACCTCCGTGGGGCTGAGATCGTGGGTGAGGAGCCCCTCAGCTCGCCTCCCAATTCTCATTTTGTTTCCTCGTAGCTATCATCAGTATTTGCGTTAATTGGGCCAGCCTGAAAGAGCCATGATAATCTATTATGGATGGACAATTAACGCCACAGAGAGGAGCTGGGACAGGAGCATCTGTGGCAATTTGAGGGGGTCCCATCCCCAGCCTGGGGCTCTCTTGGGCTGCAGACTTGGTGCCACCTCCTCCATAAGCTTTCAGTGGAGACAACGCCAGAGCCGATGACAAGGATGGTTCCTGACACATCCAGCCAAGGTAAGCAGGAGCAGAGGGCGCCTGTCCCACCGCGATCCCAGTGTGACAGGTCCCCTTGGCCTCGTTCTGTCCCTCCCTTCCCAGCAGCAGCATGCTGCAACTTCAATGTCCCGGCTGCCCTGAGAATTGTACAGGGAGCCAGGATTATGTTGTTGTGTTTTACATGATCCCAAACATCCCCACAGAGCTGAGGTCAGGGCTGGCACTTCTGTATGTTCTTAAAAATCACAGTTTATCAGTGAAACCCTTTTTAAAATGACCCCTTCTGCCATTCAGCTCATGAGTTTAACTTTTTTTTTTTTTTCCCCCCAGATCTTCTTAGCTAATAAATAGCTTAATTTGGAGGTTTGAAAATTGACTCAGAGGCAGAGTTTGACTAAATCGAAGAGCAAGACTACTGCTTGAATGTAATAATCTGAAAATAATTGATTAATTTGCATGATCCTTGGTAATTGCTTCAATTTACACCCAAGAGGCCACTGTCATCAATAGATGAATAAGACATAATTTTTAAAGTCCCAATAACGCATGGAATAGAATTTAGAAGATTCGCTCATTCCGAAGCACGGGGCAGGCTCCTGCGCACGGCCGGCTCAGCGACACTTCCAGAACATTGCGGGGAGAGCGCTCGTTGTGCGAGAAACCACGCTGTAAATTAATTCACTTGTTAAGAATGTAATTATGCTCATCATCCTTGGGAGAGAAGAGGATCAAATCCTATCACAGCGATGCTAACCTTTAGACGGGGAGACTTCAACCGAACGGGGAAGCCAGCCGACAGCATCGAGAGTCAAAAGTAAAGAGATTAAAATTCTAGATTTTGGCGTGGGTGCTCTTTAAGGAGTGACACGGCAAACCAGCTACCCTCTGCAAGGTACTTAACTACATGCTCAACTTTAATTACTATTAATGAGATTTCAGCATCCTCTGAGCTATACCAAGACCTGACGATACCAAAGGGTCTCACGCTGCCGGCGTGGGTCTGATCAGCGAGCGCGGGAGGAAGGCAGGAGAGAAGGCAGGTAAATGGCAGGGTTCAGGAAGGTGTTTGGGCCGCACAATGGTCCTTCAAAAAATGGAAATCCAACCTTCATGAGGTCAATAAACAGGGGCAGAAAATACAGCATGAAAGAAGGGAAACAGGAAGCCGGCAAGAAATAGCAAGACTCGGTAGGAATGAAAACAAACAATAGATAATTCAAGTCTGCCAGGAACAGGAAAGCCTGCAGAGGAACGAGACAGGTCTGCTGGCTCCCCAGGAGTTAAAGGGAACAATTAAGGAAGATGAGGACACAGCTGAGAAGTGAAATGATTTCATTTCATAAGTTCTCACCTCAGGGGACGTTGGGAGAAATCTGCTCTTGACTTGCTCTTTTCTGGTAATAAAGGTGAGTTGCTATTAAGGATTAAGGTATCAAATGAAGAGGCGCTGGTGCAAATAGGTAATTTAAAAAATATTAAGTCACTGGGTCTAGATGGGACATTCAGGGGTTTTGAAGAAACCTAATAATACAGTGGCTGAGCTGCTGTGTGAGCTAAGACAGTATTCATCTTGCTGCCAAAGCAAGCGTGGGATCGGAGGGCTGGAGAACAGCAACAGCAGTCGCTGTGCCTGTAGTTTGTGAGGAAACACCGAGAGATCCAGAAAACGCTGCCTGGTGAGCCTTGTGTCGGTACCAGAGACACGGGTGAAGTGGTCAGTGCACACAGGAGGGTAACGCTGTGGCTGGCTGTGATCCAACCTGGTGATGCTGAGGATCCACAGGCATGGGAGATCCATCTCATCTTGGATTGCTCTTCTCTAATGCCTTTTACCCTATCCTGGTCCTTTTCCGTTTGCAAGTGTTCAGGATCACGGAGATCAGGCAGCAGCAGCAGCTTAGGAGACGTCTCAGTCATGCACCTTCTGCCTGGCACTCCTGTAGAGATTTCCCCAGAGGGGAAGGAAAACTCACTAAAGTGGGAATATAGAAAATGTATTGAGGTGGAAAAATTATTCAGATGTAAGGCTGCCTGCTCAACCCTTTGTGCGCATATATTATAGCACAGTACACGGCTTGATTCAATTCCCTTCCAGTTTGCTTCCTAAAAGACAGCTTGCTGTGCCTTCTCTAACACTGCCCTCCACCCTAGGACAGGCAGCTAAGGTAGGTGGGATGGGATCAAGCTAGGTGACACCCAGAAGTCCCCTCTAGCCTGGCCATAGGAATCTTCCTCCAAAGGTCTCTGGCTGTAAAGGAAACCCAGATGTCCAGCTAGTGAGATGATGGCAAACGCATTCCAGGTGATTGCTTGCCCTGGGACCATCATCTCTTGCCACCTTGTGACAACTCACCATGGTGGTGCTGCCACCATCCTAACCTTGAATCCAGATATTTGAGGGGTTAAAAGGAAGTTTGTGTGGTGATAAGCCCCCTCTAAGCTACTTACTTTAGAAGGCCTGTGTATTTTCCTGAAGGATTTTGATGCCAGAGAGAGTTTTCTGGCTCCAAGGGATCCCTCCGCTGATGCAGCCCAGCGATGCCTGTGCTCCAGTTCAGCCAACGACTTTTCACGAGATACAACCAGAGTGGAAATTCTCCACTCAAACGTGAAACCTTGTTATAAAATCACAGCACAAAAAAGAGGATATTTTCTAAATCCTGGCCATCCCTTCCCCCTGCAAACTGCTCTTTGCACTCCTGTGGCATTTAACTTCTGAGTTTTACAGCCGGAGGGCATTACAGTTATCTCCAGCAATGTGCTAAGGTATGGAAATGCAAACATGGAGCTTGGGAAATCCTAACCGTGATTTGTGGCGGTGATACGCTGTCGAGGCGTGATTGGGGCTGGAGCACGACGGTGACTTTTTAAAGCCCGTGTTCAGCTACGCTGGTATTTAGAGGCGTGATAAATTTGGCTTATGCTTTTCTCCTTGCTAAGGTGTGGAAGGGATAGGGCGCTCGGGAGTCGTAAAGTCTCTTGGCTTACAAGGACTCCTGCCGTAGGTCTGTTGTCTATCCTGTACCTGAGGAGACCAGAGGGCTTTGCTGCTGCACCTGCCTCCATTTCCTTTAGGTGTTGCAGCCACGAGGCACATAAAAGATTCAAAATCAAGAGGAAAACAAACAGTGTTTGTGACTGTATACTGAGTCAGTGCTAGTAAAAGCCTGTCTTCAGGAACAAAAAAATCATCCGAGATGACTCTGAGATCTTCCAAAGCATTGCAGTGCCTCTAAGGTATTTTTTTCACCGTACCTGTATTTTTCTTGTTAAATGTGTAGTTTATAATATTTCCATCTTAGTGCTTTACTGGGGACCATAAAGACCTGACGAGAAGCACTTTCAGACTACCTGGGATGCTCAGAAAAGCATGAGAGCAGTAATAGTCCACAGGAACATCTGCATCCTGACAGTCGGTGAGTTTATCTGGGTAGAGCTGCACCCATGTAGTGCTTCCAGTTTAATTTCCACCTATTTCCAGAGAAGAAGAAGAAAAATGTTCGTACGTTTCCTGGGTGACTGGAGGAAGGTTTTACTGTGCCAGGCATCTCTCATCTCCCGGCGCAAGATTTCCTTAGTGTCAGACAGAGAGTAGAAGTCTGATGAGACAGGGGAAAGCGGATAAAGTCTGGAAAAGATGTTTTATAGAGGTGTGGACTAAAAATATCAGCTCACCTTCGATAGGAATCACGTGACCTATGATCACAAAAACAATTGATGAGCTTAGGGTCTCAGTGAGCTCAGCCCTGCTACAAATAAGCAATATTGTCAAATCCCCCTCCACTTCCAGAGAGTCGCAGATCTCTGCCTTTCCCTCCTGAAGAAGTCCCAGCCGCTCTGCGGTCGACGGTGCGCTCGTGCCTTTCAGGGGGGCTTGGTTTAGTGGGAGAAGCTGCTCGGAGGGCAGCTTGGCAAAGGCACGGAGCCGCCAGCCGGAGCCGTCGGCCACGCCAAGGGCACCACCACGGCGCCGGGAGCTGGGTGCCAAGGAGGAAGGAGCAGGTGGTGCGAGTGGCGATGCAGAGCGAAGTGCTGCAAATTTCCAACCATCAGTACCCACCCGGTGGAGCTCAGGACCTGCCTGTCAATCCATGCAGATGATGTCGATAGCGGTGACATCCAGTGTGCGGCTGCTTCCAGAAATTCAAACTGGATTGCCAAACTTTTCACCCTTCTTAGGAGTCTACCAGCTTACAGCTGCCCCCTCCGCAGCAGGAAGCTGCTTCTTTTTAGAGCCAAGTGAAGAGTGGAAAGAAAAAAAAAAGAAATCATGAATATTAATTTGAATTCAACTGAATTTCAATTAGGCTACATTCAGTCTCCACAAATATTTGAGCAGTGCTATTGCAAATACGGTGAAAAAGCAAATCTGTAACTTTAATACACAAATATTCACAAAAGATAAATTCTGAACTGCGTGCTCACAATTCACACCCCCTTCACTTGAATTCTGCAGTCACGTGCTATTGTTTCCATGCCCTGGGTGGGTGCTGTGTAAGGAGCCGGCAAACAAACCCAATATACCCATTTAATGTAGCCCGCTAAGTGTAGGTGAGAGCACTAAATCAGGGCACGAGCTCTGGCATGTTCAAGCTGGGATGCTGAGGCTGGTGAGCTGTGCTCCATCTTTTCTGGCTGCCAGCCCAAACAGGGCAAGGTCACAGGGCAGAAATGGGCTGGATCTGATGGTGGGATGGGGTTGCAAGGGAGCGGGGGAGGGGGGAGCTGGCAGCAAAAATCCACACAGGAGCATTAGGTTATGCAGGCTAAGAAACACCCAACTCATGTACATCTCACCACTGAATGTTTTGGTGTCATTGATTTCAGGTCATACAGCATCAGGAGAGGGAGTTCCAGATGATTTTTCTCTACACTTCCATCATGTACACAGGCTGCACACCCCCATGGCGAACAGCCTGTGTGAAACCAAAAGTAGGCTAAGCACTCTCAGCCAGAGGAAGGTCTACCCAACTTTGTGAGGAGCAGAGTAAGAACAGGACCTAAGGATGGGGAAATCCCATCCACTAAGCAACACGAGTGAAGAGTGCCTCGATAATGGGAACCTCATCCTTGCCACAGGTGGGTTTGGAGGCCTCACGATGCACAAGTGTTGACAGTTTGGAAGGATTTCAGAAGAAAAAGGGAGAAGCGAGCAGGTCCCAGAGTCTACTGCTGTGGTCCACGAGAGTCTTGGTGGTGGAGAGTTGAGGATGGGGAAAAGTCACCCAAGGACTGAGTATGTGAATGCCCCATAGGTAGGGGAACTCGTCAGCAGTATAAAGGGCTTAAGTGAAGAGCAACATGATGAAGGATTGATACGAAGCTGAGGAAGGGAAGATGGGGAGGAACTGACCACGCACCAGCAACGCTGATTTCTCTGGCACCGTGGGCTATCACAGGTAGGCAGACAATATAGCTTATAAATCTGCTGTAAAGGGGATTGGATGACCCTCAGGTGCTTCACCTAGTCCCGTGCCCCTGGTTATGCCTGGCTGGCATACAAAGCTTGGAGCATCCAGGGGTTGGGGCAGGAGGATTTACCTGCCAGCTGGGAAAACCCTTTCCTTGGGGATCTGACTGTGGCACTCCCCACAGAGAGGGGAGTATGTTTTTCCCTGACTTTAGAAGTCTGCTGTACCCTACTCCACTGCTCGGTCTATTTTTAAGGGAGGCTGGAGAGAAACGGCCACTTCACAGCGTGGCCGGTTCATTTTGTCCCGGGGTTGGTATTTCAAATGCGTTCGGATGAGTTGCTCCCTACATTTCAATGTCTTTTCATCAGCTGTGAAAAGAGACCAGATGAGTAGCTCAAGTGTAAACTTCCCTAATGTAAAAATTTCCACTTTAGAAATCCTCCCTCTGTGTCCTTCACCTATCTCTTTTTTTCCTGTGAATAACTGCTTTTTCTGTACACTGGCCAAGCCTTTCGGGTGAGTGATATTCAAACAACAGGCAGCTGCCCTGCTGCTCCCATTGAGTCCCATTGTGAAACCGGTGAACTGATTGATTGTTTGGTTTCTTGAGAACCTGATGTTGTTTCTGCCTTTTGACTGGGTGGCTGAAATGTTTAAGCAGGAGAAAGGAACAATGGGGACGGAAAATAAAAGAGGGGAGAATTGTGAGAAATTAAGTCTATACAACAAATGATTAATAGTGCATTTCCTGAGGCAAACAATGACTGTTGGTGCTGGGGTCTGTGGCCGTTCGGAGACTGGTGATGCTTTTATGGACTCCTTAAATAAAATAAATAAGGGGTGTGGGGGATCCCTTTCATGGCACGTTGAACGTGGGGCCCTGATGCAGAAGTGTGGTCTGGGAGACCTAGTGAGGAGTCCCGAGATGCCCATTGAAGTAGCAGGCTCACAGAGGCAGCCTTCGTGCGGTAACGGAGTGTGTGGAAAAAGTGACCTGTTTTGTGCAAAGGGCTTCACACTTTCCAGTGTGTAGAGGACAATGGGTTGTCCTGATCCTTCAACTCTACGCCTATGAATGGCCTGTATCCTTGAATCCTCCTCTCTCTTCTTTCTCTTTTTTTTTTTTTTTTTTAAACAGTGGTTGGGGTGGATTCTGTCATTTCTGTCACACATTCTGATGCTGCCCATGGAATTCATTTCCATTCCCCCCGGTAGACTCAAAAAAACTTTGCAATAAGTCAAAGAAATTAAATTTTAAGCTCACCATTGAAGGATAATGAATCTGAAATATGTGATCTTTTGTAAAATTATATTCTTTCAAATACTTAGATTCGGGGAACGCAATCTCATAAGGGAAGTACACAAAAAACCCGCAATCAAAGTGACCTATACAAAACATAAAGAAGAGTTAATAGGATTGCTCTGAATTCTAAAGGGGGTGGTGCAGAACAGCGCAAGTGGGCCTTGCAGTGGGGCATTTATAATCTCCAATTCCATTAACAAATTTTAATATAGTCTTTGAGGGTAGAAAGTGGTCGTTAATAAAACTTTAAATTAAAGCATGCTAGCTGTCGGATTAGATCATTAAAATTGCAGGGTGCTGGCGGCTGACTGGCTCTGCAGAAGAGACAGCGTCGCTAAAACCTACATTGTCGAGACCATGAAATAATTCCAAAGCAAACAGGAAAAAGGAATAAAACAATTTTATATGTGTGAATTACGATTCCATATCATGTTTAATGAAGAGAAAAATGTAATCATATTTCATCAGCTCTCAGTGTAATTAGCGTTTCTGAAACATCAAGGACCAGACACGGAGGGAGAAGTGTACGCGCGACGCCTCAGCAGCCGGTCGTGCAGATGGACAGTGGGACAAATGTAGCTTTTAGACTGGTGAAGATTGTTGCCCTGGGTCAGGGCATGGGGAGTATTTCTCTCCTGCAGTCCAAGGGTGGGACTGAATCTAAAAGGCTCTAGAGAAGCTACATCTCTTCAGGAGAGTGTTTCCTTCTAGAAATGGGTGCTGATAGGGATCAGGGCAGCTGCAGGATGAATATACTTCTCTTGGCAGTACTTCCTCAAAAGATTTAGGAATGATCCTTTAAGTGGGTCCTGGAAGGCAGAACTGATAGCTGAGCATGCAACATTACTTGAGGACAGATATATATCTATAGGAAACCTCTTTGTTCCTATTTATCTTTTGCATCTCATGCAAGACTAGAGAGAACTTGGTTGGTTCTACTATGCTTAACACAAAAAAAAACCCCTGTTTTCCCCCAAAAGACATGATTAAAAGTATCAAGGGTGTCTGAGAGCACAAGGATTCATGGCTGACTGGTGTTCTCTGTCATCTCCCTCCTAAAGGTTGTTCCTCTAGATGAGGGGGCACTGACAGAGTGCCCTTACCTCTGTTGGTGCTGCTGGAGGCAAGGGCTTGGAGCAGGAGAAGGTGGAGCCAGCACTTCAGGGACCACATCTACCTGTCTGTTTGTCCAGCACTACCTCATCACCTTTAGGTTCAAATAGGACTGGGAGTAAGAAATAGAGCTTGGCTGATACAAAGCCCATGCTCCACGTAGACATCAAAAAACTTTCCAGTTGTTCAGTATCTTTGTCATCATTTCACAGCTGGAGAAACAAAGAAGCCACAGGGCAGAGCATGGATGCACTCTGGCCATGGACAGACACAGGCCTTTGAGAGCTCTACAGGTCAAGAACTCCAGTTCTGTGCCTCCATCACCAGCCTCAAGGAATAAGAAATGAAGAGAGAAGAAATGATATTACTCAGATTAAGTAGTTCAGATGTATCTTACTAACTAGAACCTCCCACTGCTTGTGGGAGGCACTGCGGTTTCCATCTGTTGGGACAGGCGCAGGGAGTGGACAAGGAGCTCGGGATGGGTGGCAACCAGTGACATTTTGAGGGATGGAGCTACAGAATTGCTCCAGGCTCGTGAAAGCCAAGAGGCGAGGAAAAGCGTGTTCAGGTTCACAGAGACAGCAAACAGCAAACCCACTCCTTGAACGTCGCTCCCAGCTCTTCATACGAATGGCTTGTGAACACATTTGCCTTTCTATGAATTATTCATTCTCTTAAATGATTGGGCAGATGATTTATGCGAACGCTTCTCGCCCTATTGGGAGATCTTTGCTTGTACAAACAGCCATGCTGGATGTGTCCGATTGGTGCACGCGCGGGCTTACATGAGCGGTTGTGACATTTTCCCTTCCTTCAAGCTTTTAAGTAAACAAAGCGCGCTCGTAGGAGAGTCTAACCGGTGTCAGGGTGAATCTGTGCATGTATGAAAAATGAACACTTCTATTTAGTCCATGCAAAACATTCTTTTGATGTCGAGCCTCACTGGTGAGCGTTTTCTTCACGCGCAATCTTCTTTCTTCTTGAAACAGACTTTTAGACAGAATGTGAGTTTTGGTTATTTTGCTTTGACGGCTTATTTCTAATTGTGTCTCTCTGGGAGAGAAGGGGGGAAAAAAAAAAAAAAAGAAGAAAGGAAGGAATTCAACACTGCATACAGGAGAGTCAAACAGAAGGGAGCTGAGTGCTACCTCAGCATCCCAAAGAGAAACGAATGCTTTGGAATACAGCGGTGAGCAGGACTGGCAGCGGTCCCTCCCGCCTGGCCTCCAGAGACGGGGCAGCAAAGGTGGCCTCTCACAGTTCCTCCTTTCAGCACTCTACAGCGTGTGCTTTCATCTGCTCCTTGGAGTTTTTTGTCTATAGACCCAGCTCCTGTAGCACGTTCGTGTTTGAATAATTCTGATCTTTATGAAAAATAGATATTTTATATTCTTTTTTCTTCTCTTTGTGCTGTTATGTGCAGGAGAAAAGTAAAGCTTTCCTTTGCTGTGCTCCTCAGCTGTGTTCTCCTGCATTGAATTAGTTTTGAACCCGAAGCAGGTTGCTACAGCACTTCTGCTGGGGCCGATTGGGCTCCAGCTCTGCTTTGGGTGAAGAATACACAAGAGCATTTGAGCCGCTCTCTCTGAGCCTGATGACCCCTCATTTTAGGCACAGCGAGCAGCAAGCGGGTTCTGCTGTGGCTTAACCTCGCACAATTATCAGAGTCCTGAGTTGATTCACCATGAGGGTATCGAAACAACTGTACTGGGGCAGACCAAATATCTGCAGATCCTGGTGTTCTGCATGAAACGGTGACCAATGACACGCACCACAGCAGAGTGTGTGGAAATTGTTGGATCTGTTCAGCCCGGAGAAGAGAAGACTCCAAGGAGACCTTATAGCGGCCTCCAGTATCTGAAGGGGACCTACAGGAAAGCTGGAGAGGGATTTTTTGTAAGGGCATGTGGTGATAGGGCAAAGGACAATGGTTTTAAACTCGAGTAGGGGAGATTTAGACAGGACATTAGGAAGAAGCTCTTTACTCTGAGGGTGGCGAGACACTGGAACGGGGTGCCCAGAGAAGTTGCGGAGCCTCATCCCTGGAAGTGTTCAAGGCCAGGCTGGATGAGGTTCTGAGCAGCCTGGTCTACTAGGAGGTGTCCCTGCCCATGGCAGGGGGGTTGGCTAGATGATCTTGAAGGTGCCTTCCAACTCAAGCTATTCTATGATTCTGTGAAAACTGGCACAGCAGCATCCGGCAGTTCATGGAGCAGTGTGAGCTGGTGGTTGCAACCAGGCTGCCATGTCTACGCACCTGCCCACCTTGAACATACCAAGTGTCTTTTGATGTCCACAAATCTCTGTACATAAAAAGTGCTTTCGAGTCATCCTTTTCAATCTGCTGCCTGATACGTTTGTTTCTTATTGTAATGCCAGGGAGAGGGAGTCACCAACTCCAATTTTCCTTCTCCAAAATACTTGGTATAGCCTTCCATGGTCTATCAAAGCTGAGTAACCTTGATCTGTTCAGTCTCTTGGCGTCAGGATCAACACTGGGTCAGCCTTTTCACTTGGGTCTTTTGTTTGTTTTTCTTCCTGTGTCCTTTGTGAAAAGAGGATCAGAGAGACACTCAGTATTTAAAATAAAGGTGGACTGTGGATCTCCGTGCTGGTTGTGATGACAATTCCTGTGCTGTTACCACTCTCTCGAGTGATGTCCAATGTCCTCCTTGCTTTTTGGCCAGGCATGGATCCGAGCAGCTTTCCTCGGCTGCCTTCCATGGTGCTCTATGAATTCTTTGTTGAGCTTGAGCAGTGGTAGCTGATTCAGAGCTAATTGTTGTCTATTTAAACTTGGTTGCCATCCTGTATTTTTTTTTTTCACCTTCGCTGACATCACCTTGCATTTATTTACACTGAATTTCATCTTCTGTTTTATTGTCAGTAACTCAGTCTCAGAAGATCCTCCAGAGCTTTCCCCTGTCAGTGTTAGATTTCACGATCCTGAATAATTTTGTCGCATAGGCAAACACCGTCACTTCATTATTCACCACTTTTCCGGATCATTGATGAATGTCACACAGTGCAGATCCCAGGACGCACCTCTAAGGGACCTGGTGACTGGTCTTTGGCCAACACGAACACCGATCAGTTATCCTTCACTTCGTTACATGTTTTTAACCACTTACAAATCTGTGGAAGGGCTTTGTCTCAGACTCCATAAAATCACAGCATCTCCAAGTGCCTTTTGTGAGAGACCTTGAATGTAACTTTTAGAAAATGCAATTTAACTGCAGCAGCCAGCTAATCCTTGCCCGGGCCCGTGTTGACACCTTCAAAGAAATCTATTTATGAGATTCATGAGATATGACTTCCCCTGGAGAAGCCATGTTGACTCTGCCCCAATATATCCAGATCCACCCAGGCTCCCGTTAATTCCGTTGTACATTACAGTTTCTTCCGACTTGCCCGTCACGGAAAGCGCACTTACTTGTCTCCAGTTCCTTATGCCCTTTTGAAAGAAAAATTACGTCGTATTTTCTGCCTCCCACACCACTTAGCACCAATGTCGGAGGAGAGTGGAGGAAAGCTGGAATACGGAGTGACATTTTATCTTGGGGCCTCATGAGAAATGAGAGCTACCTCAGCAGCCCCTCAATCAGGTTATGCAAGTGAATCAGTGCAATTTGCCAAGCCCCAAGCTGGCACCTGCATAGACACTGATTTACACCTTTACATTCATCTGAGCAGATCAAGATGCAGCAAGGACAAGGATGGGACGTGCTCCGATCAGCTTAAAGGGACCAGTCCGTGACTGTACTTGGGAACAGATGTAAGGGAAGCGCGTTGACACCACCTGTCTCAAACTTGACTGTTTGCATTGGTCAAGACAAGTCCGTAGCTGAGATACCAGGTCACGTGGATGGTTCTCACTACTTACCAAACAGGATTTATGGGCAACTGTGCCCAACAAGCTGCACGAGGTCCTTAAAGGTTTCCTCTTTTACCCACAACATGGTCTTTATTATCAGCATCTCAACATGTCTTCCCCATCTCCCTAACAGTGTAGCATAGGGATGATCATGGTGGTCCAGCTCCCTCTGTTCTGAAGTCCTGACTTTAGTAGCTGTCATAACTCTGGTGATCTCCCTTGTGTCAGGAGAATGTCCCTTCTCTCAGCATTTCTTGTTCAATGTCAGAGACCTTCAGTCTAAGACATAGTGCTCTGGGCTTCTGGCTGAGCTAATGGGAGGGTTGCATAGATGCTCATTAACCTTTAGGCTGCTCAGTGTCCCCAGGCATGTGGCAGAAGATAGTTTCTGAAGCATGTTGCATCCTTCCTGGGCTGGCTTCTAATACACCCCATGAACAACTTGGAACACTCATTTGAGTAAGACTCTGAAGATTTTGGCACATAGCAAATGAAAACTGGCCTGTTCCTTGTAACCTGCCTCCACATTTGTCTTGAGGGGCTGGAGTGGACATACCGTGCCACAGAAGACCTTGATCACCCCTTCTTTGAAATAAGAAGACTGGGGCTGCCTGGCCTCAGGACCTGCACCGGTAGAGGCAGCATTGTTGTGATCTTGGCAGATGGGGGGGACACCTTCTCAATGCACCTCCTTCACAGATCCCTGCCACATTGACACCAGGTATTGCCAGCTCCCTGGCTCCAGCCATAATAGACTCCGCCATCACTCTTCACCCATCATAATTTTACTTTCAGATCATCCATAAAACACTTTTCAGCTTTTCTAGCAGCTTCTGTCTGGATTGGTTGTTACACTTTTTACATAATCCTTGCTAGAAAAACCAACGCTCTCAGCTGAGCTGACCCATTAGCAGATAAAGGTTAATTACTTGTGGTTTCTTTTCCAAAGCCACCAGTCTCTAAGTAATGCTGAGTTAAAGTCTGCATCAGTAGTGACCAATGGAGCTTGCTTTTGGTCCCAGCTCCCCTGTCTCACTCCAGGTCTGCTTTCCCTCTGCTGCCTGTTCCAAGCTCCTGCTCTTTTCCTTTTTCTCAAGTTCTAGTGGACCCCATGTTGGACTTTCTTTTTTTTCTTTTTTTTTTGGCTTGGATACCTCCCCTGGAGGTACCCGCTTTTGTCTGTGGTGGCCGCAAGGCTGAGCTGCAGTTTCCTTTGGGTACCCATCCACCACCCAGGTGCTGCTGGATAACCAGGCAGGAGGCACAACCCCTTGGTGTGCTGAAACAACCTCCTGCTCCAGAAAGAGGGTCCTCAAGCCAGGCAGGTCCTGCTTACTGAGAGCTGTGGCCGAGCCATGCCTGATAGGAAAGACCAGGAAGAGAAGCAGCTGTTATTTTAGTGTCTTATCCCAGCCTGATTTTCCTTAAACAATGAGGCTGACGCCTTAAGCACTATTTTTTCCTGGCGTTGTTTCATTTTATTGTATCTGTATTGAGATTTCTGCCCAGCTGCTGCCCCCACACAGAGCACCTCAGCCATGAGAATGAAACTTTGCCAGCAGCAGGCTCTTCCCGTGACAAAGCACAGCGTGTCTTTCAGCCGGGATGAGAGGCAGGGGAGAAGCTGGGATGAGAGGCTGCTGTGAGTTTTGCAAGTGACCGTCATTGTCTGTTTTGTAATCCTGGGTCATTGCAAGTACTTTCTAAATTGATTTGTCCCTATGTAACCATCACTGCCCAATTCAGAAGAGCCCCATTCTCCTCTGTGCCTCTTACGCAAGCGTTGCTCTCCGCCGCGCAGAAGTCGAGTTGTGTAAATCTTTGCCAAGCCTCTTTTTCCTCTGGCTTAGGTGGTTTGGGATCTGTTTTGAGAAGTGGAGATTGCTCATGTATCAAGGGAAGAAGTCGCCTGCCTGTAGCTCATCTAACTTGTCTGGAGCTGACTATGATACCCTCCCGCTCTGGTTTGATTTTAACTGCTACATTAATAAATCAGCAACAGCAGCCCTGTGGGGGAGAAACGCTGATCCTCCCCGATATGTGCCCAAAGACACTGACTTCTGGGCCTTAACCACCCAGGAGGCTGCAAGATGCCTCTTTTCCCCTTTTCTCAGCAGATGCCGAAGAGATTGAGCTGGCAGGACCGACCGCAGGTCTAACTCCGCTCCAGCTATCCACTGGCTTGAGTACCCGGGGCTTGGAGTTATTACAGCTCCCGAGGCAGACTCTGAATGTAAAATAGATACCATGGCTCCTTCTTGGAATAAAATAGGTAAAAAAATCAATGCGTTTGAAAGAGAAATAAAAAATAATGCCTGGTAGCACTAATATTCCTCCATGCGCGACTGCAAGTGCTGAGCCTCTCGTGGCAACTTTGATTAAGAAAAACATATTACTTTAGAAGGGAGATTGAAGACGTAGAAAATATGTCTAAAAAGGTGACCTCTGGGTGATAAGCATAATTACTGCTGCTCCCGTGGAGCTTTACATATGTGACTTAAAGGAGAAAAATAAGGACCTGGCGTGGGATCATAAATTCCAATCTAATCCGAGAAGTAACAAAGGTTCTTGGGCGCAGGCAGAAGGTGTGAATCTGCGTTAGCTCAGGTGTCACGCTGGCTGCTCGCCTCTCTTGAAAGACCTACTCGGTGAGTTTTTTCCCATTGATTTTAGTGGAAACAAGATCAATTGTCTCTTTGGGTTCCTGTACGGGAATGAGATTATGTTGAATATTAATTTGCCTTGCAATGGGCCCTGACTGTAATTTTCTATCAGCAAAGGAGAATTCATGTATTTCCATAAATTCAGATACTTCCATCTATTCATTCCACATATTCACAGACATTATCTCAATTCCCAGCTCTAGTTCAAACAAAAGTTAGTTCCTTTTACAAACAATTTTTCACTGTTGGTGATATTTCTAATTTTTGTAGGCAAATTTATACATTTGAACAAAGGAGACAAAAAGTATCTTTGATGTAGCAAAGCCGCTCTGAGAGCCGTACGTAAAATGAAAGAGAAAAGATAGTCTGGAAAATTTAAGGAACGGATGGGAATGCTTCCAAGTTACCTTGTACTTAATTGAAGTTCTCAGAAATGTTCTTTTCTTGTTTTCTATATTGGAGCTGTTCCTTGAAGTACGTATGAATGGTTCTTGAAGCCAGCATTTAATCTTTGACTGAATATATTTTTCTTCACTTGTAGAAATGGAAGGGCTCTTCATGGAATTTCTTATTCTTTAGCATCTCTCCACCTTGGTCCCTAATTTTTGGTGAATGTTGCTGGGAGATATGATAGCACCATCCATACTGTTCAGAGCAGGATTTTTCTGAATTTCTTCTTTCTGCTGCTGCTGAAAATCCCCCTCGTGCGGTGGTGATTTCTGTTAGAGGGCAACAACCTCGGTACAAGTCTGCCTTGCTTCGCTGCTCTCAAATTATCCCACATGAGGATTTCCTTGGACAGCTTTACCTCAACAGAACTATTGTCTGATAAAAAAGAGATTTAGCTATTTTCCCCAGGATTTTTGGACATTCTACAGCTTGGAGGGGGCAGCAGCTGAATGGTGGGCACAGATCTGGAAATCCACAGTGTGTTCCCACTGAGCTGATGCTCCATCCCTCTACCTCTAGCCTAGATGGCCCTGGGTGAGTGTGGAGATTCACATGCAGCCCACAGAGGTGGACTGTAGGCATTTGGGTGGTTTTTTGTTTGGTTTGTTTGTTGTTTGTTTGTTTGTTTGTTTGTTTTTACAAGCTCACAGGATATCTGTGTGACTCTGACTGCTTTAAGGTGCCCATGTGCTATAAGCAGCAGCTTTCTTTCACTGGGGCTGGTGGAGGTGCAGTGCCAAAGTGAGACAGAAGTGGCCTGGCAACATCATGAATGCTTTTATTCCATGAAAGCCATCTAGTCACTTCTGCTCTCTACACTGAGTTAGGAGGTGCAGCACCCAGGTTTCATACAGCAGATATGACCGACAGGACAAGAGCAAATGGCCTCAGGTTGCACCAGTGGGAGTTTATGCTGGATGTTAGGAAAAAATTTCTTCATGGAAAAGGTTGTCAAGGCCTGACTCAGGCTGCCCGGGGCAGGAGTAGAGTCCCCATCCCTGGAGGAGCTATGGAGGTGTGGTGCTGAGGGACATTATTTAGCAGTGACCTGGCTGTGCTGGATTAACGATTGGACTGGGTGATCTTAAAGGTCTCTTCCAACCAAAATGATTCTACGATGCTATGACCAAAACTCCCAATGGTGAGCCTCGCTGCAAGGTGCATCTGCTGACACCGCTACAGGCACAGGACAACACCCCCTTTGACATGAGAAAAGTCACTCTGATTGAAATCTACTCTTTAAAATTCATCTCTCAGGTTCTCAGCACTCCCCAGACACAGCTGGGAACAATGGCCCTGCTGCCTCATTTCTTGCTGGAACATCCTCCTGTAGCTGCTCCAGCTTCTCATTTCCCTCCCCATCCTGCTCCTCTCCAGCAGCATCCGATTCAGCAGGAGCCCTGCTTCGAACTGTGTTGCAATGTATTAATGACAAACACGCTTCCAGCGTGCGGCCGCATCACCTCTGCCTTCAATTATTGCATGCATTTGAGGTTTCATCTTTTTTTAGATGGAACTGCTTGAATCGGGGATGTGCCCAACCTATAGGAAGCCTCTCCTTCTGCCTGTTGTGTACTAATTGCAGTAGTAGAAATAATAATACTAATGACAACGTTGTCATGGGTGCGATATTACAATCCACTAGTGTCACAGCTCCCGGAGGAATCTTAAAAGGCGCTGTAATTAAGTCACAACAGACTCCAGCCCCGCTGCGAAGGAGAGATGCACGAAGAAAAGACGCAGCCAGTGTGACTTCAGCGCGGGCACTCAAGGAGCCGAGATTTACAAAACTTCTACTCTAAATAGAATAGCAGGAGGCTATTTGGAATTTCTTAGGCCTTGTGGTAAAAAATAACGGGCAAAGAAGCTGTATAAGCTAGTGGCACAGCCATGGGTGGGCAGGATGAAGAAAAGGACCTCCTGCAAAAGTATCCAAGAGCAAAGAAAACCACTGCAGTGTAGTAGGGAAGGGTGTGAAATCAATGCCAGCTCAAAGTCATTGGAGTTCTTCATTCCACGGGAAGGGAAGAAGGAAAGAGAAACGGGGAGGGGTTGGGGGGGAAGACTAGGAAAAGACTAAGTTCTTTCAAAGGAAGGTTCTTCATAAACAGCATACAAATAAATGTGTGAAAAATTAAATTTGTATAAAGAAGGGGTGTGAGTAGCAGGGAATAGAATTAGCAGTTATTTCTTGCCACGCCGGCAATTCCCTGGGGAAAGATACGTGCAGTGGAGAAGAATAAAACATTGGGAAAAGTCAAGTGCAGGTATTAAAATGTGTATAGAGAAAGAAACGGGATTTGAGCAACTCTCCTAAGTTAGTATGACCTTAGCCACTAGTAAAATAACAGCACAGATAGAAAGCAAGCCTGTATCTCCACGCAGCTAAGAGATAATGGAGCAAGAAGCAATAAACAATATAATATAAAAAGAAAAATCACTGCAGTGACTGCCTTTGAAGATAACAATTAAAATAGGTGATTTGATCAAAATCTGCCTAACACTTCTACACAGGAATAATATTATTTACAGGCAGCCCTCCTGAGTTCAGTATAACTTTCTGCAGCTGGCAAGATGTTTGCTTCTGTAAATGTTTTGTGGGATCTGAGCACTTGTGGGTAATAGGAATGCAGCTCCCGGGATGCGGAACGTGAAGCTGGAGCCCCAGCGTCAGTTTGTGGGGCCATGGCGGGCTGCGCTGGTTGGGGGAGAGAAGAGCTCACCTATTTAGATTCCCTGAGAGATGCTGTAAAAGAGGAGGAAAAAAAACAACTTATAACCAGCTGTGTGTGTCTAAATAGCGTAAACAGGGGAAGGGGTGGGAGGGAGTGGTGGTTTTATACAGCACCAGGAGATGGAATTTGCAGTGCTGTGATTGGAAATATAAAAAAGCCCTCTGTACCACAAGGGAAAGGTAAATTTGAGAGAGTATCAAAAGCTTTCCCCAGCATCTGGGGTGGGCTGCACGGGGCTACGCTGGCGCTGCAGCCTGGAGACGCTGAAAACTCGGTTAAACAAA
Source organism: Baryphthengus martii (assembly GCA_013396935.1). Classification (NCBI taxonomy): domain Eukaryota; kingdom Metazoa; phylum Chordata; class Aves; order Coraciiformes; family Momotidae; genus Baryphthengus; species Baryphthengus martii. The sequence continues at coordinate 379,190 of VWZK01013330.1, forward strand.
TCATTAGAAAACATTGAGCAGGATTCATTAGGAAATATGGAGCGGGATACGGTCGTCTTCCTGCAAAGTGAATGGCTGTGAGAACCTAATTAGTTATTTCAATCAGTCTCCCCGGAGTCAGTCGTGTCTGGATTTGCCTCTCCAACTCGGCGACCGGTTTTTTCCTCTGATTTTGGGTCGACTGGGCGAGCTTGGGAAGCGCCCAGTGGTGGGAAGAGCCTGGATGGGCTCTGGCAGCCCCTGGCTCAGGGAGGGTGAGGGCAGCGGTGCCATCAAACCTTAATGGGGAAGATTAATAAGGAAAGAGGAGAGAATGGAGATGACAGCAGTGGTGTGAAAAGGAGGGTGGGGAAGAGGTTTTTGAAGGAAAAAAGGATACCCAGCCACAGATACCTACAGGTTTCCCCATCTCTGTGACTCATGCAGGTGCCTGGGCTCCCATCTCAGTCGCTTCTGAGCTTGGACTGCTCGTGTGCTCTTATTTCCAGTTGTGTGTGCACAGACAGCATGGAAAAATCATCACTTGAGTGTGCTCAGGGGGGTCACTGTGCTGCCTGTTGTGAATTACACGAGGCCTTGAACCACTTTGGTTTGTGTTGGAGGGTCAGGCTTGTCACTTACGGACTAAACCAGTCCAGAGTCCTTTGTCTTGTTCCCTGCAGGGAACATGTCCCTGGGGCAATGAGACCCTAGGCCAGAACCTGCTGAACAGTCACAGCTCCAGCAGTCCTGCTGATTTTTCTTTGCAACCGAAGCCGTTGTGCCTTTTTTTAGTCTTATTTCAGCCACTTACCTGCCTGGCTATTGTAGAATTAGCTCCAGAAGATGCTCAATGACAGGGTCCTGTTTCTGTCGTGTGTGATGTGGAGCGTGTAGCACAGGTATGGTTTTACACCAGGTTCATGCTGCCTGTGGGAGGATAGGTGATATGTGACCTGGCACAAAGCCTGGTGCTATAAAGTTTGCACACTCATACCTTCTGGCCGGTACGTGCCAGCGTTTTGGGTTTGTACTGACATGATGCTCACCATCATGTGAACGTGACTACGTAGTGAACACGATCCAATAGCTCTGGTGTCTGAGTGACTATTGAAGTGTGGCTGTAAGGAACCAAGGCTTGGAAAATGCTTGGTGGGATGGCCGCTCTGCTGGTGGTTTCACTCCTTCAGCTTCAGGTTGGGCACCTTACTGGCCGGGAGCTGACCAAGGTTTCTCCAAGTCAAATCAGTTCTAGTGCTTCTAAAGAAAATACAATTGAGGAAAATGCATTGATTTTGTGTAGCAAAATGTTTTGGCACATCTGTATCCATGTGGCAAGGGAGGCATGGGCCAGGAAAGTCTTCAGCAGGGTGGTAGCTTTCCATCTTCAAGACGGAGGGACCACCCCGCCATATAGATGCCACATGTCCAACGGCAGCTGTCACTGTCTCAACAGCGTGACTCTGTTCCCATCTAAGAAAATACAGAGGCAGGATTGTCTCTCTATAGGGAAAAGCCAGACTCTGACACCAGGGCAGCCTCAGGGAGGTGCCAGCTCACAGATATTAAGTGACCCAGCTCCAATTTTAGCTGCGGCTTTGCGGATCGACTCGGTGGCCCCGTGAAAGGTCGTTTGCGCAGCCGTCGGCGTGGCTGGCGGAGGAAAAGCAGAGGACAGGGCAGCCCCAGGAGGTGTCAGCGTGGCTGGGGACCCGGTTATGCCCGCGCCGGCAGTGGGAGAAGCCACGTGAGGTCTGTGTTTGCTAACGGAGGGGTAGGACAGCACCAGGCTGGCTTCGCTCGGGCCGCTCGGTTACTGTATTGATTGGCTCTGCTGCCCTGCCTGCGATGAGGGAGCGAGGAGCAGCAGCTCGGTGCTGTGTACGGCAGGAAGGAGGATTGCACCAGGGTTGGGAGGGTGAAGCCGGGGGAAGCAGCGGCACGAGGGACTGAGGAAGGGCAGCCGTGGGCCAGCCTTGCTCACGGGACCCTCAGAAGTCCCTGTTTCTTCATGCAAAACACGGGTCTGTACCAGCACATCCTTTAAATCTCTTCCCAGAGCGCTACACTGGGAGCAGTTTGTAGTGAGATGATGATGTGACTGCGAGCAAGGCACGGGTGGTTTCAAGCCCACAGCTGTTCAGCACGCAATGAGGTTTTCCGAGCTATTTGGGCTGTGCTGAGCTCTCCCCACGTGGTGAGCAAGCTCCCCTCCAGAGCCTGCAGCTCTGGGGTGGTCTGGCCATGGGAGCTCTGCAGCCCTGGGGATGGTGGATTTGTAGCTCACGGCTGTACTGTAGGATGGTCCAGGTGGCAGCGTGCTCTGACTGAGCCCTCCTGCCCCCTCCAATGCTTGAAGCACGAATTCTGTCTCCACCCATCCCAATGGACCACCTGACCCAGGCACCCTTTTCCTAATACAACTTAGCACAACAACACTAAACAAGGAAGCAAAAAAAACCCAAAACCTGTCACAAGCAGAGTACCATCCTTTTTGGGGAGGCTGCCAGGAATTTTTCAGCTTCCTGCTCTGGTTAAAGGAGACACGAGCAGTGGTGAGGAGCCCCAGATATGTGTCCTTGTCATCACACCTAACATGGATACGGTGGTAAAGGGATATGTGGACACCGGGGAGGATTTCACACCGTGTCCTGTGTCTCAGCACAGTCAGGGGAATTTTGCAGAGGTGGGTGCAGATGCTCCTTCTGCCCAGGCCACCGGGGAGGAGCTGGCTGGGGTCCCAGGGCAGTGCTGGGGGCCAGAGCCACCCTCCATAGATGGATTTCTTTTCTTAAATCACGCTTTAATTTTCTCTCCTTCTGGTACCAATGCCGATGTTTTAATGAGCTCGCTCCCCTAGCATATCAAACAAGTCTGATCCCTGGTGCTCCCTGTTTGCAATTCCCAGTGGCTCCTAACGAAGAATTGTGCTGTTTAATTTTGCCAGTCTTCTAGTTTACATTGAAGCATTAAAAAAAAGCATAGGCAGAAAGACCATATTTCTCCCGGCCTATTGATAGAGCGTGATAGGTATTAAATTCTATAATTCTTTCACTGGCCTTTAAGCAGCCTTGGTGTTAATATTTAATGATGAAAGATGCTGGTAATCAGCCCTGTATCCCGAGTGTCTGAATGCTTTATGATCTTGCCTTTGGGAGCCTAATTGTGAACCCAGCCTGCTAGAGCTTCCCACCCCAACTTAATAAACTTTGCCATTCCTGCCCGGCACATCATCTGTCTCCAGGCAGGATCCAGCACGGAGACGATCAGGTAGCACAAGGGGGAAGGACGGAGAAGAGCAGGATAATAAGGGTGAGCGTGGAGGCTTCTGAGACGGAGCCGGGCGCTAAGCAGGCAGCGTGCCTTGCCAGGGGCATCGGCTGCGGACTTGGCACTGCTTTGGGGATGGCTCTAACCCCAGGTATCTGCAGGCCGTGCTGCAGCCTGACCCAGAAACAGCAGCCAAGAGTGCATGGACCGTGTCCTCCTCACCGGAGCAGCCACATAGCGTAGGCTGTGAGCCTGGAGTCTGCATATGCCAGCCCTTGCCAGTCCCACCTTGCTGATGGGTTGCCTTCCTTCACCCTCCTGCCCGATGACGCTGTCTGTGCCATCTCCCAGTCACCCTGAGCTCCTACAGCAACACCCCTCAGCCCAGATAAAGCCAGGCACTTGATTGTAGACTCGCAGCTCCACCTCCAGCTGTTTTCCAGAGCACGGTGGGGTGCGCTGGCTGAGGTGGAGGAGGTCTGGCACAGCACAGGTAGCGCTGCCGAGGGTGATGCTTCGCTGGGTTGGAATGGCCTCAGGCAAAGTCAGCAGAGCCCTGTACCAAAGGAGAACTGCTGTTAGTTGCTAATAGTACTTAGCACTTACACGTTGCAGAGACATTTGTGTTCAAAGCCATGTACCAACATGATCTCATTAACTGCTGGCATGGGAGCAAGCGCTGCCGTTCGGAGGCAGCTGTTGGGAAACTGAGGCAGACAGAAGCAGATATCACCCATCTGCTGTGACCACGTCCCACTGCCACCATGGGTCACGCTGCCCACCCCTGCCTCCCTGCCACAGTCTCTGGCTCTGCTGATGCCAGCACTGGGTTGGCTCTTGGTCCTACTGGTACCATTACAGAGGGACCCCTTCCCGTACCACGGTGAGCACTGTTGTAGCAGCAGTGACGTGTTTCACCTGGAGATATTTCATTCCAATTTAGGAGATGCAATAAGCTTTCTCCACAAGGCATAAACCTTATTTTGCTTCTTATTTGTCTGCCTAGGGTTTGTGCTTGGATAATGAGATGAGTAAGTAACCTCGCCAGCTGATTTTGTTATATGACCACAAAAAACCAGGGCAGAGGCTGGGAGCAAAACTTCCTGCCTGAGCACAGACCTGAGGAAAGCTTGTCAGGGAGGCCAGCGAGAAATGTGGTCCTAGACCAAGGAAATATGAAGCTCATTGGTGCAAGGGGCTCAGGGGCAGCAGCTGCAGACATGAGTTGTCCAACAAGAGCTTCACAAGGACCAGGAGGTACCATCAGGACGGAGGTAGAGCTTCTCCTCTCCAGACCACCCAGTTCACTCAATATATCCCATTTACCTTCTTGCAGTGTTGCTTAATCTGTCATCCTCCATGAGGTGGCTGCAGCAGAGTCCTCATTCTGACAGGCAGTGTTTTATTACTGGAAGAAGAAATGGGAGTGTCTTCTCATGCTGGTGCCACAGACTCCAGTAATCACCCTTGCCTTCCCTGGTAGCAGACTGGCACCCCATAGCTATTGCAGAAAGATCCTCCAAACACAAAGGATCCAGAGCAGCCAGTGGGACTGGGTCACTGAAGCTGGGAGCACTGGGAGGTCCCAGCAGGAGGAGAGCCCCACGGAGCTGCTGTGCAATGACAGCACATGTCCATGAAAACTACCCTCCAGGCACCTCTTGTGTCCCCAGAGCAGGGGTCAGGCCCTACAGAACCCAGAGACTTACTGATGATGCTAGTAGGCTTTTTCTTGCCTGTTTAGAGAGGTATCAGGGCTCCTGGGTAAGGGGCAGAGAAGTCATCTTCATGCTAATGGGATGATCAGAGCTGCTTCAATCACTTTCTCCCCTCCTGCCCCTAGTGTAAAGGACTCAGCTTCCCAGGGTGAGGACTTGGAGGGCTTGACATCTGGGCCCATCCCAGAGCTTCTTTCACACAGGTCATACGAGCCACAGCCCAACAAGAGATCCTCAAGGGTGGGTAACTGCTGTTGAGTGATGCTTCTCACCTGCAGTGTCCTCAAATCTGAGCTTCCACTGGTTTTGAACACCTGAAGTGGCCAGAAGAACTATTTCCAAGTATTGGAAAACCTCCAAATTCCTGCCCAGCAACACAGGTTTGAATAAAAGGTTGGAAGAAATGTGTCACAGAGCCAGCTCTGGGGACAGCGAGTCCTGCTGCCCATGCAGCTGGAGATGGGCGTTTGCCTGTGCTGTGATTGGGAGGCAGGGGGCTCCCACCTCGTGCTTCAAGGCAGAATGAGAAATGGAGAAGGCAGTGACGTGCTGGGAGAGCACCAAGCTGACGGAGGTAGATAAGGCTTCCCAGTGGCAGGATGTGCAGGCAGAGCCTGCCTTGGAGGTGTCACAGCTGGGGTGGAGAGCAGAAGGCTGGGATGTGGCACAGACAGCTCTCGCTCCCTGGCCAGGGCTTGGCATGGTCTGTCCCTGCAGAGCCAAAGCTCTTCCTGTCCCACCTATCACAGCCTCTCAGCTGAGGCCATCTGAAGCCTCACCCTTGGCCATCAGGTGTCTTCAGAGGGGGATACACTCTCTAGTGGGCTCCTGCGTATCTGCTACCCAGCCACCACCTCCTGCAGGCACAGAGCTCGCACCCAGCCCTTGGCACCTCCTTATGACCATCGTACAGCCAAAACCTGCCCTCCTCCATCAACACGTGTCCCCAGGCCTCCCACCATTATCCCCAGCGCCCTGTCTCTCAGCATTAGCAAGTCCTTCTCCACAACAAGGCGTTTCCTCAGCGCTGCCTTGACCAGGAGTCGAGCTTTAAACAAGCGCCTTGTTACAATAAAAAACAAACAAGCAAACAAAAACCGAACCATGGAAAGGATCAAATGTTGCTGGGAATCTTTGACTTCTCCCTGCTCCTTCTGACTCGAGCTATCAAAGGCAAAAGAAGATTTTCAGCATATCAGAGAGCGGTGCAGGAAGGCGCACTGTAAACAAACTAATGAGTTTAGTGCCAGTGAGAATAGCCCGAGCTATTCCATCGCTCTTCCCAAAATGAGCGAATCCTTCTGATACAATTTACTGACATCATTAGCAGGGCTTCCTGCGCCGCTGCAGAGTCTTCCCTCACAATTGCTTCAGATTTTAAGCTCGCAGGCTTCAGATGTTATTGTTTTAATCTTTACATAGCAAGAACATTTTAGAATCGGGAACTAGGTTTGTCTGGGGGGTTGCCTTGAAATGCTCATATTCACCTAAAGGGATGTAGGCTCTGAAATATAACAATGACAAATTAACTTTCACCGCTAGCGGCCATTTCAGGAAAATCAACAGCTTCTGGTTTTCTTTTTTATTTTCTAGTTGGCAAACTGCTTCCTGTGCTTCCTCAGGGGAGCTGAGCTGCTCTAGCCATTTTGGACAATGCCGATGTGATCCAGCAACCTTCCGGCGAAGGTTTTGGAGAGGCAACAGGACTCATCTCATACAAAATCCAAAAAGGCGGATGTCAGAATTTTGCATCTGGAAACACAATCTTTCTGCATCAAATTCAGCGAGTGTTTGCAGTTTTTAAGGCGATGGAGTTTGCAGTGCGAACTGAGCGTGCCGCAGAGCTCTCCGTTTGGAGTAACAGCTGTGGGACTGGAGAATCAAGTGATGACAGGGTGCTTTGGAGTCCATCGTTAAGTCTGTTTTCTACAGCAGCCCAGGATCTTAATGTGCCTAACAGAATGTGTAATGAACATCCGGAGTAAGGCATGAGTAAGCCAGTTTGCACTTCAATACACTGCTGGCCTGCGTAGTGCCACCACTGGAAAGACTGCTGGAAAAGCTGCTCCCGAAACTGTTGTAGAATCACAAAATTACTTCATTTAAAGGAGTCCTCAGGAAGTTTCCAGTCCAACCTTCTGCTTAAAGCAGGGCTGACTTCAAAGCCAAATCAGGTTGCTCAGGGCATTGCCCTCTTGAATTTTGAAGATCTGCAAGGGTGAAGATCCCTCCCCTTCTTTGGGCCGTTGGCCTAGTGCTTGACCTGCCTCATAGGGAAGAATATTTTCCTCATGTTCAGCTGGGATTTACCTTACAATTTGCCCCTGTTGCCTCTTGAACTTTGGTGTGCTTCCCCAGTAGAGTCTTCCTCCATCTTCTCCGTAACCCCTTGAGGTTTCAGATCCACTAGGACTGCATCTTATCTCTGCAACTGCTTCCTAAGTTGCAACAAGATCTGCTGGGGATGCTGCTTTAGCATGGAATAGCAGAAGTGATTAAAGAGGAACTTTCTAGATATATCATCTTCCATCTTCCATTACCATACTGGAGGAATCCCAAAATGTAACGCCAAACAGATGGGAGGACCGCTCCTTTCCCCGCCCTGAAACCACACAGGTTTCCTGGTAGTCTTGTTGGAGTAAGACCACCTCTGCAGATTTAATTCTCCGCTGTTGGGATTTCCCACTGCAGCCCCGCCTCTGGACCTGCCCCTGGAGGAACCTGCCTCACTGCTGGCTGCAGATGGAGCCTTTGGATGCCTAACCTTGCTTGGAGCTGGCTCTCCTACAGTGCCCTTCCTCTAGCCGGAACAACACGTACACTCACTGCGTGCTCACCTTCCCCACATTTGCATTTATATTTAACTTAGGAGCAGCTAACTCAGATTGAGCTGTTTCTCTTCCAGACAAACTTGTTAGACCTTATTTGTATGCCTCTCTTGTCCTTCTTTAGAGCCTCTACCTTTTGCTTTCCTGAATCGTAATTAAAAACCTACATCTGTCCTACCAACCCTGGGAGCAATTTCCAGGTCCAAGGCAAACCACAGCCACATTTCAGATTCCTGCTGGTGCGGGACTTGTGCACACACATCCATCCTGCTCTGTCCAAACGCTGGTTTCCATTCAACCAGCTCAGTTCTTTGTCCATGTAGAAGCTGTGGGACGTTCTGGCAGGTAGAAGTATTGAAGATGGGTGAACCATAAGCAGAGGATGCACCTGGGTGTCTGCGGCGACTACTCTCAGTGGTTTCCAGGGCAAATCATCAGATCTGTGCTAGGTCTTCCTGAAGAAAGCCAACAGCCCAGTATTTATTGATGGCCTAGGAGAGTGTGTACAGCCATTAGCGATAAGAATTAAAGAGGAGAGAAAACCCAGCGGGAAGACAAACGTCACCAAGGCAGCATGAATCACTTGGTAGGCTGAATTTGTTCCAGACGTCTTGAAATTTGGTACAATGAAATGAAGATTTGTGCATCTAGGAACAAAGATACATATACACAAGCTGGGAGAGCTGGATTAGGAGAGCGTAGTGGGAGCAGTGGGAAGCTTTCTGAACTTGAAGTCCCTAAAGAGGAGAACAACAGAGAGCAACACACGCTGACTTGACATTCACATGGGACCGTGCACAGCTTTAATGAGAGTACCGGTGTGTTCAGTGTCCAGTTCCAGGGTCACACATGATGAAAACATGGAAAGAATCCAAAAACATGGAAAGAATCCAAAACCATGGAAAGTGGTATAAAAGTTAGTGAAACTCTGAAAAAAACCCAAACAAAACCAACAACCACCACCTTGTTTTATAATGAAAGGCTTAATGAATAGTTACTTGACATGAGTCTGGAAGAACCCAGCAGAAGAGAATATGTTTGAGAGTAGAGAGCTCTTTAATCTGGCGATCAAAGATATAACAAGGCCTTGTGGCTGGAAGCTGAAATCAGACAAATTTGACCTGAAAAGAAGACACATTCCAATCACTGTTGGAATTAACCATGAAACAATGTATGGAGGAGATGGTTCTTCCTCACTTGGGAGTTTTTTTTACTTGAAATTGGATGTCTTTCTAGAAGAGGTGCCCTAACTCAGCCAGAAATTATATATTTGCCCCAGGAATCACTTGGTGGAACTATCTGGCCTTGATGATGAAAGAGGACAGAGTAGCCTTTCTGGTCTCAGCATCAATAATCCATGACATCCTGTCACGGAGACATTCGCTCATCTTGATCTACGTGACTTTAAAAGCCACATGAACAACTCTAGTTGCACTTGAGTTACCTTGAGGTAGTTACAGATTACTCCACTGCACGCAATAGCTCTGCATCAAGTTCTTCCTCTATTCCATCAGTGTCTGTGTGATCACATATCTGCTGAATCTCACTGCTCATCTCTTCTTCAGGACTTCACCGTCCTTCTTACCCCTCTGGCACAGCATCATCCACCTCAAAGCAGAATGAATCCAGTTCTCCATGCAGATCCCACTTCAGCACAATGAGAGGCAGCCATCGCTGTGCTGAGCAGAAGCAGCGACCATTGGGCACTCCCAGAAGGACCTTTGAGCGACATCAGGTCTTTGGGAAACCGCAGCAGGACTGAGATGGGTCCTGCAACGGGAAGCTTGTGATGGGGACAGTGCATCCTACTTTGGCTGGTTTGGGATTCAGGACAGTGCTGGTGGGAGGTTGGATTATACCTGGGACAGCGGTGGGACAAACCCACCCCTGCATCAGGCTGAGAGGCTGCACGGAGGTGACTCAGTCCTGACATGGTGGGTGCCTGCACCCTTGTCCTTGGCACGGTCCAGAAGAGTGGGAACAAGCCTTGCTTACCTTCCTATTTTCAATATTGATTATATTTGGATTTGCATAATCCGGTACAGTAAACAACACAGTCAGATGAGACTAAACGAGGGGTAAAAAGAGGAAAACGCAAATCTATTTACCCAGTCTAACGTGCAGCACCCGGATCAGCCAGGAGCTGCCACCTGGATTCCTGAAGGGCACAGCCTGGTGCCTATGGAAAAGCTGGGACATGAAAAGTGGCAGAAGAGAATCAATGTGTTGTGGGAGGAGGGCGAAATCACTTTCTCAGGGGTGAGACACTCCATATCTTCTAGCCTTCTAGCTTGAGAGGGTCAGTTGACCTAGCAATGCCTCCTGGGCCATGGGATGAGGAACACCTGACGGCTGTGCAGTTGCAGGAGGGCTGCTTCCCTGCTCCTTGCCATGACCTGGTGGCATTTGCTTCCCCAGCAGAAACTGAGCCCCGATGGTGTGAGCTGCGCAGAGGGTGTGTGGGTAAGGGATGGAGGTGGGCCTTGAACCTGCCAAGCAGCCTGGTCACCCCCACATCTCTTCCTTCTTTTCCTGCTTCCCTGGCTTAAGAAGGTGCTACAAGAATGTCCAGGCAACGGTGCTGGGAAGAGAAATCGCTCTCTGAAATAAAGACTGAAACAACACGTCTGCACGCAGAGAGTCTGTTTGAAGTAAGAGATCAGCAAATCAGCACGCGTGGCTGCTCCGTTCCTGAAATCCCAGGCTACTTTTTTCTTTCAAGAGATTTTGAGAGTAAATTCACTTTAATTAAATGGCTTTAAACAAAACAAACCGCAACATTTCATTTCAGATTTAATGTCACGTTCCATCCCACCCCCAAGTTCATTTTTCAAGGCTTTGTGTCGGAAAGAGACCTGAAAAAAAAGACTGCCTTTAGCCAATGCATCTTCTTTCGTCTTGGCTTAGTAAGCAGACTTCAAATAAAAGATGACTTCACAAAGCCCTCCCTGCAACTGAAGCTCCTGCCACGTGCTGGGCAGGAGGCTCAAGCGCCGCGCCGGGCCCCGTGCTTTCGGCGGGGGCTCCATTGTTAGTGCACTCCTTCTACCCTCCCTGGCCCAGGGAATCATAGAATCATAGAATGGGTTGGGTTGGAAGGGACCTCCGAAGGTCATCTAGTCCAATGCCCCTGCAGGGAGCAGAGACATCCTCAACTAGAGCAGGTTGCTCAGATCCTTGTCCAGCCTCACCTTGAACATCTCCAGGGATGGGGCCTCCACTGCCTCCCTGGGCAACCTGTTCCAGTGTTTCACTACCCTCGTGGTAAAGAACTGATTCCTAACATCCAATCTAAATCTGCCCTTCTCTAATTTAAAACCATTGCCCCTCGTCCTGTCGCTCCAGGTCCTTGTGAACAGTCCCTCTCCAGCCTTCCTGTAGGCCCCAGCAGAAGACAACCTGCTGCCCGCTACTGAAGCGCATAATAAGGTGTGTGTTTTATAAGGGAGATGGTTTGAATGGGGTTTAGTGGATCTAAGAGTCTCCGCTGTGTCATAAATTCCCGCGACAAGCTTTTGGTGTCGTACCGCTCCTTGTTATAACGAAGGGGATTTGAATGGGGTGTAATGTAGTCGGGAGCTGAGATATGGCAGCGATTTATCAGCAGAATCTGCCGCAGCGCTCGGGAAAAGGAAAGCTTTTTTAGATATAGATACAGATGGATTGGAAATGGACTTGTTCCTCACACAGGAGGCTCCTTCATCACCAATAATATCAGGACAAATACCGCTTTGTGCTTGGCACTGTCTCTAATTGCATTAACATATCAGTTGTGAGCGGTAAATGCTCCAAGCCAGAAACTCATCACCAGTAGAGCCGCTGGCATACGGAGAAGGGTGCCAGCTGCTTGTAGGTGTGAATATTGTCATAAATGGGATTTCGGAAGCAGAAGGAAAAGATCCGCTCGTGTCTCCTTCTGCAGTAAAAGAAGCAGCTCCTCGCTCTGTAGTTTTCTGCTGTACAGCTCCTTACTCCCCTTCCCCGTCTGGGTGCCGGTGGAGGAGGCGAGACAAAGCATCAGGAGAGGTTCACGCCCTCGAGGACAACGTCTCGCATGAGTTCACAGAGAGAATAAACATTCTGCTTCGGTATTGCCCTGCTGCCCTCCTGCAGGGGGACAGTGTGTGTCTAATCTTGGCATGATAAAAAAGAAAAGGCACTAATGGGAGCAAGGGAAAGAACCTAAAAAGACCCTCAAAATAAAGTATGGGGCCAAAGTATGCTACTGCTGCTCTCTCAGCCATGTTACCCTCCCTGCCTAGGGTGGTTGGAAAGGGCCTGCATGAGGCAGTCCTTAGAGCAAACCTAGAAAGGCCACCTAATGCTCTAGATAGTGGGTGTCTGGTCTTGGCTCTAGCCAGGTCTTTTGCAGGACACATTATATTGTTCAGCCTGGAGAAAAGGAGGCTCGGGGGAGACCAGGCTCCAGGCTGCCCAGGGCAGGGGTGGAGTCCTGTCCCTGGAGGGGTTTCCAAGCCGTGGAGATGTGGTGCTGAGGGACATGGTTTGGTGGTGCCCTGGCAGTGCTGGAGGAATGGTTGGAGTTGATGACCTTAACCACCTTTTCCAACCAAAATGACTTGATGAGTCTGTAGGGGCTGGCCTTGCATAGTGATGTCTGTCCAGCATAGGACAACCCTACAGCCCAACCTCACTGCTCTGCTCATGTATGGACCACATGGGGCTGATAGTGCCATAACCCAGAGAGAGGAGGACACAGCTCCAGCCCAGCTGGGCCCACTTGAGGGATGCTGTGTACAGCTGGGAACAGAGCCAAAAGCTGGAGCCAGCACCTTCCTGGGATGCTTAAGGGTTTGGTGCAACTCATCAGCAGTGCCCCGCCACCCATTTGTAGACAGTGGTCCTCTCTCAGACCCAGGAGCACCCTGGCTGCCCCTACTACTGCAGGGAAAAAGCAGTTTCTACAGCTGGCACAGCCCGAGGGTTTGTGGCCCCAGGGAGTGAGGATGGGGGTAGGGGTGGGGGAGGGGCGCTAATAGACTTTAACTGCCCAATTGGCCGCATCTGGGCTCCCCACCCACCCATCCACCCGCTCCAGTTAAATTTAGGCCTGAGACTAGAGTCCTCTTTTCTGCTATGTTGTGGCTGTTTCTAGCCCAGTTTAGTTTTCTTGGCATGAACCCTGGACCTGTCTCATCACCTGCTCTTCTCTAGGACTGCTGATGGACCTGTCTTCCTTACCAGCCTACTCTTGTTTGCTTCCTGCAGGATCTGCCAGTATCTGAATTCTGCTCTGCCACTGTTTTCCCCCTTGCTCAGGAGCAGCCTTATTCTTGCTACTTTTACACTAAGGATCATCTCCAAGGTCATCAAGGAAGCTCCAGCATCACATGCAGAGCCTCAGCAGAGCACTGGCGAGTGTTTTCCAGCTCCTTTGGGAAGAAGGTGTATCCTGAAAGGGAAGTGAGGCAGAGAGCAAACACAACCATGCCTCCAGAGCAGGTCTTCTACCCAACCTTCTTGCTTTTAGTCACTGGTTTGGCCATTCAGCGCATCCCCTAGCACGCAGGACTGATGTATGTGGCAAAAAAAACCCCACAAACCCAGAAATGTCTGCAGCTTATGGGCTTTTTGAACTAGAGACCCAGGGAGAACACTGCCCACATTTCACCACCAGTGCCTCCCCAGGAGAAGCAGCCTGTCATCACCTGGAATCCCTCCTGCCAGTGCCTGTGGCTTCCACTTGCCTGATGTTTTTTCTTGCTTTGGCTGTGACTCTGCAGCGTGATTGCTGGGAATATGGCACTGAGGGGCAAGGATAGGTGAGAGGAACTTCTGGGCTTGCTTTGTCACCCAGCTTCAGGGCTCTCTGCATCTTTCTGGTGGTATCTGTGGGCTGTAGCTGTCAATGGGAGTTCAATATAATGTAGAAAAGATTGCCTTGTGCTACACAGTCTCTAGAACCTGCATCCTCCAGGATAAGCTTGGCCTGTCCCTCAGACAAAGGATGTAGATGTGGGGGACTGAACCCTGGAAGCACAATGTGCCCAAAACCAGTTCAGTAGATGCCTGTTGTGCATCTGGCCAAGCCTGTGGGGATCACAGACACTGCAAATGTCCACATGCTGCAGGGAATTTCACCAGAGCTTTCACGTGGAGGGGAAAATTGTTCTGGCTTTCTGGAAAAAAACAAAACAACAAAAAAAAAAAACAAAAAAAAAACCAATAAAGCAAAAACCCAAACCAAAAACCTCTCCTTAGCCCAAACCTTTAGCTAATAAGCATTTCTCTTGCACTTGCCCCATTTCAGGTTAAATAGGATTGATCTCCCAATTTTTGGAGGTATAAGAGCATTACCTTCAGTATTCAGGCTGTGCTCCGGGTGGGAGGAGGTGGGGGAAAGGACCCAGATCTGTTCTGTTGCTGCCTGAGGGGCTTCTTAAGTGTCAGCCACTCAGGGATGTAAATGCTGCATACATCAAGTTCTTTAGAATTTGGCTCATTCTCTTTTGATCTCATATTTGTGTCTTTTTCAGGGCTCTGCATCTGTTTATGCACCCCACCCCCTTCGTGTTTGTTTTGCTTTCTTTCTCCTTATAACTCTAATCATTCCTTTTAGCTCCTAAAGATAGGACAATGTTGTGATAAGTAAAAAGTAGTTTTGCAGCTTGACCTAAAAATGGGCATGTTTGGATTCAGTCAGTTCCTGGAATGCGGCTTCAGAATTAGACACAACTTCCAAAAGTCCAAATCTGGACTTTTCTGGTGCTGTGCGGGGGACTAGGTAAGCCTTGAGACGGTCGGTGCCCGTCCTTCCCCTGCCACAAACGCTTGGCACTGGGACTTTGTCTGAAGTCCAGGAACCAATAGGAAGGGTGGGGTGGAGGCCTGATATGCTTAGGTTGGCTTTGATGGCTTTAAGGAGTGTCATGGCAACAGTGTTAGCTGGATAATTAATATTGCACACGGGATTACAGTGCAGGCACCGAAGACGGTGCTTTAAATACATCAAATAGCCCCTTGACCTGAGCCTGCTCTCCCAATTGGGTGGGTACTGCTGCGTTTTGGGATCAGCAGAGCCATGGGAAAGGTCAGAGGACCTATATCCAGTGCTCTAGCTGGCCCTATTTCTAGCGCAAGGCTTGCCTTGTGGACGCAGGCAACAAGCCTGTTGGAAAGGAACAGGGCACTGCTCTGTGCAGTGGGTCCTGAGCTCCCAGCCAGCAGGAAAAAGTGAGCAGTCAAAGCAACCGAGCTCTCTCGGGTGTGTCCTGCGAACAGGACATGTGCAGATGATGGAAGCAATGACGTTATTTTTTGCCTTTCTCACAAAGTGATGGTAGATCTCTAGCAGTGAGGGAGAAACTCTGGTAGGTGGCAGGATCGGAACATGCTGAAGAACCCCTTCAGCAACTGTTCATCCCCACCAGTGGTCTACGTGGGGCTCTGCTGTATTCTTACAGATCAAATCCATGAGTAGGAGCAGGTTCACAACTCCTGCAGCGTTTTAGAGTCCGCAGTCTCAGCCTGGCTGGGCCAAGCGCTGGAGCAGCATACTGGGGGCAAGAGGCAATAATGCAAGGCTGGGGAAAACATCTCACTTCCTTCTCCTCAGATTCCTTCCCAGGCTGGACACAGTGATTGAGACAAGCCAACTGAGTACAGGTCTGCACGTAGCAGCCCAAGGTCAGGGTTCTGCTGATCCTGCTGCTCTGTCCCTGGTGGGGACAGAGCCCAGGTGACTTAAACCACTGCTGGCAGCACACTCATCTTCCAGGCTTATCTTTTTCTCTCCCCAGCTTGGTCCTGTGCCAGGCTATGGTCTGAATGCCCAGGTCCTCCTTTCCTTCTCACCATGCATGGGCATTGTGTTTACTGTCACTCAGAACAGACCTGCAGAGGGATGCTGGCTTCTGGTGCCAAGTGAAGCTCTTTGAAAGTCACACTGGTCCTTCCTCCTGTGCTGCTGGCACCTGACAGATCAAAGTCCTCTTTACTGCCTTTGTTTTTCCTTTGGACAACCTTGGAGACAGAGTTTGGGTGCTTTCTGTGGGCTGGTGTGACACTTGGTGTGCTGCTGCCTGTGAAATTCAGTGCCAGTAATGTTAGGGGCACTGGAGCCAACCTCAGCATGGAATTGTACTCCTGTAGCAGGCGACTTGTTCAGACAGCATGTTTTGAAATCTGTCTTCTGATCTAGCACCAAAAGGATCCTTGTACCTTTTCCCCTACCTCTACCTCCACATTTATGCCATGGCTTTGCATCTCCCACCTGCGCAGCTGTGAACTTAGTGAAACTAATCCTATCGGAGTAAAAAGGCATCTTTAGTCAGATCTCACTCAGCTCTCGTGATGCTAGGCTGGAAGAAATGCACGGTGAGATAGCACCCATTGATATGTCGGCACTGAGTGTGTCAAAAGGCAGTGGACATTCAAGGCAACTCCCTCACCCTCTCCTGGAACAAGTCAGCTCTTCCAGCAGGGAGAAGTGCTGGTTGATGCAGGAGGCATAAAAGAGCCCGAATAAAATCACTGCTGGGCCACAGTGTCTGTGGAGGCAGCCTCTGCTGCCCCAACTTCTGCCCACTTTGCCCTTGTGTTTTACACTCCCTGTTGCTCATGGTCAGCTCATCCTGACCTCTAGATACTTCCTCCAGAGGAAGGTGCTCAGTTACTCTGGAGAAAGCTGTGATTTCAATTCCTTTCCAAAGTAAGCTGAGAGCAGCCAGCAAAAGATGAGGAAAGAGTTGAATTTCCTCCCTGGGACCCAGTGAGAGCCTTTAACTGAAGATTATCACAGACAATCCCCATAGTGAAGTGCAGACAAACAAAATGAGCAGCTCTGCCGGTCATTAAGGCAGTGGAGGTGTTGGCTCATATAGGAAAGTCAACCTACCATTGCAGTGGGGAGCTGTTAACTCCAATAGCAGTGGCCTGGGATAAGTGGAGTGAGTCTGAAAGGAGGAATGTTAGGGATTGTAATTGTAACTGTGGTAATGAGGAGCCTGGGAGTGGGGCTGATAAGCAGCTAGATAACAGACTAATGAGCAGGAAGGGCTAGAGTCTGTCAAAGGAGCAGCAAAGGTATCCGCAGGACCCCTCTGGTATTGTAGCAGAAGGAAGCGTGGACGGAGAAACAGCCAAATATAGCATCGAAGAGATGTATAGGATGAACTGAGCACTTAATGCTGATAATAATTGGAGCTTGAGGGTGTGCTTAGTGTATGAATAAAGTAATTAACCAATTAAAAATGCACAAGAGACACATGATAGAAAATGATAACCAACAGGAAAATGATTGATGCCCTGTACAGGGAGCTGGAGCACTCAATGTATGTTATTAGGAAAGATGCCTGGGCTCTTCAGATACCGGCACGTGTAGACCCACTGGGTGCTCTTTGATCACTGGTCTACAATGTTGTACTTGCCACCTGCTGTGCTGCCTGTGTGATAAATTGCCTGGAATTAATTCAACCCCCCTGTCTGCAAGAAGCAGACTCTGGAAAAATGTGTGGTATCCACATTGGTTGGCTTAAGACACGGCCAAGCATGTGGCAGGGCCCTGGGGGGCATCTGCTTTCCAGAGAGGGGAGATGCCTGAGAGGAGAAGTGGCCAGCACCGTGTGGCATATCTAGAAGTCCCCAGATGAGCATGGAGGGGTTATCTGGTGATGCATGATTGTGTTATCCGTTGCTAGTTTGTTGTTTTGTTGTTTTTTTTTTAAGATCCCAGAAAATGTCAGATGATTTCACGAACTTCCAATACCTTATCCTGAAGATGATCTGCACCACTTGAATTTGTGTGCCTTCTGGACAAGCTCAGTGACAAAGTCCTTGTTGTACAATCATAATTTTCTTTCTTCTCTAGATCCAGCACCCTGAGAATGCAGCTGCTGTGGTGTGGAGGTAAATCAGGGCTTCTCCTGTGGGCTGTGGGACCCTTCACTCATTGCAAAACTGGGAAATGGTTAGGAAAAGAGGCAAGCCGTTGTGGGAAAGGGAAGATTTAAGCGACTGGATGTCACCCTTGAGAGCCACGTATTATTCTTGCCTCTGCTAGAGCACTCCCATCCGATAGCTGTACGGAGTCCTGTGCACCAGATATTTCACTGGTGATTTCTGATGTGTTCCTCATTTCCTGGCATCTGGCTAGAGACCTTACTACTTGAGTTGTTTAAAGTTGAGCAGTTTTGCTGCAGCTGAAGTGAGTGGGAGCCTTGCTCTGAACACACAAGCCATCCTCGTAATAACTTTGCTGGAGGAAAAAAAAAGAGAAAGAAAAAATAATCAACAAGAAAAAAAAAATCCAACAAATAACAAAAAAAGCCCAAACAAACCAGGGACCAGGTGTCTCAGGCTGGGTATCTAAAACTAATGGATCTATTTAATCTTCATAAACCCCTTCACAGTACAGAATCTCGTGCAAATGAGTTCCTGAACGTCTGTGAAGCACTCAGATACCAGAATGATGAGTTTCATAGGAAAGCAGATGAGGACATTAATATCTCTGTGTTTCTTGCAGGCCTAGGACAGTGGGCAGTAAATAAGGTAGTAAGCTGCATGCTGAAAAATGAGGAGAAAACAAAATACGAGGCAGGCGCTCGCTCGGGAAGTGCCAGTTGTACACAGGCAGCCTCGCTTGGAGCTGTTGGCTTGGCGACCTCGCTGCTCTTTATGTGGAATCATAGAATTATAGAGTCATTCTGGTTGGAAGAGACCTTTAAGATCATTGTATGGGGTTTGTTCCATACTTCAGGTGTTTATTTGCCTTGATGGCCAGCAACCACATCCTAGCTGGTCCTATCCTATGTCCCTTCCACAGAGCTGGTAAACCAGGGACAAGTGTCATGTTGCTGTGAGCCGTGGCAGTGGAGGGAAGGGTAACCATGAACCACTGGCTGATGGATACTTGGTCAATCTGGAGTCATCATCACCTGCCTTGGTGCTCTCAGGCTCCTGTTTGTTTTGTAGAAAAGGTATGTTTTGAGATGACTCAGAGGAGGATGGAGAGAAACCTTGGGCCAGAGAAACTCGTAAAACCACTTTCCAATGCTGGGTAGAAGTTTCTGGGGGGGGAGAAAAACAAACAAAAACTTGAGGGATGATTTCAGCTTGCCAATGCAGAGCGTTGCAAGTCTTCAGCATCTCACCTGCTCTGCTGCAATCCAGCCAGTGATTCCCCTTCTGAAACACAAGGTGCTGCCACGGCTCCTTTGGCTGGAGAAGCGCAAGCTCCCGACATGAGGCTTCAGCAGATGAGTCTGTCATGTCATCTCTGTTGCTGCTGAAGTACGGTGGCGATGGCTGAGGTACCATGTCTGCTCTGCACAAGTGCCTTCTCCAGGGGTGTGGGATCAAATAACATGTGCTGCGCTATTTCAGCCGATGTTGGGGTTTGACGAGGAGTCCAAATTCTGCTTTCTTTTCTCGTGTCTCGTGGACTCTCTTAAATGTCTGGGTGTAGACAATGGATGTATTTTTATGCTGCAATAATATAGAGATGTATCCTTTCTATCAGGTCTTTTATAGGCCTAATCAATAGGAAGGTGAGGTATCTGTTTCTCCTTGAATGTGAGCCTCTCCTGAACCGCTGGAGCTGAGCGGCAGACCCTGCATCCCAGGGGGGCAATAGTTAGCGTGCAGAGTGAGCCTTTCCACAAAGCCTCACCAACCTGCCTAGAGCAAGGAATTGCCAAGCTGCCATTCGATTTTCCCCCTGTGTCTGCATCTACGGGCGGGGTTGGAGAAACCATCCAGCTTCTTACTTTCTCACCCTTTTTACTCTGCTGTTTTGCCCTACTCATCTTGCTGTATCTCCTTTCATCTTTTTTTTTTTTCTCTTTACCTTCTTTCACTGTGGGGGATGGTCAAACTATTGACTCAGGGCTGTTTATCTGAATGTTTCAAACACCGGCCCCCGAGTCTTCTTACAATATGAGTTGCAATAGTGAATCATTTTTATGAGTTTATTTCTAATGGTTTATTAATCAGTTTCCCTCTGCACAGCAGAGCCTGTAGGGTGACCTCAGACTGTGTGGAGGAGCAAAGGACTCTGTTAAAGGACACTCTACCTTGGGATATGACATACCAGCTAAAGAACGGGATTCTTCTTGCCTGCATGATTAACTGCTGTAAGTACATCTGCTGCTACTGAAAACACACTTCCTTATGCTGTCAGTGAATGAGTTTGGTCCCTTGAATAAATGAGCCTAAGCTTTGGACTCGAAATCCACAGCTTATGAGCATGCTGCAGATATTAGTCACATTGTTTAACGCAATACTGGAAAGCTCTTGGATGCTACAGTGACAAGCACAGTGTGAGCACTTGTACGAACTAGAACAAAAAAGCTCCTTCCTGCAAGCAGTCGTGAGCAGGCTTAATGTAATTCGGTTCCTAGCAGAGAGGAAGTCTGCCCGACCCACTCATTTTCTCTCTCCCTCTCTATTGAATGAGTTTGATATCTATGTTATTGAAGAAAAGTCAAGTCAAAGAGAAGAGGTTTGTATTTGCATCCTGATTCAGAAAATCGCTTAGAGAACGTACTTAACTTTAAACCCATCGTTAAGAGCTGAACATTTGCACAAGTGCTTTGTTTTACAGGGATTGAGGCCCAGATCCAAGAAATAAACCATCTTAGGCACACTCGAAGTGGTGCTGGGAGAAAGCCCACACATCTTATACAACATAAGGTCTTCCCAAAATCCTATTTAAGTTGCCCCAACCAGGAAGATATCTCTACCCACTTAGTGCTAAAATGTCTCTTTTTGCCCTAACAAAGCCTCAGGGCTCCTTATCCCTGTAGAACTGAGCACCCTGGGGCTGCCCCAAATTACTATTGGAGGGATCCAAGCAGCAGCTCATCCTTTGGGTCCACTTCAGGGCCTGCCCAGGGCATCAGCAGCCCCAAAACATGTTCCCTTGATGGTGAGGGATGCAGGTAGGCATCACATCCGGAGGACAGTGGGATGTGCTACCAGGGTAGGTGGGACCCTCCTCAGCTTGCCCACTGGTGAGTGCAGGACAAGGGCAGAACAGTGCTCTGGGGCATCCAGTGCTGTTACAGGCCATGGCTTCATAATGAGTCATGTCATGTGATTATAGGAGATAATACAATTGCACTGTTAAAGTTAAGAATAACCATAAATGTTCTGGAGAGGGATAATGAGGTCTTGAGAGACTTGGAAGCATTTTGTGGACACTGGGGTGGGTAGGGGCTCGAACTGTCTCCCTGTACAGTCTTCCCCTGGCTTGGGGTCAGCTACCACGTGGCAAGACAGGCACGTTACCTGCAGCCTCCCGTTCACAGGCTTTTCCATTTAAACCAACCCACAACTATGTTTCTTTCCCATTTTCTGTCCCTTGCCTGCTGCATTCAACTGACTCAGCCCAAAGACAAGGCACAGAAGAGTCCCTTGCCAGAGCACACCTTGGTTTGTGTGTCCTGAGGCATCTCACTGTGGTACTGCTGTGGAGCATCCAGCCCTCCTGCTCTTGCTCCTCTGCTATCCTTCATGAGGGGGTACCAGATCCTGAGCATCTCCCAGGCAGGCTGCATCCCACCCGTTTACAGGCAGTGTCCAAGAAGTTCCCACGGGGGCCAGCTCCACGAGGAGGAACAGATTAAAAATCTCCATTGTGAAAAATGTCAATATTTACATTCTCCAAGTGAAGTTGTTCTTTTTATGACTTTCTCCCATAAGTGCCTGTTATAGTGTTTTGAAAAGACACGGACCTAAGAGCAACACAACCAGGAACTGACAGAATTAATAAAAGAGAGGCTGGGACTTATGAAAATAAGATGATATTAACAAGATAATTATCTCTCATCAAATTAGTCCAGAGGGAGCCGAGCCAAGCTCTACTCAGTAGCCTGGAAGGAAAGGAACTGGCAGGGGAAGCTATTTGTATAACAACAATAGAAACACTCTGCCCTTCTCTAGGAAAGGGCTCGGAGCAGCGAGACACCACTGTGATAAGCACTTTATAAACGCAGATAGAGGGAATCTTTTGTGTGAGGAGCTGGGAGCAGTTTTCACCCAAGAGCCTCAGCTCTGCAGCCTGCTGTGGGAGGCTGGGACCTGGGGAAGGACCCTGGACTCCCAAAGGCAGTGGCAGCATGAGGGCTTCTCCAGTCAGCAGCACAGCCCATCCATCCTCACCCATTTTTCCTCATGCTACTGTCTCTCTCTCTCTTCTCCTTCCTTGTATTTTTTTTTTCCTCTGTTCTTCTGAGGTTCGTGGAATTTGTTTCCATCCTGTGCCTACCTGGATTTAACCTGGATTTAGCCTAGAGATCTGACATTGATCTAATATTTTTTTTTAATCTTACCCTTTTAACAAAGCAAAATGACTCGTATAAAAGCCTGTGCTAACACACCCTGTCTAATCGTGGTGGAGCTGAGCGCGCTGTGGGCGATGCCAGGGAAAGCTCTCCCAGTAAACACGGCAGCGAGAGCTCGTCCTGCTGCCCTGCCTCTCTGTGCATTCCTCTGCTCTGAGCAGCTGCACCAGGCTCAGCCTGGAAGGCAATGGGGAGACCTCAGGAGGCACTTCAGAGGGTTTCTTTATTTCCTCATCCAAGTGTTTCCCTGTATTGGACCCTAAATCCAATTCTCTACTGGGGGAAACCCTGCAGAGAGCATCCTCCTCCCACCATCAGACAAGCTCTGGAAGAGTTCATAAAGCACGAGTCTCCCCGTGCTTCCTCAGCCTCTCAAAACAAAGGCTTGTGTTTGTAATTACTGACGCTGTGCTATATTTTTAGGCATTTTAAGTAACTTCATTTTCCTCCTTTGTCGCTGTGTCTGTGGTGGCAGCTTCCCTCGAAGCGTAAAGCACCTCAAGGCTTTCGGGTGAGCTCCGTTTCGTAACCTACCTCAAAGCAACTGACTTTTTCCGCTCCCCTAGATGGCAACTTAAGACAAGCATTTATCCGTCGGAGAGCGGCGTGTCTCAGGGAACACTGCCTGGGCAGAAAGGCGTGGGAGTCGGAGCAGATGATGGACTGAATTTTGATTAACACCGTATGATGCTGCTGCGAACCAGACAAATGTCAGGTTGGGCCACGTTGTGGGTGAGCCTTCTGTAAGGATTTCTCATCGCTTCCCCCTCGAATGGGAAGGTTGTGTCTCTGCCTGTTTTGCTTTGCTAGAAATGTCATGGAGCCACAAACCCAATTAGTCTCTTTGCTGTGCCTAAACAGGGACTGGGAAATGCTTCTGAGATCCAGACCTGGGCTGTGCTTCTGTTTTCCATCTCTGAGGGGTGCCCAGGCACCCCATCCTTGGCTCCTGCAGGCAATGGGAGGTGTTTGGACTAGGGGCTGGGATGTCCCACGTGGGAGGCAGAGGATAGGGTCCCAAGGAATGTCTCATCAGGTTTTCTAGCTGCATCTCTGCTGATAAAACCTCCTTTTGCTCCACCCACCATCTCCTCCATCTCCTGCTCATCCTTGTCCTGCTCTTCCCTTCCCTAAGCTGGTGACCACCCCTGAGGGGAGTGCATGGGTGACTTGTGGGGCTCCACTTTTGGAGCAGATGCCCTGAAAGGTCTTTGAGAATAGGGTGTTTTTCTAGTAGACCCTGGACTTAGAGCAGCAGCCTCAAGGCAGCAAACTCTGGTTTAATGTTTAAAATGGTGAGGTTTGTGTAGGTCCTCATGGGAAAGCCAGGGACCAGAGGAACCTGCATGCCTGCTGAGCAGCGGGAGAGGGTGACAGGCACTGGGCAGCCACCTCTGTTGTGGTGAGGACAGTGCTATGTGCACAGTGATTCTGTGATGGTGTTGCCCTGCCAGATGTTATACAGATGCAGACAGGCAAGCCCAGATAAAAATCTTGGTCCCCAAGTGCCCAGCACTTGTCATGTTGACTTGGCGAGGCCAACTTGGTGGCTGTGCCACCAGCCGTTGTGACCACAACTGCCGGTACCGGATGGCTGCTCCTTCTCTGTGCGCCCTGGCTGAGCACGTCACAGCATCCTTTGCTGCAGGGTGCCGGCCCTAGTAAATAAATGTATGTTGTGGAGCGAATGAATGAGTCAATGAAGACTTCTGGCTTCTTCTGGCTCTGGAGAAAGCCGCACTCTCCCCATGTGCCAGGCTGCTTAGGTCTGCCAAGTGCAAAGCCATCTGAAAAAAAAAAAAAAGAAACAACAAACGGGAGAACGACTCAGTGAGCTAGAAAATGCCTGGACTGTTGTGTGAAATTCCTCTGCACCAGCCCTGTCACTCCTCCTCAGCCTTGCACCCAGCTCGGCCTTTGATGGGCATCTCTCGTATTAATTAAAGGTGACAGGGTGCGGGGAAAACAATAGGGTGGGTCTCTTGGAGTCGCACCCCGGCCACCTCACTGGTCTCGGCTGCCCCTTTGCTCCGTCTCCTGGCGAGCTGCCAGACACTTGCCACCGAGATCACAGAAGGGGCAAGAGGCAAAATGTTTGGTGCCACTTCCAATTAGTAAATTATTTTATCTTCTGGTTCCTCGCTCTAAATCTGTTATGGCGGCTGTAAAATGCCTCCCTTGGCTGCCTAGATGGATGCACAGAATATTTTTTTAATTTGAAGAAGAAAAAACCCCATCCTGTTTCTAACCCAAAGTGTTCTCGTTTCTGTTCCCTGCGCGATCTCTAGCCCTCAGCTCCGCCGGAGAGCAGGCAGCAGAGAGCACTGGGAAACCTGCCTGCCGAGGCACGGTTTGTGTGTTAGTGTTACAGTGTGGGTAATGATCCCCTGCAATAATAACTGCCTGCTGGCTCCCCACCGAGAAATCCGACCTGACACGAGGAGCCGGCCTCCCGTGCCGCTGGGGGAGCTCCCCCAGAGAGCCGGGCTGCGGGAGACGCGTCCTGACTCCTTATCCTCGGGAGAGCGGAAGCCTGTCACGGTGAGTGGGTTGTGCTGATGGCACAGGGGGCTTAGCCCCAAAGCCCTATCTGGTTGTACCTACCTCCCCTTTGGACCCCATGGCAGCACAGATCCCGGGACTCGGAAGAAGAGAGCAGGAGCAAACTAACCGTGGAGACTGAAGGGGTTGTTTGCAACTGGAAGCTTTGCTCAGGGATGAGGACTGAGATGGGAGATGGATGTTGTGTGACTGGGCAGGGAGCGGAGCTGGACCCAGCTTGTGAGCTGCAGCCTGCCCAGGGGGCTGCGGAAGGCTTTGGGCTCCCCCTTTCCACGCCCACCAACTCCCCCCTGCCTCTGCACAGCACTGAGTTCCACACTCTTGCTGTTGCATCTCTACTCTGGCACTTTGGCCCTGAAAATGTCTTGAGTCCCATTGTCCACCAAAATGCTTATTTCCCAGCCATTGGGACCACCAGGGCTCAAGCACCACATGCCAGGTCCAGGAGTGACAAGTGCCTGCCGTGGCCTACCTGAGGTGCAAACCTCGACTTGCCAGAGCCCGGAGAGCAAACGCCTGAGGAAGGGTCTGAGAGGGAAGGATTGAGGTTATTGCCTGTTTCTTAAAGGAAGTCGATGAAGATCTGAGAGCTCATCCCAGAGACATGGCACCTTGGAGACCCTGTCACAGCCCCAGAAGCCAAGAGCTCTCAGGGGAGTTGTGCAGAGGAACCAGGTTCCCTGGAGCAGAGAGGAGGCTCTGCTCAGAACCTTGAACACATTTAAATGAGTAGCAAAGATAAAAGAAAGCAGATAAGAGATAAGAACTCATATGTGACAGTAACACAATCTTCATAGCTGCAGTAGATGAGCAGGAAAAATAGCCGTATTTAAACACTCGGAATACAATCTTGAAAAACAAGAAGTAATTAGCCTGTCAGGAGATAACTCTCACTTTTTCTGCAGCTCTGACTCGTGGTTGCAAAGGAAGTTTGGGTGACCCTCAAGCAGCATCTCCACACAAAACGTGGTTTGGTGCGTTACAAATGTCGCTGTGCTGTTGAGACGGTTTTCTCTTTAATTACTGGAGTGAGCAAGGTGGTGTAATTAGCACAAACTCTTTAAACACCAAGGAAGGCAAACGTACATCTTCTGATACTCTACAGCCCATCTGGCTTCATTAACACGGTCTAATTTTGTGTTACTGGAGTCTTCTCACCACCAGTGCTGGCTGGTCATCTTCCTCATTAACAGGCCTAGAGCCAAGAAGGTTCTAAATTTCCTTTAAGTCTTGAGGTTGTTGGTGGTTTGTTGTGTTGTTTTGGTTTTTTTTCCTGAGCTTCTAGCTCTGCTGATCAAAGATATTTCCAGCATTGTTCTCTGCGATCTAAGATACCGCGCCCTAAATGAGTTCGGGTTAGAGTACTGTCCTATCGACACCTCCATCTCTCCTTAGGAAGCCTGCTCGTGGGAATGGGAGAATAGCTGCCCTGAATATGTACAAGGGCTCGTCCTGTCTCTTGGCTTGGACTCAGGCTGGTACCCGAAAGTGCTGAGGAAGGGTTTGTCAACGGGCTAAGCCAACGGTTATGGCTTCCCTGATTATACCCTCCCGCAGCGACAAGCAAGCTCCTGTTTAAAGGCTTCCCAAGCCAGAGATTGCATCTGTTTCTTTATTTTCAGTTCTCTGATGGCTCTGTGTGTGTGCTTCATTTATGTAACTGCTTTCCAGGCTCACCTGTGCAGGACCACGAAGTCCTGTAAGCCCCAACTCCACAGGTCAGTGGTATTCTTACGAGGAAAGGCTCTCAGGGAGGGGATCTGATCAGTGCTTATCAATATCTGAAGTCAAAAGGATGGGGCCAGACTCTGCTCAGTGGTGCCCAGTGACAGGACAAGGGGCACTCGGCACCAACTGGAACCCGGAAGGTTCCCTCTGAGCAGGAGGAGAAACTTCTTTGGTGGGAGGGGGTTGGAGCCTGGCCCAGGCTGCCCAGAGAGCTTGTGGAGTCTCCTCCTCTGGAGAGATTCCAAACCCTCCTGGACACTGTGCTGCTGGACCCCGTGCTCTGGGTGACCCTGCTGGAGCAGGGGGGTAGCACAAGGTGATCTCCAGAGGTGCCTTCCAACCTGTGGAAAAGGTTTGTGCACATTTTATTCCTGCAGCTCCATCATTTCATTTGATGTCCCTAGTTCTTCCTCAGTACTTAACAGGTAAGAGCCATTCCCAAGCCATCTTCCACCTCACTTTTAGATCTCATTTGCTCAGCTTCTTCCCTGCCAAGGCCTTTTCATGTCCCCTCTTGCTGCCACCTTTCTCATCTGCACTGCTCCTGCTGCTGAGAAGCGCTTTGGAGATCAGAGTGCCAAGACAGCAAGGACCGCTCAGGACACAAGTGCTGCACGGGTTTATGCTAGGGCGGACAAATGCTTTTTTAATCACTCAGACCCAGGAACACAATCTTAGCTCGACCTTTGCAAACTGCTGCCTAACCTGCTGAAGGAGCTTGCTCCACAACGACCTGCTGTTAGTCATCTCTTCTTCTCCATCCAACAGTGAAAGCCTGTGGAGTGGTTTGGGAGGTCCTGTACCCAACCCTGTGGCCCATCCCTCGGGAACAACAGGCACCAGTGAGATGAAAAGCATCACAGTATGTAAGGAGGCAAAGCACAGTCCTGCCAGAGCGAGCAGTCATTGTGCTCCACTGTCTCCTAATGTTTAGCTTTGAAATGCTAATGCTCTTTTAAAGTAGGTAATTTTCATGTAACTTCTATCTGCAGGACTCAAAGGAGGTGTTTATTACAATCCTGTCTGTCCTGGGGCACAGGTAATGAATTACAGAGCCTTGCCCTGACCAAAATCCAGCCTGGCTCCTCGCTTGGAAGCTGTTCCCAGCCTCAGTGGGAGCAGGGATGGCTGAGGCTGGAGCAGTGCATGACTCGGGGAGGTGTCAGGTGCAGCTCCCACATCATCATTGCTCCCCAGGACCCTCCGCAGCACTGTGAGTCCCCCAATATCTCCAACATCTGCACACATCTGTACTGCTGAGCATGCTGGCAGGGGGAAGGGGGCTGCCTGCCCCTCTCTGGGTTCCGTGGCAGCTGCCCTTGCTCCTCCTCACCCTTTGGGTTGGTGTCCTGGCACGGTGCTCCTCTGGCAGACTCCGCAGCCCGCGGCTGAGCACTGCCCTGATGTGTCAGGATGACGGCAAGAGGCCTGGGAGAGGATGAAGCAGACCCAGCTGAAATACGGGCTTCTGGAGGAGCGGGAGCCCGACCCGACCTGCAGCCTGGGGGCTTTTGCTGGGCTGTGCCTCCTACAAGCCAACAGTGGTGCCACCAGCCCCAGGAGCTGCTGTGCCATTGTTGTTTCTTCTAGTTTTGCCGCAAAAGCAGGACCTGCAGTGCCGCACAGCTTGGGAAACCTGGCAGACAGCTCTCAGCGGTGACATCACAGCCTTGTCCGTCAACTGGCATGAGCTGCTTGTTTTCCATACCACAGCCACTGCTGCCTCATGGGTGCTCTCCACGCAGAAGCAGATCCATCCACGTGCGCAGCAAGCAGCGTCAATCGGAGCATCCCCAGAGCAGTTTGCACAAGCCTGGGTGATATTTTTCATTGGTATCCTAAAAGCCAGCTCTTCGTGAGCGGCACGCACCGGCCTCCTCTGAATATTGTTTTCCTGGGGGTGCTGGGCATGCCAGGAGTGTGTCAGAGACAGGCCTCTGAGCAGGACAGGTAATGTTTGTCCTTAAGCACCTGGAGCCAATCTGTCTCGTAGCTGCTCAGCAGGGCATTTAGTCACCCTGAGAAGGTCTGAGAAGGAGCTTTGGTAGCTGGGGTGGAGCAGGCTTGGCTGGCTGGGGAGGCACCGGCAGGGCTCGGGACATGCAAAGAGCCAGCCACAGGCTCCCCGACAGTGTGGGGGGATCAAAAAGAGAGGGGAAAATGAGATTTGTAAAGCTGGTGTCCTGCGAGCAGCCCGCTTTGAAGGGCCGCTCCCAAACCTACAAGAGGAATGATGAAAGGCGGGAGACCAGTGGCCGGCTCCGCAGCGGGCACCAAAGGCTTGGAGAAGGAAAAGCTGATGTGCTTTTGATCAGAGCTGAGGTTTGCACGTGTGGTCCAGCCGTGTACGACGAATCCCAGGGCATTTCCCGCATCACGGGGCTTGGAGGGGCAGCTTGGAGAGGGGTGCGGGGCTTGGGCTGCCCTCCCCTCCCTGGAGCAGAGCCAATCCTTGCCCTGAGTGGTCCCCGGCAGCGTGAGGAGAGCTTTCTAGATGACTTGGCATGCTGGCCCGTTAATAATAGAAAGCAGGGCTGCCTGGATTCTGTGTTCTGGTGTGAATTATGCACACAAAATACAATTTGCTTTGCTAATGGTTTTGTTTTTTGGGGTGTTTTTTTTTGCCGTTCTGGTGCTGGGGAACTTTTCAGAAATCATTACCATGGGCTCAGCTCTTTATATTTTTCTCTCTCTTCTCAGGCGATTTGTCAGAAGGGACTTTTTGACAATTTCACTGAACCATGCTGGAGAGCAGGTTAACCCCTCAAGAGCTTAGCACGTTTTCCTCTCCTCTCCGTTGGCTCCGGCTGATTTGTCACTGTTGCTGTTGTTAGGGGCAGTGGGGAGCTGGGTGGTTGGGTAGATAGCTATCTATTCATGGGGCTCCGCATTCACAGTCCTCTTTGACATCCCCTGCACATCCAAATTCTCAGTCTGCCAGATAACGAGAGTCCTTCTGTTCCTCAGGGACACCTAAACAACAGGATAATTGCAGTGATACTGTTAGGGATGTCTCCAAGAACACCGAACCGTGGAGCATCCCTGAACTAGGTATGCGCTGTCAGCTCTTCCCAGGTAAGAGCTGGGCTCCTGAGCACCAGTTGACTCCCAGTTCCCTGGGGAGGTTGGCCATGGGTCACATGGAGGAGCAGAGCTCCCCAGACCTCATCCCCCAAAAACTCTTAAGGTCTATGCACATGTCTCTTTTTAGGAGATGTGGGAATGCCAGAGTGGAAATGACGTTTAGACAGGCTGAAATGAAAGGCCTTTTGGACTATCCCAATCGCTCCTTTTTTCCTAACAGCTTTTGATTCCTTTGGCCCTATTGCTGGGAAGCAGACATGCAAACCTTGCTCAGCATCTGTCCTACAGCGGCAGACACATTCAGAATGCTTCGCTTCTCCAGGTAGGTTGTTCACTTTGGGAATATACGGGCCACTCCATGATGTTGAAGGGGGATGGAGGTGGCTGGTGAGGGAAAGGGCTGCTACAACCCTTCTGGATCCTGACTAGCCCACCTGTGGGATGTTGTATCTGATCTTTGGAGAGCCCAGGGCAGAGCAGCTGGGAATACTGGTACTCTGCATGTCATAGGTGATTCTCTGTCATGGAAGGAAGTGAGGTTTTCACCTGGCAATTAAGTGGCTGTCTTAGCAAAGTCTTCTGTCACCCACTGCACGTTGCTGAGGGTGCTCTTCCAGAGCTGTGGCTGGTGCTGGAGCTCCTGCAGCCACACTGTTGTGATTTTAGAAGAGCTTGGTTTTTGCAGCCACCTCCTCTTGTTTACTGAGAGCGTGTTGCAGGGAAATGTGTTAGAAATCTTCCTCGGGCCCTGTCCTACATCTGCAGGAGCCGTGTTCAGACATGAATTCCCTCCGAGAACGCACGGACACTAAAGCCTATGCACCCTGCCAAACTTATTTGCATCCATACTACTGTTGTCATATTTTGCAAGCTAAGCAGCTTCAGGTTTTGAACGACACGTGAACATCCCCAGGAGGATCCTGGAGCGGGCAGTGGTCGGCAATGGGGACGCATCCAGCCTCGGAGCTGCTACATCTTTGATTGTGCTATTTTTAGGTGAGGGTATGCTTTACCTGAGCAGGGTTATTAGCCACTCTTCGGTGGTCAGAGATTGAGTTGGCAGATTCCCTCCTGCTGCCTGAAAATCCCTTGTCGTGCTTGCTGGCTGTAGCATCCCTTTAGCTCCCTGGTGCTGTTGGAAAGCCTCTGTAGAAATTGCTGCCATGCCCTGCCCCACTGTTCCTGCGCCAGTCTACTCAGGGCTCCTTCCAGATGAAAGCCATCTTTTGTTATTACTAATTATTTGGATTATTTCTGTCACCTAGCAAGCTTATTTTCAAATAAGAAACAGATGAGGTTTGTTTGGATATTGATTGCTGAAGTCTTCCTGTTGAGAGATGTTTATCATCTCCAGTGGGTGCTGCCAGGCACCAGGTCTTTTAATTGTTTCCGTGATTTCTGCACTGCTGGGAGCTGGCCTGAGCTGTGCTGGTGTGTGTGTGTTCGACCACTGGGTCTGCTACAAGGTGAAGAGCTGGTGTTTGTCCTTGCAGGTCCTTGAAACCCTGTGTCCTGCGTGGCTCCCCGTGTATAATTGCTAATGGATTCACCTCAACCACCACCTCCACGGTGGGTTAATTGCCTGGATTTCTGCTGAGCTGAATACGCTCCACTTACCTGAAGACGACACGTATTTATTTTACAAGGCGCTTTTCCTATTACCTGTTATTGTATCAAGTGTCCTCATTTGTGTGCTCCCTAATCTCAATGTTATTGGAGTTTTAGCCCTTGAAAGCCCCTCTGGTACCTCAGAAGCTGTGGAAAGCCAGGCAGATCCAAGGCAGCGCCTGCCGGACTGCAGTGTGATGGCCAGGTACCTGATAGACCATCTGATAAAGCTGCTGTCGGCATCACAGCATCTGCAGCTCCCATCATCTCACCGGCTTCCCATTACAAATTAATCGGTTAACCTCTCTGTGATCACAGCTGCATTTAGGAAAACCAGCCCACAACACACACATTTCAATTTGTAACCCTATCAGAGCAGTTTTTCTGATACTGCTAAAGCCACGAAGCCAGGCAGTTAAATGAGCTGGGAAACCCATCACTTCGTGAAAGCATCTAAATATCTGTAATGTCACTCTGAAAGCATCACTTTCTGAAGTGAACTGAATGGCTGCGATGTCAGCTCTGGGAGGACAAATTCTGCGTTTCTTTTTTTTATGGCCTCATTTCTTAGAGATGGTTGATGCTTCTTTTTCATCCTTGGCTGTGGCCTGTTGAACCTGCCACCCTCAGGTGCCATCCTTACCAACAGCCTTGTGCTGAGCCCTGATGGGTCAAGCTGTCCCAAATCATCTTCGGGAGGTCAAGGACTTGCCTCTTCCAATGCACATTTTGCACCCTGCCAAGGTGAGCATCAATTAGGGCACCCAGCTTGTTGAAAGATTTACCGAAATCAGTCAGTCAATTAATCAATCAATCCGTTCAAAGGTTTCAAAGACACAGTTCAAGACCAATTGCCTCTTCAAATCTGAAGTGAAACAAGCTGGATTGAACCCTTGGAACACCATCTGGGCTTAAGAAATTTAGGAAGCTGGTCAGTACTAGACTTTCTGTCCAGCTTGTAACACCAAGAATATTGATTTTTTAAAAAAATTTATTTTCCTTTCTTAAACTTGGAAAGGCAAAATGATTTTCATGTGCTAAACCTCTGCATTAAACTGATGAATTTCAAAGATCTACCTCTGCTGTTTGTGGAGGGTACAACATTATGGGCTACAGGCAACTGTAAGCAAATCCCCAAAAGAGAAGTAGGGGAGGTCCCTGTCAAAGCCGTCAATACTTACTGCAGGAATCCCTTTGCTTCTGCTGCCTCGGGGGACACAAAGCACCGTGACACGCTCCAGGCTGCCTTCAAACCAAAACCAATCCTCTGAGCCATTTTCACATCCGTTTGGGTCAGTCCATCTCTCAGTTTTTGTCTCTGCAGTGCAAGTGTCGTGGCTGGGAGAAGGACACGAAGATTCTGCCCCCCCAACCAAAACACAGATTTCATTTTTCACACTGCGAAGATGTACTTGAGGTTTCATCCTCAGCCTACGGAACAGTTTCCACAGCTCCCTGCAAAGCTGAGGCGATGCTCTTGTTCCTGGAAACTAGATTGCATATATTCCTTAGCACGTACGGTTGGGACACAGGGTTAAGAGACTCTCTTTTCCTGCAGCTCCTGTTTTACAAGCTCTTTACCTGATGCTAATGATGGCACCTCTGCCTCCACCTGCTCCAGCCTCCTCAGATTCCTCCTTGTTTCTTCCTAGCTGTCTTCTCAACCTCCTCATTTTAAACATGTGTTCATCTCCGACGTCACTTAACTTCGACCGCCAAGGCTGTGTGGCTGGGCACCTCTTAGTGCTCCACCTTTAAATGTGCTGCCTGGTTGTCCAGCCTGCTCCAGTTACCTAGCCCCACATCATCACTGAGCATCACCACAGCAAGCACCTGGAAGAGGAGAACTTTCCATCCACCCATCCATTGCCTTCTCAGCAGCTCTTTTCCTATCACCTGCTGGAAGCTTCTGCAGCCCCGGCTCCCTGAGGTAACCATGAGTGTCAGCCCAGTGCCCTCTGCCAAGCAGCCGCTTCCACCCCTGCTGACCCCTCGCACACGAGCTGCTGAGTTGCACAGTCAGGCGTTTGTCACTTGACATCTTGATGACTGTCACTTCTGTGATCCTGAGCATTGCTCCTGGCCACGTCCCACCCCCTTTGGCTTCTGTTGCATGCTTCACGACCAGCACGTGCAGAGATAATCCCATTGGTGAGCATGGGACGGCTCTATGAACTTGGAGCAGAGGTTTCTGCGGCCAGGTGGCAGCCAGAAGTGGGCGATTAAGTAAGAATATGAGGAATCGAGATGATCTTTCTTCTGGCCATCTCAGCACAGCTATTCCAGGTTTTCCACGCTGCATACGGAAGAAGTTCTCCCTGAAGCTTTCTCTTCTTCAGGCTGAACAACCCCAGCTCTCTCAGACTGCCCTCATAGGAGAGGTCTTCCTGACCTTGGATCATCTTCACGGTCCTCCTCTGGACCCGCTCCAACAGGTTCATGTCTTTCTTGTGTTGGGGGCTGCCAGAGAACTGTATTTGATGACTGAGGGCAGAGAGGCTCCGCGTGGATTTCTGAACACATCCGACGGCCTTGAGGTCCTCAGAGTGATAATGCACCGCAGGAGAAGGTACTTCCTTTTGTTTGTCTTAAATGGGTTGCGGGATAATTTCATTTTGTTCGTACATAATGAGGAGTTGTGAATAATCACTCAGTAATCACTTACCCTGTGCTACTCATAGCTTTACAAAACTCTAATCACATCCCTCTTTAGTCATCTCTTTTCAAGGCCAGAGCTCTTATTATTTAGTCTCCTTACAACAAACTGTTCTTCCAGCTGGGGATGATGCTCTAGGTGGGTCTAGTTGTGAAGGCCCCAATACAGAGCTCGATCCCAGAAGCTGTGTCTCAGGAGGAACATGAGGACAGACGAAGACATTCTGTGACCCCAGGCACCATCAGCAATGACATGCCCAATTGCATTGCCTTCACGGCCACTACTGATGGGAGAATTTGGTCCCGCTTCACCCAGATGCTGCCAGCTCCCATACCCAGACTAAGGAGACACAGGAGGCCACTTCTCCAGTCATCCTTGGATCTTCAAACACAGCAGAGGGAGGGAGAGTTTTGGTCCAGCTCACAAGGCACTGACATAGCAGGTGTTGGGAAGGGGAGGAGGACCAGCAGCCCTTCCATCCTGAGAAGGTTGTGGGCCCCAGTCTCAGCCCTATATGCAGAGGTGGTAGGAAAACCTGGAGCCAGCTGCCTGCTGCTGCAGCAGCCGTGGGGACCGCAACCGGTGTGTTCAGACAGAAAGGACAATGGCTTGGGCAGATGCCTTGAGTGGTTAATATAAGAGCATTTGCCCTTCTGAAAGGAAGCACTGTAACTCCCCTTGGGGCAACTTTTCTTTCCCGCTCCCATGGGGCAGATGTTTGCCCTGGTGAGGAGAAGTGCTCATGATGTCCGTGTAAGAGGAGGAACAGCTCATCTCCCCTATTTGTCTGCTTTACTGGGCCGGAGCAGGGCAATGTTTGGGGAGGCAGTGAGGACTGAGTGGGTCTGAGGTACAGGGGCACCAGTGGTGGGACAGGATGAGTCGGTTGGTGCTGTGTGGGGCAGGTACCTTTAGGGGTGAAAGGATATGTGAGTGGGCACAAGGTAAGGGTAAGGGTGATGCCCAGGACATGGGCTGGTGGGGTCAAATCTGGACAGGAGCACACAGCACCCATGCAAGCTCCCAGGCACTCCTGTAAGAGGGAGGGGGTCAGCAGGCAGCTGCCCTCAAGGCTCCAACAAAAAGGGACAATTCAGTGTTAAAGTTTGGGGATGAACAAACATTAAGGTCCAGCTGTAAAGAGGACATCAGGGCTGGGGTGAAGGATCTGGAGGGGTGGGATATTTGGACAGCCCCTGTACTACCACCCACTTGTAGCCAGAGGAGTGCCCTGATAGTGCTGGTGGTGGGATTTTTTGGCAACGATCAGGGCCGCCAGACTGTGGTTTTGAGGAGCCTGGAATAATCAGGAAGATGGGCTGGGCTGGAATTGTTTATCTATCTGCCCATCACAGTGGTGGCTGGAGGCTATCAATGCAGAATCAATAGTGCACTACAAAGCCCCGAGCCGACTGCAGAGAATTTCTGGTACTTCTCCTCATGTGGGATAACAACTGTGTCTAGGACTGGGTTTTGGCTTGGATTCTTTTTTTTTTTTTTTTTTTTAATTCAATTGATTTCCTTTGTTAGCTTGGCTGGTAACTGTTAATGGGATGATCAGTGTTGGGCTCTGTTGGGTACGGGTAGGAAAACGATAGGGCTCGTTCGAACGTTGTGTCCTCGGCGTGCTCTCGTGGTGGAAAGGCAAAGCTCTAAAGGTCAGACAGCCTCTGGGTCCATCTGCCTTTCATGGAGCCTCTTCCCGCTGGCTCCTGCCACTGCCTGGGCTCTGTCATCTGCGCTGTCCCCAGTGTGCCACTGTCACCACCACGGGCCGAGACATTGTCTTCAGCGGAGCTAGGAATGGTCCCCTCACTTCACCGAGCATTAAATCAGAATAAGGGCTGGAGCCAGCCCAGTGGGTTGAAGCCAGGACTGATGTGCTTGTGGCAGCTGTAGCTGGTACCAGAGGGGTCTGGATGCCACCCTATACCAGCTGTGTCCTGGGAGTAGGGACATCCTTGGCAGATGGACAGCAAGGATTTGGGATGCTCTTATCCCTGAACCCTGCTACGGGCAGACAGACTGTTCCACGCAATTTTGTAGGTTGCCCACATTAGGTTGAGTAATAGCTATAAATGCAGCCTGCTCTCCTTGCCTCCCAGGCCAGGCCAGGGTGTTTGACCCACCCTGCTCCCAGCACAGCCGGCTGTGCGTGGTGAATGCAAACCTCTGATCAAATACTCCCTCCTTCTCCCCCCACCAAAGTCTAAAGTGCACCGTCAGTCAACAGACAACTGAAATTTCATTTTCATCAACCGACGGGCCTCAAATGTTAGCCAAAAGCAAACACCAAAGGGCAAAGTCAGAGCTGGGTGGATTTGTTCACCGAGCCTGGCGACCGGAGTCTCCCCGGGGGTGTTTTGGGTGCAAGGATGCTGCAGAGAGTGAGGTGCTGCCCAACAGGAGGGTGCCGAGGCTGTGCGAATGCCAGTGAGGGAAAGAATCACGATGCACTGCCCATGGAAGGGGAGAGGTTGCTGGAGAAAAGGCGAAAATCTGCCAATCTTTGCCGACCAAGGAGGTGAGCCGGCAAGCAGCGGGGCCAAGCTCTGCCGCTCACGTCCCGGGAATTCGAGACGCTGCCCCTTTAAAACGTGGGGACAAAAAGACGCAAATGAGGAGCCGGCTGAAAATTAGTAGAGCAGAAAACTCCAAATGATGCAGAGCTAATTCCTTAAGTGTCAGACTGGCTGCCAGACCCTCCGCTTTTCAGCCCCCTGGCCCCGCAGCCCCCTTGGGCAAGTGCGGGGAGCTCCGGGGGCTTCTTGCTGCCCCCCGGCCCTGGAGCCAGCCCCCCAGGGACCCCAGCAGCGTCCTGGGTCGGTCTGTGCCACATGTTTGGGCTCCTTCCCACGGCTGCAGCCCCCAGCAGCCCCCTGGCATTGCCTCCCACCCGGGCGGAAGGGCAGGGGAAGTTTTTTAATATACTTTTATTGGTCTGTAAATTTCTTTTCTTTCCCCACCGGCTTGGATCGATGTTTGCAGTTTACTGAAGTCCCAGGCACACAGATTAAATCCTCTCCCTCTATTACACTAGATGGGCTTTTATTCTCCTTCTGATCACTCAGAAATAAACACACTGCGAGCGAGCGGGNCATTATTTTTAGAAGAACAATAATAATTAGGCAGAGCAGCCTCTAACACAATTGTTTCAGCCTGAACAGGCAATTAGGACAGGCAGAGTGAGGCTAATGAACGGTGCATTGGTGTGTCCCCCTCCAGTCCTGCTGCCTGGCCCCCTCCATCCACTCCCCACATCCCCGCAGACGTGTGGATCGGCTCCCGAGCTGCCTTTTCTAACGCGGGCGAGAGCTGGCAGCCAACGCGGCCCCCCAAGGCCACGGGCAGCCGAGCCACACGAGCCAGCGAACGGGGGGAGACGGGAGCCTGTGCGCACGAAGCGAAGGGTGATGAACCAACGGGGAGCCGGGAGCTGCGGGCAGGGGGATGGGGCTGGAGATGGGCTGCCGCCGAGCTGCCAAGCTGCGACTTTGGCAAGGGGACTTGTCTACAGAATAAGAGTGACAAGGCGTGCGAGCCGCCCGGGGCCCTCTCCTGCACAGGGGAGCGAAGGCAGGAGCCGGGTGACATCTCCCTCGGGCTCGGTGCCGACCGGGAGCAAGAGCTCCTGGGTCAAGGCAGGGAAGGACAGGAACGAGGATCCTGGTGCTGCCCCATCACGGGCAGGGATGGAGTATGGGGCCAGGAAAGGGAAAGCCTGGGTCACGTAGCACGTGGAACACAGTGTACGGTCCCCCTGCTGCCAACATCGGCCACGGGAGCGACGACCCTGTGCCTGGATGCCCCTGTAATGACTGCTCCCGGAGACGCGGTGTGGTACCCGGGGCCAAGCAGCTGCTCTGAAATATTCATGCCAACCTCTCTTTGAAGACAGCATGATTTCTTGGAAACTTGCTGCGCGTCTTAAATGGAGCTGTCTGCTCTGCACGGCTGCCTGGGCATGACGGGAGCAAGCAGGGTCCTGCAGGGCTGACGAGACACTGGAAAGCAGGAGGAGTGTCTGCTTTTGGTGTGTGATGTTCACACCCTCGAGAAGGACGTGGAGCATGGCCCACACAGATGATGTCCCAGAAGGACAGGGGGCACACCCTCAGGGTGGCCACGCTGCCACGGGGACAGTGCAGTGCCATAGTCCCATCGCTGGTGATGCCCTGGGAACTGATGAGATGCTGTTGGTGCTGTGATGATGATGATGTGTCAGGTAGGGCCAGGGGCATAGGCCTCATGGTACCAGGGTAGAAAGTGATGGAGGGGGAGGTGACAGGTACCATGGAGGTGTTTGCAGCAGATTTCCTGGGCAGGTGATGCCAGATGTGTTGATGTGGCAGCTGCAGGGTGAGAGATGATGGTGGTGGGGGCTTCTAGAACACTGTGACATGGCTGAGGAGCTGCCTTCTGCACCATGCCCAGGAGGTTTGGGTACCTATTTGTGTAAGGTGTTGAGAGACGTCCCCAGCACAGAGCTGGTACTTGTTCCTGGTACTCCTCCACCTCTGCAGCCAGAGTGGGGCTGCAGATGTGGATGTGCAGCCAGGAAGGGGCCACTGGGGACTCTGGGTGTTCTCACAGATCCCACAGTTCGCTGTGGCCCCACACTGGCCCTGGGCTGCCTCAAACTCAAATAACTCCAATTTTTCTTAAGCCATGGGACCTTTTGGCCCCCAGCTGCTCAGCACACAAAGGTGGTGTAACACACAATGGCACCCCGAGCAGGAAAACAGAAACCCCACCTTTCTGCCTAGTCAGAAAAGCCAGAAAAGCCACCTACCTGCGTGCAGCCTCCCGCTCCGCAGCTTTCCGTAATGTATCGCAAATCCCAACGTAATTTGCTGTCCCTCAGGCCGCTCGGTATTACTGCTTTCCAAATGTCTCCCTCCCAGTCTCCATGGTGTTAAATTATATTTCCCCAGCTGGATTACTTTGCATTTGTTCGGAATGAATTTCATTTGGCTATTTCCTTCCTATACCTGACCCTTCTTTCCCAGTGCATTATCTTTTAGCTCTTTGTCCTCACCAGGATTTGCAGCACCTTCCCATTTCATATCCTCTGCAAATTTAATTAACATGCTCTTTACCCTCCCTCTTTCAGATCAAATGAAGATGTTAAAGGAGAGCAGACCTGGCACAGATCTAACCACTAACCACTAACAACAATACAAGTACCTTGCACTTAAATTATGCACTCTCCATCAGAAGATTTCAAGAACCTTTGCTGAACTTGGTAAGTATAATTATTAAAGCCGAGAACTCTGCTACACTGGGGAATTTAATATTTGAGGTCTGCCTGAGGGCATATGTCTTGTTGACTGTTGTGTTGCATAGACCTTGACAGTCCTGGGATAGATGTCCCTAAAGTGTGGTGTCTGTCACACCAGTCTGGTCCCATAGACACAGAGGCCCCAGCTGGAAACCCCTGATTCAGAAGAAGCAAAGTAGTGACTTTTTGAGCAGCTGGCTCAAAAAGTTCTCTCAGAAGATGCTTCACTCTCTGTCTGTGGTCATGCTGTGGGATCACAGAGGCGTGTTGGGCACACAAGCCATGATTCAGCTGCTTTTGGATGATTGAAAAAGCAATATCCAGGGCTCCTGCCGTGGGAGCACGAGCAGCCCCTGTGGAGGGTCACTGCCCTGACCTCCCCTGGGTTGGGAGGAATCCCCCTTGGGCAGGGCTGGGTTCTGAGGATGCGGGAATCCCACCTTGTTTTCCCCTAAGCACAGACTGGAGGCTTCCCTGCTCCTCCTGCTACCTGTGTGGGGAGCATGAGCTGGTTCTTCCCACGGGACTGGCCAGGGGCCACCCACACCGCAAAGCCTCCCAAAAGTCCTGCTTTGGCTTTATCTTAATAGTAACTGTGTGGCAGCTTGAGCTGAGCATAGAAGGGGTTTGTAGGACACGGTTACCAAGTTCTTTATATGGGAGGGGCCTTTTCCCCGCCTCTGTTTTCCAACACTTAACAACGAAATGTTCTCATCTAAATGTTAGCGTTACCTTGATGATGAATAACGTATACTGCTCGGGCTCTGCGTGATACCGTACTCTGGAATCTTGGTTGCATTATGTGCAATTGTCCTGGGACCAAAGCAGCTGAGCGTACAGACTGCCAAAAGCAAAACCCTGTGGACACAGCTTGAGTGCAACAGAGAACTCGGCAGCACAGAGGACCCAGTGTCTCTGCAGAGCCCCTTGCTACAACTGGACAGCTTGCCCAGGGCTGGAAAAACCTGTGGATTACTCTTGGAAGATACTTATGTGGCCTTTCCTTTACTTGGCTGGAAGTTGTGCTTGACTGGTATTGCCCAGAGTCCCCAAGGTCCACCGCTGCCCCAGGCTCTTGCCTCAAGGGAGAAATTCTGTTTTTCGGTGGCTGTGCAGAGCCTGAGCCAGGCATTAGTCCTTCTGGTATTTTTCTCTCCTGATAAGTCAGCTCATACCCTTGATATTCACAGCAATATTTCAGAGCGGCTAAGCAGGAATTCAACTGCTGTTTATAACAGAAGGAAAATAAACCTCAATGCCATTTGCAGAGAATATTGATACAGCACCGAATGGGGGTGAAGGGACCGTGAAATCCCAGCTGGAAATTGGTAGCATCTTTCTAGCACTGGAGCAGTGAGCTCCCAAACTGCCTCCTAAAAGGAGTGGGATTAAGAAACCAAATTTCTCTTACGCTAGACCATCAATCATCCAGTAAAGAAGGGAGCCGATACTGGGAGTCTGCTGGGAGCTGAATGTTACAACCTTGGTAGCCTTCCGCTCTGGCTTTCTGGGTCAGATCTGCCCCAGGTAGTTCCTGTGGCAGTGGGATCCACGCTCTAACACTGCTAAATAATGAGTTAACTGTTAACAAGCAACCAGTATTCCCATTTCTCATTTCTAAATGAGGTGTGTTTTTTTTCTCTACCATAATACGGAGTTGGGACCCTTCGTTATTTTCTCTGCTTCTGCTTAATCCAAAATTTTCATCCCACGTTGACAGCGGCGCCTGGACTTTCTCTCAGGAGCCACGGCAATGAATCATAGGCTTCCTGATGAGAGCGAGTCCCCCCAATTTTCCACCCCATATGCACCTTGCACGCGTTTCCAGCGCAATCAATTTTCTCCGCGTTTGCAATATCCATCCTCATCTGCGCGGAGCACGGAGCCGGCTGGTGAGGGCCACTCCGGGCTGCGTGCCGCGCTGGAGATGGAAGATAGCGGGTACGCCTGCACATCAAAGGCAGGGGCTTTTTTTTTTTCCCTCTTTCTTGCTGTTCTCTGCACAATTTATTATCAGAGAGTTGTGCCAATCTCCTGCGTGTGGCCTGTGTTCCTACACACGCATTCAGCTGCAGCCGCACATGCCCACGCTGTCAGCGAGCTGAGAAAGTTACTGCTGCTGGATTTGATTAATTCAATCCAGGTAAGTCGTCTTGGCTGTGAATCGTCCTTTTCTCGCTGCCAAATCTGCTTGGCCGGGATATCACATCTCGGGAGCAAGCAGCATCCAGCTCCTTTCAAAAGCTGGAGGCTGGGAAATGCACGTTTCTTGGCCGGCTGTGGGAAATGCCCACTGCGGTGAGGAGGGTCTGCCTCTGAGGGGAGGGGAGGGAATCAGAAATGAGGGGGCTTGGAGGAATAAGGTGAAGGGCACAAAAAAGTCTGACAGCTTTGTGATCGGAGCAGCCGCCTGATGGGCAAAGACTGGGCAATCTCAGCTTGGTACGAATCTCTCAAATTCTCAAAGCCGTGAATTTCATTTTGTCGTGTTAAATTATTAATCTAGCAATAAAACCAACCCCCTTATCCATGCCTCAAAGCCCCAGTCAAAGCCTCATGTGGCTTCTAGCCCCCACTACATCACGAAGGAGCCTGAGCGCAGGCAGGGAACAAAGGCAACTGGATGGTCCCAGGGGAAGCTGGATGCACTTCTATCCCTGAGCTGGTGGCTTTCGGTGTCCTCCACCCTGGGAAAATAGGGAACAGCTCAGGGACAGCTCGATCCTGGGATGTCCCGGCAGTGAGGACGCAGCCGTGTCTTGGAGCTGGAGGCTCCTACTTGCTCTGACTCAGCAGAGCCACCACCATATGGCAGCCGAGCTTTGGGTGCAGCTGATACCCTGAAGGCATCAGAGGGTGAGGGTTTGTGCTACCAAGCGCCTGACGGTAACATCAGCTTGGGGGGATCCAGTGCTCACTCCTGTACCTCAGAATGGGGTCAAGGAACTTCCCTGGCTCTAGGAAACCAAAGCTTTTTGGGCAGCGGGCGTTTTAAGCCAGCTCAGATCCTTCACCCGGCCCTCAGCGCAGTTCTGCTGGGGCAGGCGAGGGACCCGTACGTTGTGGTTTGAGTGGGAATGAGCTGAGGCAGAGGGAGAGAGCAAGAAGAGACCTGTAGCTGACAGGACCACCAAGTAACAGAGCAAACAGTGGAACTGCCCCGTGTGGAGCCCTGGGCGCCTCGGCTCTACAGGGAGTCCTGAATTTGCGGGTGCCTCCACCCAGCCTGGGACTTTCTTCTGTTATCCTGGGATTAAGTGGAGCAGATCTCCCTGGGGAATGAAAGGTCAGTGTTGTGCAGATTCCCAAATGCCCTGGGAATGACAAACCCTCCTTCTCCAGCAGCTGCAGAGCCTCGTGTTGCCCAAGCGCTTCATAGGGGCTAGCAAGCCTGTGTATGGCTGGGCTCTCAGTCCTGGTGGCCCACCTGCTCCCTACCTTGCTCCTGTCCTGGTGGCCCACTGCTGGACTTTGTGGGAAAGTCTCTGTCCCGAGGCTACTCTTTCAAGAAGGAGTGAGATCTTTTATAAATTACATGGGAAAAAAATTACCCTGAAAACCCAGACAGATACCCGAATGCATCGAGGTCACCTGGGCTGTTCCTAGATTCTCCCTCTTGTGTCCCTACATCCTACTCTAGTCACCACAAAGATGCACTTGTGATCTCCCTCTTTCTGAGCACTGCTGGTCCAGCCTGAGTGCAGAGGCAGCAGCAGCCCCACAGAGCAGCAAGAAGCCCGTGCTGGAGGTGCTGGAATCCTCTTTAAGCTTGGCAGGAAGGAGTGCTTTTGCCAGGACCCACTCTGCACATCTGTTTGAAGAATTGAGAGGAAAATGATGTCCAGGATGGTGCAGAGTGTGCTGGGTGGAGGGGGCACAGCTCTGCCTCCCACCGAGGAGAATAAGCAATATCTGGATTTTCCCTGCGTGGTGCCACCGCACTGTGGAGGAGGGTTTGGAGTGGGTACCGTGACAACGTGTATGAAGCTGGAGTGGAGAAAGCATCTTTGTGGTCCAAGAAGATGGGAATGCTTCTGCTTGTAGATGGGGAATTAAACACAGAGAGAGCAGAAAGAGGGAGAGAGCAGTGCTCTCACGCAGAATAGCCCAGGAATGCTAACGAGGGGCTGTGGGAAGTCTCTGCCAGGTTATGTAGCCCATGAGGGTTTTTTTTTTCTTACTTCGAGAAAACCACAGCACAAAGTCCGGCCGGTTTTAAACCAGTATGACAGATTTGTCTGAAAGAGTGAGCGAAAGGAGAAACCACTGAAGCCAGGGTCAATAACCAAGAGCCCTCAGTGGGGCCGGCTGCCACAGGCTGCCACGACCTTGCTCAACGGACACTTTCTGTGGCAGCTTTGTGGTGGAGCCTGGTGGGTGGAGGGGCAGGGATGCCAGCACCATCAGAGCACCCTTCTTTAATCCTCCCTCGTGAAGGTGTAGCGTGAGAGCTCTCCGTGGGTTCTCAGCTTGTCATTTTAAGTGTTGGGGGGGGGGGTTAAGAGGTTCCCCTGACCTTCCTCCTCAAGGATGTAACCTGTTGGTATCTCACTTATTTCACACCCCAGCAGGGAACCAGTGCTGAGTCTCGGCATTAGCTTGTCAAGCACCAGGTTCTGGATGTGCTGCCTTTTCTTCTCCTGTTCTCCAGGTGGTCGAGTGTCCCGCTCCCTGCCTCTCCCTGCCCGCTGGCATCTCAGCAACACGGAGTTTTGCACTACCTTCCACTCGCTTACCCCGGCTCACCAACATGTCACTTACACCACCATTCATGTCACCTCTGATTCTGGCCCATAATGCGCAGTGTGTCACCTCAGCAGAGGATTAACCACGGAGAGCTTTCGAGCCAGCCAAGCAGAAAGCAAAGCATATGTCATCTCTCCTTATGTTTACAGGAGAGAACATCACCTGGCATCACCAGAGACAAGGGCACGTGTTGAGTGATCTCCTCCTTGGGAACCAGCGCCGGTGGTACGGCGGCTCCGGCAGTCCAAGGACATCACCCCAACAGCCCTGTAACGCAGGTCGCTGCCGGTGGAGCCCGCGCACCAGCTGCACCCGCCGTTGGGACCTCATCTCGGCC
Source organism: Baryphthengus martii (assembly GCA_013396935.1). Taxonomy (NCBI): domain Eukaryota; kingdom Metazoa; phylum Chordata; class Aves; order Coraciiformes; family Momotidae; genus Baryphthengus; species Baryphthengus martii. The sequence continues at coordinate 423,290 of VWZK01013330.1, forward strand.
TCGTCTCAGGTCAGAAATGCAGCCGTTTCCATCGTCTTGGGATTCAGAAGGGGAGAAAATACATTTCTTCAGGGCACCGCTGGCACAAAACCACTTGAAAGCAGAGCCCAGCCTGATCCATCTGGTCCTAAGGAGACTTCGTTGCCGAGCAGTTTGCCGCAAACTTTCCACAACATGCTCGCCCCCTTTGCTGTGTCACCACGCGTTTGGCACCGCTTTTCATCACCACCTCATCCTTTAGTGTCTTTCTCTTTTAGAACTGTTCTTTCTGTGGTGTTTTTGCTCTTGTATTTCACACCTCTGGACAGCTCTGGTTGAGATCCTTCAGCCTTGGTCCTTCATGAGCCCTGGGAAAGCCACAGTCCCATTCATTTGGCCCAGAAAGCCATTGTGGACAGGCGGGGAAATGCATTTATCCACACTTTTTTTTTTTTTTTTTTTTCGTTTTAAGATCTTCAGATTCCCTTTGCATATCATACCCTGGCTGGCTTTTGTCTCAGTCACAAGAATACATGGTACCTGAGGGCTTGTCTCTCTACCCAGCTTTTAAAGCACTGCACTTGTCTCATCACCGGCTCCTGTCTGCAGGAGCTGGTGTGTCAGCGTAATGTGTTACTACCTGCCACGGTGCCTGTTCGTTATCTGCTCCTTCCTCAGTGTCTGGAGTCCCCCCACCCCCACCTCCTGCAGTGACAGGCTCTGGGAGAAGGAGCAGTGGAGGAACCTCCTCCTAGAGACCGGTTCCTTGAGCGCTACTTTAATATTGCTGTGGAATGAGCTGTTCTGCTCTCCTATCTGTTACAGCAAGGCTAAGGTATTTGTAGGGGACCATCCCTGCCAGCTTGGTGACAGAGGTGTGCTTGCATCCTGTGATGGATCTGCACATGTCCACGGGAACGTGGCTCCCTGGAAGAGCAGTACCCTCCCCACTGCAAGCAGTGACACTCAGTGCGTGCCAGTGGTCACCTGTGGCTGACAGTGCTGGAGAGAAATGGGCACACGTCTGATTTTCGGCCGCTCCTGGGTGCCCTCATGCTTGTGTGCTGGGCTGTCCACCTTTCCTATGCTTCTACAAGACCATAATGTGAGTCAGGTGTCAGAGACAGGCTGAACCAAAACAGGATTTGGAAATCCTCTATCTGCATGTTGGAAACATTGAATCCAAATTTATAAAATCATAGAATCATTTTGGCTGGAAGAGCCCTCCCAGCATTGCTGGGGCTCCTCTGGTCCTGCTCCAACAGGTCCCTGTCTCTCCTGTGCTGAGGACTCCAGAGCTGGAGCCAGCCCTGCAGCAGGGGACTCCCCAGAGCCCTGGGAGCAGAGGGTCTTCGGTATGTAGACGTTCGTCCGTTCCTGCGGCTCTTCTGTCTGCTCTTTATTTAAGTGGGAATACGAGGATGCCTGGCCTTGTGGGAGGTGCCGTGGGCTGGGCAGCGGGCGGTGGGGGGTGAGCTCATACACACATCCCGGTGCAAAGAGCCTGACACACCTCTAATGAGGATGATTGAAGGCTGAGTGCAGGATGATACCGAACAATATAAGTAAGTGGTTTTAGTGTCAGCAATCTTCAAACTTGCTGTCAAAGGGAACATTTAAACGATTTTCCTGCTACTCCAACGCGTTCAGGTTATATTTATACCCAGAGAAAACCGGTGCTATAAATGTCAGGTTTGGAGAAGGGCTGGCTGCATCCATCAGAGGAGGAATTAGAAAGTACAGAGGGATGATTTATCATGGCCAGCTAACAGACCTGCCTGGAAAAGAAAACCCCCAGGGCCTGGACCCATGCCACGATATGTCCCAGGCTAGGGTGTCTGCCCTGACCCCCCACCCCGGGTTTGCAGGTAGTGGGCAAAGCATGAAGGGCCTCAGGCTGGCCACAGCTTTGAGGACAAAACGCCTGGAGCATTTAAAAGTCGGCTTTTAACAGAACACAAGAGAACTATAAAAAATGGTGAGAATCCTCTTTTGCTGGAGTGAGAATAAAATAAAAGAGATCATAAAGAATCCTTGCCCTGCCCACTGTCCAGGGGGCTTCATGCCCTTTTCTAGGCTTGTTCTCAGTCCAGCAATTTGCAGTGGTTTCCAGCAACCCTCCACAGCATCCGCTGCATCTCTTGTCCCTGTCTCCGGCCTGAGTGGGCATCTACTCCCTGATCTTCTCAGCAGCCAAGCTGAGCATCGGGTCCCTCGCCTGCTGGCTCGCTGCCCTTGGCCTGGCACCGCCCTTTGGAAAGCCCTGGAAACCCTGATGGTCCTGCTGCTATCCATGCAGCTGGACAGTGGGCTTGGTTCTTCCCTGTCCAAGGGGATTGGATTCTCCGGTTGGGCCTCTGCCAAAAGTGCTTGACTGGGCTCCCAGCCCCAACACTGCCCAGGCTGTCTGGTTTTCTGAAGCACCAATGGCCAGTAACAGCCCCCTCTCTTAAATTACCCCCTGTCAGGAACTTCCTGTGGAGTGATAAGGTTCCTCCCTTTTCTGGGACATCCCCATCCAGCTCCAGCTACTTTCCATCAGAGCTGGCTGCCTGTCCCCCAAAGCACGGGAAACTGAGAGACATGTTCTGGGGAGTCTGTCAGAAAGCGAGGATATTGGGGGCTGGGGCAGCACAAAGTGTGCAGCTGTTGGGAAGGTGGAGATGAAGGACTTGGCCCTTCTTACCGCTCCAGGGATGGCCCAGCACCTGCTTTCGGGGCAGTCAGACCAAGCAGAGAGGTGAAAATGTGTGTGGAGGTGAGATACACACAGGGACTGTCAAGAGGTTTTTGCAATTCTTGGGATGCCTGCAGAAAGCCAGAGCTTCAGAAAGTCATTTAGGATTTCTCAGGTAATGAGGGATGATCCTTCAAGAAATATTGGCTGTCCTGGAGCAATGCCAAAGTGGAGCTACTGGGAAAGTGGACATCCTCATTGCAGCTCAGAGTCTGGAGACCGCCTCTGTGGGGAAGGAGAGTCGGATGCTTTTGGACATTTGATAATTTGGTCCATGCCTAGACTCTACAACAAAGCCAACAAACTGCAATTTCATTGCTTTTGGTGCACAGAGAAGACCTTTCGGTGGTACATATGTTGCAGTACAGCAGCATCTAGGAAGCCACACAGTTCAGATTTCACTGTTGACGTCACACAGCTTCGTTAAATCGATACGTCTGATGTCAGCACCCGACCGTGGGCCAAGAGCACTGCTGCTCGCGGAGCCCCGATCCAGTACAAACTCGCCCTGATGGTTCAGCTGTTCAAAGCATTCAGTGGAATTTGCTTTTCCCCAGCAAACTTCCTGCCATATCCCATCTCGCCTGCCCTTTTACAGCCAGCGTGAAGCTGGAATAAATAGCGTGTTGTTTGCTGTTGCAAATTTGACAGAAATATGATCATGTATTCGAGCGCAATCCAGGTCAAATTGGCACTGGCAGGTGAAGTGGCAGCGCTAAACAGAAGGGCTCACCAAAATTCAGTTAATTGCCGGGCGAAAAATGAAAAATAAACAAGAAGGGAAAAAAAAAAATTGACATTCCCAAGAACCTTTCATGTATCAGCGGGAAATCATTCCTAGTTCGGTTAACGGGTTATGTTGACAAGTCTAAGAGCAAGAAAAGGTCAGCACTGCAGGGTATGTAGGAGGGCAGGAGGGGATTCCAGTGGCAGATGCAACGGGAGCTCATCTCTGCCCTGAAACCTCCTCCAGCTTTGCCTCCCCCCAACCATCCCTCCGTCGAGCGTGTGCTGACACTCGTGCCTCCTGCCTCTGAGCCATCTGCCCTTACAAAATGCTCTGGGAACGGAGCCCATGCACACCGCCGCCAAATCCGGCACTTTGTAAAGGCAGAACTCAGGTCTGGGTCAAGCGGCATCGCCGCAAGCCCCTCACCTTTGGTGAGCACCACGTGGAGCGCTGGAAACGTTTAGCCAGCCACCGCTGCCTGTGGTGGAATCGCCTCTGCCCGCCCAGCACGGGTCCTGGGCACCTCGGCCAGGGGTGCTGCCTGCATCCAGTCCATGTAGCACCACCACTGTAATGGTAACAGACCCTGTCCCGTCGCGGTGCTGCCAAGCTCCCCCCAGCCAACCCCGTGCTGCTCGGTGCGGCTTCGCCCGACATCGTGGGTGTAGCTGAAGCGCATGGAGGTAAATGCTGCGTTTGGATGATCGGCTTGAAAAAACCCAGGAGGTGAAAGAGTGACTTGTTCAGTCTGTGAAACCTTGCTGGGGAATAGAATTTTAACTATTGGTCTAGAAACCAAAGCAAAAAGAGATCCAGAGCCAGAAGTAGAACATAGGCAAATTTGGAATAGATGTAGATGTCTAGGGGACAGTTACCCACCGTGCCCCAGGACTGTTTCAATTCCCATTTCCTGGCATCTTAACTCATTTTTCCTCAGAAAAAAATGTGCTTTAGTTCCAACAGATTTGATTGAGTGAAGTGGATGGAAGGACCAGGGTGTCCTATCAAGCCCTCAATGCTCTGAATGCATAAAGGCAGCATGAGCAGCAACATGTCCCCTTGGGTCATCTCTAGATGAGCTGGTTATCTCACTGCATTGATCTGGGTTAAAAAAAAAAACAACATTCAGAACCTGATTTTAGTGACTGTTCACCCACCATTGTCTTGCCACTACTGCCTGGCAGCTGAGGCAAGGAGGGGGAAAGGGATAGGAGGAAGAGGCCTGTTTAAGCATCTCCTGGTGAGTGGCCTTGGTAGGTGCTGGGTCTGGTCATCTCAGCAGCACTGGGCTACAGTAGTTTCTCAGCAGACATGTTTTGGGGATGATGCATATCCTCACACTTCATCTGCTTCCTCCTCCCAGCACAGGATATTTTTGGGATCTCACTTCTGTGGTGCTGCTGAGTAGAATCATAGATTCATAGAATTGTTGTAGTTGGAGACCTTTAAGACCACCAAATCCAACTGTTAACCCAGCCCTGCCAGGACACCACTAACCCCTGTCCCTCAGCACCACATCTCCACTAACTCCCGTTCCTCAGCACCACATCTCCACGGCTTGGAAAGCCCTCAAGTGACGGTGACTCCACCCCTGCCCTGGGCAGCCTGGGCCAGGCCTGGAGAACCCTGGAGGGGGAAAAATTGTTCCTCAGCTCCAACCTAAACCTCCCCTGGGGCAACTTGAGGCTGTTTCCTGTCATCTTATCTCTTGTTCCTTGAGAGAAGAGCCTGACCCACCCTGCTCCAACCTCCTTTCAGGGAGATGTCAAGAGCAAGAAGGTCTCTCCTGAGCCTCCTTTTCTCCAGGCACTGCTCCTCACGGAACTTGTGCTCTGGACTCTCCCTGTAGGACAGGCTGGGTGGCACGAGTACTTCTCTCCAACAGAGCCCAGAGCAGATGTCGGAGAATAGGAAAAAAAAGACCAGGCAAGCACACACAATGTTCTCAACTAATCACCCCCCATCCTCCCACCATCTGCAGTTCGGAGACTTCCTGGGCCAGGCATCGTTCCTGTGTTGTTAGAAACCCTCTGCGCACTTCTCTTCCATCCCATCTGCCCTTGAACCTGGGGGGATTTTTAATCTACCCATGTTCTCTGCACACTTTGCACTTCCCCTTCACAGGTTGAAATGAACACACAGCAGGGAAGTCAGGAAAGCCGGCCGCCTCTTTTCTGATGCACCATGGAAATCAGAGATGGGGCTGAGAAAGGCGAAGGATTCATGGAGCCAGGGAGCATTTACACAGCATCAGATAGCGGAGGCAGCCAGCAAAGGGTGGAGAAGAAGGGTTGAAATAAGACCCTGGAGCCTCTCGCCTGGATTCAGTGTCTGTCAGGGTCAGGTTTCTGCCGTAAAAAGCAGAGAAAATTATCGTTGCCCCCTCAGGACAAGCTCAGGAGGAACTGCAGCTCTCATGGAGGGGAGGAGAAGCACCACCCAGCCCCAACTTAGCTGCTGCTCTCCAGCCACAGCCGAGGCAGAGGGATGCTCCGGGTTGTATTGCCCACATCCCTGCCACAGATTTACACAACAACACTCCTCCTGTGGTTGGCTTTTGGGTGTTCCCAACAACCCCAACCACCCCATCAGCATAAGGAGCTATGGGTTATCACCCCATCCTACGCTGTGGGAGGAACAGGCTGCCCAGGAGCACTGGAGTGCTCTGGGTTAACCCACACCAGCACCTAGTTTGCTCCGAAGTGGAAGGGTAAGCTCTGCCCGTGTCCGTGCCCACTACCCAGCTCCCAGGTGGCTGCATGAGAGGATCAGGACCCTACAGGGTCTTCTCCTTTCACTGCTGCAGACAACTGGAGCGCTTCCAGCCACCACCAGGCAGTCCAGGTCTGCCAGACCTCAGCATGAGGACACTGCAGAGATTAGTGCTTTCTCCTGACCTGAGCAGCTCATCGAGTCTTATTTGTGTCAGGCAGAGAATGGATTAGGAAATCGTATTTCTTGGTTGCAATCCTATTTCCAAAAACGCTCTCAGTTCCCCTGCCCCTAAGCAGAGAGGACCTGCCTCAAGTTTCTTCCCCCGTTGGTACGATGGGCACCTCTACGCTTCCCGTGGTTTTTTGTGCCCGCGTGTGGCGGTGTTTGTGAAAACACTGTTCCTTCCCCTAGGGCTTGTATGGGGACAAGTCTTCCCTTTCCATCTTCACATGGCTTAGTTCCTGTGCTGCAGGGACTGTTGTTTCAGATTCTTTAAAAGCATCTGATTCTTACCCATGTCCAACCTGAATAAGAAATGCTGGTTGAGCTTCTGGGACCAATGCGGTGTCTCCCACCCTTTACTTCACCTTCCCAGAGCCTCCTGGATTCAGTCGCTTTCTCTTCTCCATCTTCTTCGCCAGTCACTCAGTCTTTTCTCTCACATCCTTTCCGTTGCAGCAGATGAAACATCAGAGGAGTGAAGCTGGAGCAGCAGAGCACCATCTCCACCTTCAGACACCTCTCTGCTCCCTCTCCATCCCTCTCCATCCACCATCGCCATCCTCCAAGGGTATGTCCCAAGTTTACCTACAAACATACCCAGCATATAGGTCAGCTCAGGTCTTCACCAGTAAGATGGTTTATGGAAGGGCTCAGATTTCCAGTCATTTGCTCTATCCAAAGGGGAGACACTGGGCTGGAAAAATGAGGAAATTAGAATGCCTTCTCAGCTGCAGAACAAACCACAGCATTTTTGGAATTCAAACCATCAGACAGGGCATGCCTGCAACACATTTTCCTAGGCAGGGGGTAACAGTTCCCAGGATTGTCCCAGAAATCTTGGCCTGCCCACATTGCTGCTCAGTTGGGACTGCAGGCTGAGACCCACAGCCTCAGGGAGGCCGTGGCAAAGGTGAGGGCCTCAAAACACCTCCACACCTCCTTTCGTGGACTGCAGCTCCCTTGCTCTTTGCTTGTTTGTTTATTTGGTTAGTACTATTATTAATCTGTGGGAAGGAGAGTTTTTCAGAGATCTCCCTCTCTGCACAGGAGATTCGGTGATGTACTGGTGCCCATTTAGAAGAGGACACTCCTAGATGTTTCACTACTGAGACAAGCCAGAAAGATGAGCTAAGGGCTTCACACAGCAGCTCACATGCCAAAAGTCCTGGTGGTCCCCATCATCTGCCAGAAACCCGGGACAATTGCCACGGTGAGACTGGCCACCACAAAGGGAATCCCTAAGGACATGTGGTCAGCTTTTGCTGGAACTCTTGCTGCACATTGCAAACGTGGCAGCACTGGCCCAGAAGTTGCAAAAGCCAGGGAGTTTCCCTTCATCTCAACCCTGCAAAATCCAGTGGACCTTTCCAGCTGGGCTGGGAACTCTCATTTTCCATCTGTGTGACAACTGTGTGTGCCCCAGCGCAGGCAGGGAACGTGGAGCCTTTGCAAAGTGCGGTGATTTCATTGCTGAATCTCATAAATATCTCCTGTTGGGCTCTAAAGCAGGTGTGAAATATGGGATGCTCCTCGTGTGTCCTGGAGCTGGGCAGGATTTACTCGCCACGAGGCTCTGGATGCACAGTCCTTATCTCAGCAACGAGATTAAGAGAGCCCCTGAGATTTACTCTTCCTGTAAAATTCTGTTAAATGTAGGGATGAGTTGTGCAATGACTATTGTTTGGGAATGTATTGTGTCTGCTGGCACGAAAAATTGGTCACGTCTCTAGCCGTTCTCATGCGAGCGCCAGGTGCGCTGGGATGGCGGCGAAGAGGTAAAGGAGCCAGCTGATGCTGCTGAGGCAGCTGGGGGCTGCACCACCATCCCACCCTGGTCCTGCTGAAGAGGGACAAGAGAGGGTACCCTGCCAGCTAGACCACCCAAGGAGGATGCTGGGGAAAGCAGCTCATTGACCAGGGAGGGAACGAGGGGCTCACGCTGAGTCCAGCCCTGCGGGGGTGCGGAGGGTGTGTGTGAGCTCGATTCTGCAGCTCGGCGCCCGCTCAGAGAGGGTGACGGGTGAGGACATCCATCGCAGGACGAGGGCAGATTGCTGTCGGAAAGTGCTTCCTGGAGGCCAGGCTGTGGGCACCCGGCTCCCCAGGCTGGGCTCATTAGCTGGCAGCCTCGGCGCTGGCTGGGGGAGGTGGCGCTGGGTCTGCTGGCAGAAAGGCTCTTTTGATGGAAACGAAAATTTTCGCTTTTGAAAAACCTGGAGTCGGGGAACGAGCCTCGGGGTTACCATGGAAACCCATCGCCGAGCCGCACCGCAGCAGGAGACACAGCCACAGTGTCTCCGGGTTTGCGGTAGCGAAGCCGATGTGAGCGGGAGCCGATGGCACCGTCCCTCGGAGACACCCCAGGGTGCCCGTGGATATCGCCGGCTGCACGAAGGCAACCGAGCATCTCGCTGGGACTAGGGAGGTGGAAAAAGCCGTCAGCTACTGGGATGGATTTGTTTTGCGATGATGGGAACGGGCTGAAAGTCAGAACACGGCCATGCTCATCGGACCACGGGCCACCAGCCCGGCGTGTAAACAAATCACACCGAACAGCAACAGCGAGCTGTGCACCACAGCCTCATTGCAGATTGGCTCCGAGTTATATCTCTAGGAAGATCAATAGAACAAATTATACCAGCAGAACAATATGAGAGAGCCCTGAAAACCCCAATTACCGAAAACCTAATTAATATGTTTTTAAACAAGCATTATGGCAATACTTCAAACGATATTAACACGGCCACAAAAGTTCCACGAGGGCGGCGAAGCAATTCTTCAGCCTGTGGCAAGAGGGTGGGAAGGAACCCAAAACAAGGGTGAGGATGGAAAACAATTGCTTTGATACAGCCACAGCTGGGGAAATGCGAGTGCTCTTTCCAAGGCACAGCACGGGGACTCCCCAACACCCTGTGGGGCTGCAGATCAATAGGCCTGTAGAAAAACAGAGTCAGAGACCAAGGAAGCGAGAAGAAAAAAAAAATTAAAAATATATTGCACCAGCTCCCCCAGTCCTTCTAGAACGTAACCAGACAAAGGGATGCGAAGTCCAACCTTCCTGAAAGGAATCTGACCCGGAAACCTGACCCCTGAACAAAATAGCATCCTTGGAAAAACAAGGACACTTAAATACGGCGCTGATTGCTCCTGGGACGCCTGACACAAAGCTTTAGCCTCATCCAACAAAGGAAACCGTGTAGCCACTCTCAGACACAGCCCTGGTGCTGCCCTGCCGCCCGGCACACCTCCAGGATATCACCCTCGCCTGTCTAGCTGGACACATCCCTGGAGAAGCAGTGAGGTCCCAGGACACAGGCAACTGGAGAAACGCCAGCATGAGTGACAGCACCTGGGAACAGTCCTGCAGCAGACAACCCAATCCATTAAAGTCCAGTTGGATTCCTTCCTCAGAACAAGCCAGCAAACACACCTATAGCCTACTCTACCCTGGTGAGACCACCTCTGGAGTATTGTGTCCGGTTCTGGGCACCCCAGTTCAAGAGGGACAGGGAAATACTGGAGAGGGTCCAGCGGAGGCTGTGAGGATGATAAAGGGACTGGAACATCTCTCTTATGAGGAGAGGCTGAGAGAGCTGGGGCTCTTTAGTCTGGAGAAGAGAAGGCTGAGAAGGGATCTTCTTCATGTCTATAAATATCTGAGAGGTGGGTGTGGAGTGGAAGGGTTTAGTCTCTTTTCTGTGGTGCCCTGGGGTAGGACAAGAAATAATGGGTACGAGGTGGGACACAGGAGGTTCCACCGCAGCATGAGGAGAAACTTCTTTTCTGTGAGGGTGACAGAGCCTGGACCAGGCTGCCCAGAGAGGTGGTGGAGTCTCCTCTGGAGACTTTCCAACCCCCCTGGCTCTATTCCTGTGTGGCCTGCCCTGGGTGATCCTGCTCTGGCAGGGGGGTTGGACCCGACGGTCTCCAGAAGTTCCTTCCAACCACTAACATTCTGTGATTCTGTGTTCAATTACAAAGAAAGGGAGGTATTTGCCTGTAAAAAAAAAATTAAAAATTTACAAAAATTTCTTGATGAAAGAACTGGTAGAAAATCATCTGATGACACTGAACCTATGCACAATAAAAATCAGCAGCATTCAACTGGGCCCTGGTGCTGGCGGGAGGAGCAGGACCCCAGCCTGGGTCACAACTCACCCTGCAGAAATGTCTCAGGCCCTGAGAAGAAGGGCTGCCACGTGCCAGCGAGGCGATGGGATCGCTACGTGAACACGCTCCGATCGGGCACCTGGCGCAGTGCATCTTACGGGCCGTGCTGGAAAAAAACAGACCTTGAATGTGGCTCTTGGAAAGCTTCCAAACTTTATTACAGAGTGAGATATCAGCCCGTATCACGCAGCCTGCTCCTCAGGGTGCTTCTGGCTGGTGATGCAACCACTGCAAGGAGAGGCTAGGTTAGAAAGAAGGCAGGGGTTTGGTGTAATCCTCCCCAAGAAGCCTGCTGCAGAAAATAGTCATCAGTGGAATTTGATGTGCTGTACGTATGGACAGGGAAATGTGGAGAGCAATGTATGGACAGAAACCCAACCCTGCACTCCTGGCTTGCGTAGTTTATTACTGCTTTATGGAAGAACCCTCTGCATGGTGTGCAAGGACCAGAGAGAAAACCCAGACATGAGGGAGAGCTATGTGGAGCTGAACAGACACCCACACACATCCATGTGCAATCATTTCACACTAGAAGAAAACCAGTTGACTAAAACTGAGCCCATAGGTGGTGGATACACACAGGATTTCTCATGGACACTGCCCAGGAAAGCTTCGCAGGAGGACACAAGGATGGTTAAAGCAGCTCAGACCAAAAGCCCACTTGGCTCAGGTGCTTTGTGGAGGGTGCAAACCAAGATCAACATGATTTCTAACTAACCCTTCTGGCTCCTGCCATGTGGTGTGCAGACAATTCCCAAGACGGTCGTTGTGCTTTGCGCTTGATCTGCCTTGGCAAATTGTTCTCCCAAGAACGTCTGTAAAGGCCTTTAGAGCTAAAGCACTTTTTTTTTCAGATTGAGGGTGGATTCTGCAGTTGGAGAAGGAGGATCCTGGAAGAGCACCGTGTTGGTGGCCAGGGATGCCGACTGAAATGTGGAGATGACAGTTCAACCCCTGTTGGGAGTGGTCTGTCCCTCTCTAACCCAAACAAGGGCTTTTTTATCTCTACAGAACAGAAGCACAGCAGTGGGAGGGTCTCCAAGAGGAACTTCACTGCCCAATGACTGGAGCGACTGGTCAGATGGACCACAAAATCAGCCCACAGGCATGTCCCACCATCACTGCCGGGAGCCTGGAAGTGCTCCTGCAGCTGGAGGTTTTGCTTCCTTGCTCCTCCTGATCTTCCCCTGCTCAGAGGTGTGCTCTGGGGTGCCTGCACTCTGGTTCTTCTGGCAGTGTGGTCATTTGGATGAAGTCAAACCAGTGCTATACCCAGAGATTATTTTTAGTCAAGCTCACACACTGTGTTCTGCTCTTCCTTGTGCTGGGGATATTCCCTCTTCCTCTGCACATCTCTGGGTGCAGAGCCCAGACAAGGAGAGATACCGGAGGGGTGCTGCAGACTCTTCCTTCTTGATGGTCCTGGCCTGGATCATGGGACTATCCAAGCCCCAGAAACCTAATTTTTCCAGAGGAGGGCCACAAGGATGAGCAGAGGGCTAGAGCACCTCTCCTATGAAGACACGCTGAGAGAGTTGGGGTTATTCAATCTGGAGACGAGAAGGCAGCGAGGAGACCTTCTGGTGGCCTTCCAGTATCTGAAGGGGGCCTACAAGAAATCCGGTGAGGGACTTTTTAGGATGTCGGGTAGTGATAGGACAAGGGGGAATGGATCCAAACTAGAGGAGAGGAGATTTAGATTGGATGTTGGGAAGAAGTTCTTCATTATGAGCGTGGTGAGACCCTGGAACAGGTTGCCCAGAGAGGTGGTGGAAGTCCCATCCCTGGAAGCTTTTAAGGCCAGGTTGAATGGGGCTTTGGGCAGCCTGGTCTAGTGGGAGGTGTCCCTGCCCATGGCAGGGGGGTTGGAACTCAATGATCTTCAAGGTCCCTTCCAACCCTGATGATTCTATGATTGTATGATTTTTGGGTGATGTCACCAATTCCAGGCTCTCTGCCTGGGACCACCTCCCACAGAAGGAGACCAAGACTCGGCTCCCACCTTCAGCCACAGACACCCAACCTCTCCCGAGTCTCGGTACAGCTTCTCCTTGCTCCCGAATCCCTCGGTCCCTGCCAGCCGCGGGGTCTCCATCCCACTCGCCCACCCTCTCTCTGCGGGGAGGGCTCATCGACGCCTCGTGTGCCGGCGGCTGATGCGTGTCCAATAGAGAAGAGCCGTCAGGCGGTTAATTAGACCCAGCACTCTGCTCCTGCCGAAGTCTATTAGCAGGGTTTTAGCCGACTGCTCCCTGTTTGGGATAACTGATGTGAGCAGGGTGGGAGAGAGGCAGCAGGAAGCCCCAGAAAAGGAGGATTTGTGCTCTGGCTGGTGTGTGGGGGAGTGAGATCACAGGCTGTTCCTCACCGGGCTTTCTCAGCGGCAGAGCGTCTTATTCATCTCCTTCCCTCCTACTCGCAGAGCGATGTCCCAGGCGGAGCAGGAAGCAGCTGTGGCCTGGATTACCTGGTCCGATTCAGTGCCCTGATAAATCCCAGCTCCTTTGCAGCCCTCGGGGAGGAGGAGGAAGGAAGTAGCACAATAGCCGAGGGCCAAAGGAAGGGTCCAAGCAGGAAGACACCCCTCCCTCCTTCCTATCCCTCGCCTTGCGTCTCGGGATGCCCTTGGAGCAGCCCCTTCCCTTGGATGCCGGCCACGCTGGAGGAGGGGGATGTGTCTTGGTGAAGGGCTGTGAACCACGTTGCTGCTCTTTTCCCTGCACTCCGGATGTCTGCAGGAATCAAATCCTTGGAGCGCAGGTGAGCTGCTCATCCATCCTCCAGGTGCCCCAAGATGCTGTTCCACAAGCAGCCAAAGGATGGGGAGCAGGAAGGACCTTGGTGGTGGGGACCAGGAGTAGGTGCAGGCAGCACGTGCTGCTGGTGCTCTGGACAGGGCTGTATGTGGGAGTGCTGAGCAAACCACCAAAGCCACCACATCTGTCCTGCTTGGCCTGTGAAGGGTGACCGAGGAGGAAGCACAAGGTGCTCCAGCAGTGTGGGACGTGTCCCCAGTCCCACAATCAGGCTGCTGGTCTCCCCTCAAGACCCTAGGTGCAGCCTGGAAGATCGCACCCAGATCAAAGTCATGGGTGACACTACAGACCCCACCAATCTGGCGTGGTCCCATCCCAGATGTGCTCCTCTCCATCTCATCCTCCCTCGTTGCTTCTCCCACTCCTCACTCACCTGCTCTCATTCATGCAGATCCGCAAGGCTCCCTCTCTTCCACTGAACTGCCTCCAGGGGCCTCTCCCTCTGCTTTGCCGAGATTATTACTTTTCAGATTTTTTTCTCTTAAATAATGGCAAACCCTCCCGAGAAAATGCAGCGCTCCAGGTAAGGAGCCTGTTCACCTCCACGCAGGTTTCCTCGTACAGGCCCTACCCTGCCTTCCCCTCAAGCTCCCGGGTGCTGCAGAGGTGGAAATTCAGATGCTGCGCTTGCCTGTATAGCTCCCAATAAAGAGTATCAAACAGGAGTGAAACACAAAAGCCACCTGGGGAAAAATAAAAAGCTCCCGTTGCAGAGCTTGGAGGGCTGAGATGAGAACACCGGCTGCCTGAACGTGACGAGGAGGGAACGGAGAAGCAGGAGGGTTCACCCGCTCCTCATCTGCAGCAAGAAACAGTGCATGAGGAGGTATCTGTGTGCACAGGGCCCTGCCCTGGCCTGTCCCTGCCTCAAGACACAGATACAGGCTGTGGTGGAGCAGCGCTGCTGCCTGTGGGAATCTCCAATTGCTTCCTGAAGCGTGCTCGGATAAATGGTACCATGGGAATTTCCAGCAGGAACCCGAGGACAAGCTCAGCCTGGCTCTCAAAGGCTCGGCTTTCCTGGGATCCTCGCTGGAGGACTCAGAGGACATGTCATTATCCACTGCAGAAAGCTAACAGACATTTGCTGGGATTTGTCCATACGTTCAGCCCCGTCAGATTCGCTTTCCCCCCGGGACGGTTCTGGCACGACTGTTGTTTCCTGTTTGGAGCCGGAGCAGAGGACGGGGCGAGGGGCACGTGCAGAGCAGCCCAGCCACCTACCCCTGCTTCTTCCCCGGAGCCTTTGCTGGGGGACGGCAGCGGTGCCAGCTGACCTTCCAGACCCAGCAGGCCCTGCCGGGATTTCTAATCTGAGATGCTGAATGTTTACATCCATTTCTTCCTGCGGCATGTGTACAAAAGCCCCCGAAAACGCAGCCCCACGGACAGGCTCTTGCAACGAGGCATCCTATGCTACTGGCTGCTCAACATCGCCCACAGTCACAGCAGAGGACATGTTCATCCCAGGACATCTGCCCTCTACTCTCCATCCCAGTGCCATCTCCAGCCCCATCCCTACCCCCACCATCACCTCCCCTCTCTTTGCTCCTGGACGGACCAGCTGTTTCTCCCTCTCTCTCTCCCAGAACATCCCCCCCCGGCAGTCGCTTGCTCTGACATCCGAGAGTTATTTAATGTATGTTTTGCTTCTTGTAAATGCAATTTGGTGGCTGGAAATGAGGAGGAAACCACGTGAGCAGCAGCCTCCCCACGGACCTCTGGCAAGCTCTCAGCCCCTTCCCTGGTGCTTGAGGGACCTTGGCTGTGAGCGAGGCAGCAGCCCCTTGGAGCATCTCTGCCTCACAAGAGTTAAATCCTGGTGCAGAGTCCCTGGTCTGGCCTTTCCTATTAGTCAGTGGCACTGGGAAGCACTGGGGTCCCCTCCAGCTGCAGCCACCCTATGCCTGGCACCTCAGCGTCATCATCCCACCATCCCATGGCACTCAGGGTTTGGGAGGAGAAGGTGGGTGAGGACCAAGAGCATCGCTTTTCCCAAACCAGCAGCCCTGAACTTACAGAAGGATTAATTTAGCATGAACAAAATGCTATTGCAACACAAACGCCCTGCAGCTATAGGGACCAGGCATTTCTCAAGCTCCTCCTGGGTTTGGGGTTGGGATTTTTGTCGTCGTTTTGTATTTTTTCCCAACGAGAATGTTAGTTAAAGCAGAGCTGCCACTGGGCTTGGGGGTGCCAAGGAGCACGCGGGTCAGCGGGAGAGCTGGGACTGCTCGGGCAGCACAGTGGATGAGGGGGGAGGAATGCAGCAGAGGGTCACTCAGAGAGCCTGGGAGAGGGTCTGCAGGCGGTCCCTGGTGAGAGCAGCACGGAAACGAGAGGCAGGCAGGCAAGTGATGCTGCCAGCAGCTATTACTGCATCTCGCCGAGTGAACGCAGGGCGGAGGGGAGCACAATCCCCGGCTGATCTGGCACGATCCAGTCTGAGGGAGAGGGAGGAGAAAGAAGGGTGCAGGCTCTGCCCCCAGGGTATCTGCCACAGTTTCAGCCCGCTGCTGGGTTGCTTCTGGGGGCTTGTACAGCTGGCTGCAATAGTCACCCGCCTCCATAAAACAGCCCATGAAACGGTGCGACGCAGACGCTGCGCAGGGTGCGCACAGAGGATGCCGCAGCCAAGGAGCTAGTGCTGCAAAACAACTGCAAAGGGCTTCCCAAGTGGCGTCCAAGTGGGCTCACACCAGGGCTGAGGCAGCCAACATCTTCACAGTCTGGGAATGGGGCTGACTCAGTTCGCTGATATGAGTTATCTGAGGATAGCGAAACAGCAGCAGCTATAAAGCTTCACTGAAGGTCCAGGCACACGAGGAAGACCAATTCTCCCTTGCACAGCGGGCCCATGGCTGTCAGGAAGGAGACCCAGGGATCAATGTGGAAGACGCTCTCAACAGACCCGCCTAGGAGGGGGCAAAACACCCCCTCAGAAGCAAGGGATGATTAGGAAATGAGTTAAGAAGATCACTGCTGCTTCAGCAGACCAGAAGCCTTTCCCACTCCTCCTCCATCCTGCGCAGGTGGAACCCACAAAGGGTTTGTCCCAGCAGAGGCATCGAAGGAGCCTGACCTGAGTATGGGGAGGGAAGACACTGGAGGAGACAACCGTGAGAAGGGGACTGGGAACAGCTATTGAGAGCCCTGGGCCTAGCGCGCTGGACGGGCAGCAGTCCGAGCATACCAATTTATCCAGTGCATAATTAAAACCTGGAACTCATTGCCCTGGGAGGTGCTAGGGGCCAAAAGCATCAGCAGATCTGAAAAGAGATCAGACAAAGCCACAGCACTGCACATGATCTGGGTGCAACTTCCAGCTCCAAAAGCTCCCGAAACAGTGTTGGGGGAATGCTCGGGGAGGGCTGAGAGGAGAAGGACCACAGACCACCCGAAACCTCCGTTGTGCCTTATGCCCTTCCCCTCCACATCCTCTAGCGTCCATCTAGAGACCGCCTGCCAGGCTACAGGAACCTTTGGCCGGAGCCGGCGCGGCTGCGTTACGCTCTTGTGATCTTTACGCACTCCTCTGTTCTCATGCCGGCTCCGTGCGAGAGCGGTGCTCTCATGGGAGCTCTTCCCTCAGCCCGCCAGCGCTCGCTGCCTGCTCGCTGCCTGCTCGCTGCCTGCTCGGCGCGCTCCGTGCCGGGGGGCTCAGAGCCACGATTGCATCAGCCCCAGCACGACGGGCGCTGCGCCGAGAGCGTGGTGGCTGTGGCACGGGCCCTGCCACCAGCGACAGCGCCGTGCAAGAGGCCAGGTCCCCCCAGGCACCCCGTTTGGTCACACGCGCAGCTATGGCCATGAGGTTATCACCTCTCTTACTAAAAATGGGAATTTGAATGTGGATAAAAACGTTGGAAGAGCGGCAAACGGCTGGGGTTTGCCGGAGCAGCCCATGACAGATGACAGGGTTGATTTCTGTGAGTAGAGTAAACACTTTTCCCAGGCCCCCACGTATAATTTTGGGGTTCAACCTGCAAGGAAGGTCCCTGCAAGCCTTCCCAAGAGCCAGATAGATGCAGGAGTTGGCAACCTTTCCAAAGTGATGAAGACAGATAGGTTTTTGCAAGACATACATTTTTCTGACTCAAATTAGAGGTTAAACACCCTGAAAATATTCCTGAAGATATTCCTGGAGAAACTCCTGGAGACTGAGGAAGTTGGGTCTGTTCAGCCTGGAGAAAAGAAGGCTCTGGGGAGACCTCATGGCGGCTCCAGTATCTGAAGGGGACTACAGGAAACATGGTGAGGGACTTTTTGTAAAGGCAGGTGGTGATAGGACAAGGGGTAATGGTTTTAAACGAAAGCAGGGGAGATTTAGATTGGACATTGGGAAGTTCTTTACTCTGAGAGTTGTGAGACACTGAAACGGGTTGCCCCTGGAAGCTGTGGACACCTCCTCCCTGGAAGCGTTCAAGAGCAGCTCAGATGAGGCTCTGAGCAACCTCGTCTAGTGGGAGGTGTCCCTGCCCATGGCAAGGGGTTGGAACTAGATGATCTTTAAAGTCCTTTCCAGCCCAAACCATTCTATGATTCTACGAGACGTTCAAACCCCACCTGCATCTGTTCCTGTGTGGCCCGCTCTAGGTGAACCTGCTCTGCCAGGGGCTTTGGACGAGATGATCCCTAAAGGTCCCTTCCAAGCCCTATCATCCTCCGATTATGTGAAAGCTGGGAGATGGTGGCCCTCTTGGAGGCAGACAACTGCTTCACAACATCCTCCCGCAGCAAAAGGCAGGTCCAAGCTGAGCATGAGGATTTCGCCTCTCACCAACGGGCCAGTTCTGCTCATGGAACATACCATTTTAAATCTTTCCTCTAAAAACTCTGACTTCTGGGTAATAATTGCTGCTTTCCTTTCCATGCCACATGTGGGTTCTGCAGCCCATTCCACCCTTCAAATCTGGCTCCAATTTTAATTTATGAAGGGATGAACAGAAGCTGTACATTTTGTTTTGCATTTCTTTCATGACGGCTCTCACCACGGCCTTTATTCTCCTGCCACCACCAAGGATCAAGGTGATCTCTTTTGCTGGAAGCAGGTGGTACAACTCCCAGGTCCCTCCTCTGTGCTCTGCACGTACAGGTAAGACAGTTTTGTCTCCCCTGCACATTGCTTTCCACTGAAGTTGAATATCACCAGATCGTTTCCTGGCCCGGGCGCTCAGTCTCACAACAACATTTGGCAGCTCCTCACAGTCAGATTTTTGTTTGCCTGCCCAAATTAATTTTATGCCGTCGGTGAGTTCTGCAGCCTCACTGCTCCCTGCCTTCCCAGAGTATTTATGCCTGTGCTGAGCACCACAGCCTAGCTCCTCGTTTCATTTCATGGGCCAACTCCCTCCAACCTGTGAAAAATCACTAAGTTTTTGCACCCTTTCTTCTCTGTTTTTCAACCAGGAGAATTACACTTGACAGGAATTTCCTTTTTGACCCATAACGAGTTAATTTCCCAATGAAACTCTGATGAGGGACGTTGCCCAAAAGCATTTTGAACATCCTAACAGATTGTACTGAGCAGATCACCCCGTGCACATATCGATCCCTTCAGCGAACATTAATGGATTTCTGATGCACGATTTCCTTCGACGGAAACTGAAGCAACTTTCTCCTATTTTATCCTATTTATTCATTTAACCCGATAGCTCTATTCTTTGCTACAATTTCTACCTGACACAGAAGTCTGAACTACTGCTCTGTAAGACTCTGCATCTCATTTAATACTTAAAAAGACCCCAAACCAAACCACACAAAACCCCTTGTGTCACATTTACTACCTTCCCTCACTTTGCTCCAGAGACCATTTTAAGCTGTAGGTGATGCGTTGCAGTTAGTAGCTGGGAAATGTCATCTTTTCTTTCCACTCGACTTTTGGGTGAATCTCCCTGGTTCTGGCAAATTAGTTCCTACTCATGATGCCAATTTGTTCTAAATTCTTGCTTCTAATGGCACTTCCATTTGAATCAATTCCTTTGATTTTCCAATATCAACCTGGAGTGTTACCTGAGGCTAAGCCAGCCTTGGGGAACCGAGGAGTCTCGTTTTCTCCCTCTTTACCCTTTCTCTTTAATATCCTTCCTAGCCGAGTTCCTCCCCCTCCCTCTTTCCCTGGGACTGGGTTTCTCTCCTGTCAGCTCTGGTATCTTCTCTGGATTTATAGCCTGACTGTGTTCTCAATTAGCATGTTCCTTCCAGCTTTTATGGCTTCCAAGTCACAACATTTTCAAGACTATGGCAACTTATTATAGACTGTACATGTAAAATAGGTATTAACTGCATCTATATCTTCCTAGACTTATAATTTCCATCTTCTGCTGAGTTCTCCAAAGAGTACACAAGACTTGGAGGCAGACGTGACTTGAGACGGTGCTCTCTAAGTTAACTTCCCTGGGGCATCTCGGGGAACAGAAGACCCTCCTGTCATTCACTCCTTACCCCCCTCCTCTTGTGCAACTACACTGGGTTGGAAATAAATGCAGATGTTTTTCCAACACCTTCTCTGCTTCTTGCCTCCTCTTCCAGCTCCTCAAGAGCCGTGCAAGGCTGAGAAGTCCTGGTCAGATCTACCCCTTTCCTCAGCACAACCCTCACTGCACTCCTCCAGGACAAGGCAGAGTGTGGTGGGGAAGCTGACCAGTAAGCTTTCGGGATGCATTAGATGAGTAATCAGTCTGTGGATGGAGGACAGAGCAGCTGCCTGCTGGGCTGGTATGAAATGTCCTGGAGCAAAGAATCATACTCAGTGAGGGGCTCCATGCTGTGGGATCTGCAGGCTCTATCTGTGGGCTTCCAGGAAACTCTTTCAAAATCTCCCAGCATGGTACTGACTGCTGATTCACAATGTCTCCAGGCGTGCTCCCTGGCCTGGAGACCACCAAGACCCTTAGCTGGGCTGCTGAGGGGAGAGGAAAGGAGGGTTTAGCCTGAAAAGGCATCTCTGTAGTTCTTCTGGCTCCCCACACCAGGAGTTTGATGCAGAACAGCAGCAGCAGACAGCGAGCAGACCCTTTGGACCTCTCTTCAGGCTTTGTCAGGGGCCTCTCCTAAGCTGCCTGCCTGCTAAGGGCTGATTCATGAATGCAGCTTGTTCTCCTTCTCTCATCTCCCAACTTTATTAGTTCATGAAATGAAGCTGAACATCCCATAAGAAAAGACTGTAAAGGCTGCCTGACTCACTGACTTCCTCGGCTGCAAACTGGGGCTGCGTGACCTAGCGAGTGTGTGGCTTGATGGACCATTGCAAGACTACAGAGATAAATGCCTGGTGAGATAAGAGAGAGTTGTTTGCCGTGGTGGAGAAAGAGCTGCTCGCAGGACTACATTCGTACCTGATGTGAGGCTGAAGCTTTTCTGAGATCCTGTTTGTGACCCCAGATTTGCAACACCTACAGGATTTAAAGGCCTTGATGTGCTGGCTGAGCAGAGATGTGGTGCAACAGCAGCTCGATCAGCCTCTTTGCAGTCCTCTCCTTGGTGGAGCAAATCCATAACCCCTACAAGCTCAACGTAAACCTAAACATGACAAAAAGCAGAAACGGTGAGACACTGAAAAGACAAAGACACACTCGATTAATTCAGAAGTCATAAATAAAACCAGAGGGACGTTCACCTACGTGGTTCACCGAAAGCTCCCAGAGGACGTGACAGAGGTGGCAGCGAAGCTTTCAGGAGGAGCACGAGGTGGGTGACAGGATCACTAAGTTGAAGCCAGCGGCTTTTGTTAAACCATTTGGACATCAGGAATGCAAGTGGATGCCTTTTGGAGTTAGTTCTGCTCCCGAGGCATTTGAAAGAATAATAGCACTGATCTTGGAGGGGTTTCAGGAAGCTGAAATTAGAATGAATGCTGGTTTTAATTTGGACCAACGAGCTGAAAGAGCAAAATGAAAGACTCTGAGCAGTTTTGCAGAGTCAAGACACTTAACACTAAGCTGAGGAACAGCCAAAGCTGATCTTTGCAAGCGGTTTTCCATCTTCTAAACAGCAAACAAGACCCAGTGTCCGATTCAGGTTAAATGGTTAATTATCGCTGCTCTTGTCGAACTCTGCCAGCGGAGCAAATCAGTGATGTATGAGAGAGAAATAAAGGCAGCCTTGCTCTGAGCAGCCTGCCATGCAAGGGAGACTGTGGAGAGCACCGGAGACCCACAGCATTGCAAGCATATTTATTAGTGTCAACTCACTTCTCCCAAGATTGACAGAAGATGAGGATCTTTAGCATGGACTTGACTGGAGCGAGATGATAGCCTGAGGGCCAAGCAGTGGGTGAGTGTTAATAAAAAAAACAAAACAACCCCACACGAGAAATAGCCAGATTTATTGGGATGGTCACCTGCTCGGCAAAACTCGCTCCAGATCTGTCTGTGGTAGATAAACCCCGAGGGATTTGCTGGACGGTGACATTGTCTCATTCTGAGCAGCCACGCTGGTATTAAGTTAAAATTAAAATACCTATTGCCTTGCAACTACAGGCTTCAAGGTTTGTTTGGAGAGCATCTGGCCATATTATCTGAAAAAAAACCCGTGCAATTACAATTGCGGCAAGATCTCTGCAGTGAGGTGCAAAAAAAATAAAAAAAAATAAAGAAAATAATAAACGTTCCCAGCTGTGTCAGAAAGTCTGCTTATGTGAAAGCCCTTGCACCAGCTCCCTGCTTCTCAAGAACCAGGTCTTTGCACATGCTGTTTGAATTTCCTCACACAATGGAAAAGAAAAACCAGAGGTCTGAGAGAGCTCGGGTACAATGCTAACCATCGCGGGGACTTCAGCTCGCTGCGCAGTAGTTACAAAATTCATCTCTCTTCACAGAACTGGCTTCTCATTCAGATGGGCGCGGTTGTGTCAAGGATAAGCAGTTTTCTGATGTCGTTATGTGACACGTACAGCAACAGGACATGGTGACATTCAGGCACGGTCCTCCTTGGGTAGAGAGAACAAACTTGGAGCTCAGTGTCCCTCAACTTAGAAAACGTGAACGTTAGCAGGAAGCTGCTGGCCACATGAAACCACCCTGTGTGACCAGCCAACCTCATCTGGAAGAAGATTTCCTTCCTTTTCTCCTCCTGGCATCACACATGTTGCTGCTCCTCATCCTGTGGCTGCCCACTTTTGATTTTGCATTAGCTTTGCTCCTTGTGAGAATCACAGGTATGTGCAGGTGAAAGTGGCCAGTCCTTCCTTCTGGAGAGGTCCTGAGTGCTCACTGACCACCATAAACCCTTCCTTACGTGGTGTAACTGTCAACAGGTGTCCTTTGGGGGATTATCCCCTTGGACAATGGTTCCACACTGTTCCAGCTGATGCTGTCCAGGGGAAAACTGAACTGTTCTTTCTCTGGAGCCTGAGCTAAGTTTGACAGGAACATCCAACACTTTCAACCAGGGCTTGATAGTGCTTCTTACCACTTTTCAATGCAGGTTCCTAGTTTAATTTGTTGTAAAGAAAAGCTTCATTAACATAAACCTCTGTTTCGGGTGGAAACCACCAGGCAACGTGTTTTCCAGTTTGCTAAAACAGTGGTGCTGGAGTGAGATGCACTTCCGGGTGTTGGGGGGAGCTCAGATGACTCCCTCCTCACATCTCAAAGGCTGTGCTGGTTCAGGCTCCTTGGGACACCCCATGGGTTTCCAGCTTAAGAACTACTGCCTAGATTGGCAAGTGCTCTCTGCTAAGCTGCCCCCTCAGATCTTATCTCTTGCTTGCTCTTAATGATTTGCCATGATGCTCTGACCCACAATGAGTCCAGCTGCAGCTGTACACCCTGAAACTGTGACCCTTGCAGCACTAGGAGTGAGAGGCAGAATCCCTGGTATGGAGCAGATTGAGGGGAGATCCACAGCCTCCCTTGGCCAAAGCAAGAGAGAGCTCAGCGCTGCTTGCTGCTCCCAGCTCCTGTCTGGGACAGCACATGTGAAGAACAAGGACCTCCCTTCCAGCCTGCCCCACTCCTTGGCCCTGCACTTGGGTACCCTCCTTCTCTGCCCTGAGGAATCCCTCATCTGGCCTCTTTGGCAGAGTGGGGAGGAGGTGGATCCTGATTTCTTAAGATATAACAAGGATTATTAAAGTGTGGCTGAAAAAATCATCCCCTTTCCTCTGAGCTCCTTTTGTATCCCTAACTCGAGCTTTCTCCCTCATCCTTCCTGAACCCATTGACTCTACTTCTTTCTTCCAAACCAGAAGTGCCTGGCCACAGAGGAGCAGAGGAAGAGATGTCCCCAACAAAGAGTGGCAGCAGCAGAGTTTGGGTTGCAGGTCAGAGCAGGCCCCATGCACACTCCAGCACGGGGTGCCAGCACGCTGACGTAGCAGCCTCTCCATCTACTCCAGCATCTCTCTTCTCACTCCCAAACCCTCCTCCAGCCAGGAGCACGCGTAGTTTGCAGCAACCTCCCTCCCACTCGCATCCCGCTTCGAGAGGACATCAAGGTGAGGATGGGAAGCCAGGTGGGATCTGCTGGGCTCTCAGGGCCAGCAGGGCGGGGAGGCTTGAAACAATCCAATTTAGCAGGCGCTGCTCACAGGGACATGAATAATGGGAAGCTGATGCTAAACTGGAGCCATAATTTTCATACCAGTGCAAACAGATCCAAATTGTGATAAAAGGTTTTCATCTGCGGAGGCTTGGAGAGGCCCCTGTGCTCTGATTTACTGCGCCTCTTAATGTCGCATCTGACAGCACTTTGCAAACAAAATGTTCTGGCCATAAACTGGCAGGAGAGTGAGTTAGTGAGGCTGGGGGAGGGGATGAAAGGAGAGGGGTGAAAGGGATCCCGTTGTTGCACTGTTGCTCCAGCATAGCTGTAGGTTTCACCAATTTACCCGCGAGGGCAGAGGAAGAGCCTGGTGGAAGAGACCAAGGCAGGAGGCAAAAGGAAGATGATGCCGAAGGTAGAGACATCCAGATTTGTGAAGCTCCAAGGAAAGCACCCAACTCTGCCAATCTCAATGGCAGCTGCATTTGCATATGAGAATCTAGACTATCCCCATCCCTGAGGGCAGCCCAGGGGTGTTTGCTGGCTCCTGGCCCCCAGGAGACCCTGGAGCAGAGGATCTGGCTGCTTTGGTTGCAAGGATTCATGGCTTGGCCAGGACACATGTCAGCCAGTGCTGCTTCATCTGCCCTTCTCTGTGCCTACAGCTGCCCCAGTCCCCACCCTGACATCTTCTCCTTCTTCTGCCAGGGAGCCTGACCTCAGGCTGAGACCAGAGAGCCCCACACCTCCAGCGAAAAGAGAACCACAAGAGAGAGCAAGTGAAAGAGATCACAAAAGTCCACCAGGAGAGATGGACATCGTGCCTGGGAAGTGCTGTCTTCTGTCATAATCTCTTTTCAGCCCTAGATGTGGCCAGCTAAGAAGCCTGCTGCTGAGATAAAGCTGGTGACAGCACGAGTGAGATGCTTCAGGTCCTGGGCTGGAATCTGGCAGGGACGTTGGGTTAGTTGGGAATATGGGTAAAGAAGCAGGAGCTGCAGGCTGATGGATCACAGCCCCCGGGCGTCTGAGCACGCAGGCTGCTACGTTTTGCACCAGTGGAAGCTTTCTCAGCCTGCTTGGCTCCATTCCCAGATATAATGAGCTGCAGTAATTGAGCCCGGAGGTCAAAAATGTGCAGCTCACTGTTGCCAGAGTGTAGAGGGCACTGTCTTCTGTGCAGGAAAGGCTTGATGAAGGTGATGTCTTGTCTCCATGGATATTTGCATGTTGAGCAGCATGGATGGTGCTGAAATGACCAAGGAACCTTCTGGGGACTGCTAAGCAAACAGGCCAGGCCCAGAGTCAATGTGCAGGGTGGTGCTGAGCTCTGGCCGCAACGCTGTCTGGGCAAGCACCACATCGGAGCAGTGCCAGGAGGACCCCAGTGTCCAACCTGCGGCTCCAAGGTGCTTGCAGGAGCGGTGTCATCTGGCTGGCAGGCAGCCTGGGTGGCAGGCAGGGCAGGCAGCCCATGCACACTGTTTCTGTAACCCATTTCCTCCTTGCCAGATCAAGGGTAGGATAGGATCTCATCCAGCTTTTGTTGTGTATGGTTCTGAGCAAGAGCTCTGCTGGTCCAACTCAGCTTCTCTAGTCAGTGGAGAGGAGTAGGAAGTGATTTGTCCAACTTACCTGAGGACAAGAGATTTGTGTGCTCCACAAGGCTGAGTAGGTCTCCATTGGAGCCAAATCCATTCTGAAATTCAATCACATGAGACCCTGGATGATGGCTTTTTTCCCCCCCCTAAGCCTTGTGACAAAGTTCAAGATGGTTCTGTGATCTCTCCATCGTTTTTTCCCTTTCTCTCTGGCCTGGGCAGAACCTCCTGCCACGTGCCCATCCTCATTTTTTTTTAAAACATCTAGATGTTATCAGTTCATAACTAGATCAGAGGTCGAGGTTTCTGCAGGGGTCCCATGGCCCAGACCTGTGAGAGAGCAGAAAACCTGCAGCAAGTGTGCTCCATGCTCACTTAGCAAGTGACCTATCCAGCGATGCTCTGACTAAGTGCTGACACATTTGTCATCCGAGCTGCCTCCTGTCCCCTGGGAAAAGTAAATGACATTACTGTAACCCAGACGGTTAATATCAGGCCCTCCTGCCTCCCGTTCCCGGCGCACGCAATGACCACTTCAGCGCCGAAGGCAGAGGAGCGGGTTCTTAATGACATTCCCAGCAGCGCATCCTCGATCCAGAGAGGACTAATCCCTGTAGCCATTCATAATGTGGCTGAAAGGAAGCAGGCTGCGATTTGCTTCCCCATTTTTACGTGTCAGGCCTTGCTCGTGGTGAAGAAGCATCAAGCTCAACGGGGAAGGAAAACGGAATGGAAATCGCCGAGGTGAGCGGCCCACCTCGGGTCCCTCTGCCTGGGCCGTGCTCTTCCCTCCCTCGTGGTGTGGACAAAGCAGCACCTGCAGAACACTTCTCCACACAAGACCTTGTCTCCTCTGCGCTACAGCATGGCCCTGCTCACAGAAGCTGGGTCCCTCTATGTCTGTGTCTGTCCTCTCTCAATTTTGAGGAAGGATCGCCTCCACCCTTCTTAAGAATTGGTCCTTGTCTCCACCAGTGGGCTGAGATGATCCCAAGGTCGTCACAATTCCAGGCGCCCACCGTGATCCCAAGCTCCTCAATTTTTTTTTTTTATCTGAACTGCTGGAGGTATCTGACCTGGCTGGAGATCTTCAATAGGCCTAGAAAGCCCTTCATAAAGTTAAAAGTTTGGTTTTTTGTGAGATAGCTACTTTTGTCTCACTGAAGTTGGCTGTGAGCTGAGATGTTTACTGTGGCCAGCTGAAGGCTGCTGATGTTGCAGCTCTTTTTTCAGTGTCCGCTTGGTCCCTCTCAACATGCATTGCCCTGGAGTGAGACACGGAAATATCTGTGGTGTTGGGAATGATCCTGGAGAAAATCTAGAACATGGAGGAAAGCCAGACAGTGTTTGAAAAAAAGACACCAAAGTCAAGGTCCTGGAGCAGAAAGGTGCACCACCACTTCCAAGGCTTAGGCATAAGTACACCCACAGTGACTTGGAAACCAAACCAAGGTGAAGCCCTGTCATGATTTAGCCTCTGCTGGCAGATAAACACCACACAGCTGCTCACACAGCATTTCCCCCCGACAACACACCCTCCTGTGGGATGGGAAGGAGAATTAGGAGGAAGAAAAAGGTGAGCCCTCATGGGTTGAGATAAGAGCAGGTTAAAAAAATACCATAAAGAGAGAAAAAAAGCAACAGTAATAACAATAGTACTTATGAAATGACAGACAAAGTGAGTAATAGAAACCAGGAAGGCTTTACCTGTGCCTGAGACACCACTTCTCCTGGGCTGGCCATGTCCAAAACTACATGTCCCTGAAGCAAACTGAAAACAGGCAGCACCAGCCTGGCCCAGCCCTCCCCTCATATAGGGGCAGGACTCAGTGTGTAATGAAACATCCCATTGGCTGGCTCCGTTGTTTATTCCAGCTGTGGCCCCTCCCAGCTGCTGGACCCAGCAGCTGCTGGTAATAATTAACCCAGCCTGAACCCAGGACAAGTCCAGGTGGTGAAGGAATCTCATACACTGGGAGTTTTTGTGTTTTTTTTTCACCACTCTGTCTCTAGCAAGGGACCCTGGGGGCGAGGCAGGAGCCCTCAGACACATGTATCTGCTCTGGGTTTAGGTGGACCTCTACATGGTGCCTTCTGGCTGATGCAGCGCTAGAACACCCAAAGGAAGAGCTTTATTTCAGAGCCTGGAGCCTTTGAATACCCCTGAGGTACAGTTTGCACCACAAAACAGGCATTCATGAGGCCAGAGATTTCACCATCTGCTGGGGCAAGGAAAGACACGTGTCGTGCCTTCAAAGCCAGGCCCATCAGCAGGCGCACAAAAGCTGACGGTGCTGGTAGACACACACTCGCAGAGCTCACGCTGAGCTCACAGCCTCCTCACCTAGGGACCAGGCTGCTTCGGCTGTTGTCAGAGCAACGGCAGCTGTTCTGCAGTTTCTCCTGGCAATAAAGTTTTACGCTGAACCTCAACGACAGTTCCATATACTCCCAGCCCAGATGCTTTCATGAGATCTCCTTTCCCGCGTTGCTGCACAGAAGAGCCAGCACACATGGCGGCATAAACCATGGTTTGAGTTGCCCCCAGGGAGAAACCTCATGGCAGAGATCATCAGGCCAGTAAAAAACACCCCATTCACCAGTTAATATCCCTTATAAACCACACCATGATGACACAGGGCACATCATACTCCATCGCCAGCTGCGCTCCCCACCTGCACGCTGTTTGAAAGCGTGGGAAGTCAAAAGAGATGGGGGCAATTCCTTGGAGTCAGGTCTAAGCGTTTCTATTCCACCACTGATGGTATGGGAAGTGCCCGGTGTGGGGTTTTGTTTGTGTGCTGACAGATAAAGTGGAAGGTTCCCTCTCTGGAAGTGTTCAAGGTCAGGCTGGACAGGATTTTGAGCAACCTGCTCTAGTGGGAGGTGTCCCTGCCTATGGCATGGAGGTTGGAACGAGATGATCTTTAAGGACCCTTCCAACCTAAACCATTCTATGATTCTGTGAAGGTCCCCATCACACCAGCACCCGACAGCATTGCTAGAGATAGAAGTTAAATGTCCTGTCCTCCTGCCACCACCTGCAAGAAGCTTTTGCTCTTCAGGTGCAACCCTGGGTGTTCAACACCCCCTCGGGTGGCAAGGAGAGTCCTCATACACTGATGTCAAGAAGGGTATTTAGTTCAGAGCAAATGACATTTCTGAATACTCTTACCCTGTAAAATTCATAACATATGTGGACATGGACACTTCCCTAAAACCAAAATAATTAAACTAAACAAGTCTTGCAGGCCCAAGTGGGAAGAGCAGCCAGTCTTGCGATGTCTTTGGGGTTCTGCTTACAAACCCAAGCATAGTCGAGATCTGGGGTGAGGGCCTCTCCGCTTCCCTGTTGGTGTCCCCTGGGGATGGAGCACTGGGGAGGTTGCTTGGAGCAGTGTGGAGAGCTGCCAGCCCTCACAGCTAAAAGCTTTGCCATCAGAAAAAGGGCACGTATCTACAGGGAGAAAAATACACGTAAGCTTCAGTTTTGGGGTAAAGCAATGACAACTGGAACAGCTGCTCTTCTGGGGGTTCTGCTCTGCTCTTTCCCAGTGCTCCTGCCCCTCCTTCCAGCCCCTGAGCCCCTGGAGTGCTGCTAAAACTGCCAGATCAAAACTACAAAGCCCCACTGGTGGGCAGCTTTAAGAACGACGGCAAAGCGGCAACCTCTCTTTCTGCCAACAGCACTGGCTCGCCCAGCGGCTCGATAGGCTAAATCCCCCATGTCTGGTTGCTCTGCATCCAAGGAAATTCCTAATCCACCTGCTCCTTGGAGCCGCTGGCCTGAGAGGGCTTAACGTACCCGCCGCGGAGCACCCTGGAGCCCTGCCATCCGCCTCCCACAGTCTGGTGCCATTGCAGCACCGAGTCCTTCCTGAGCAGCACAATAGCTCTCCACAATAGCTCTTCCTCTGCCCCTCTGAGGACAGGGCTGCAATCTTTCTAATGAGTTTGTTCAAAACGAATTTTCCAGGTTTTTACCACAATTGCTGCCCCCCCACCCCGCCCCCTCATACCCGTTTTCTAGCTGCCTGACTCTAGCACTCCCTAGATCACCCAGCACCAAGGCTGTTTTCTCTCTTCAGTCGCAGTTTAATTATATGAACTGGTTTTGTTTGGGCTTTTTTTTTTTTTTCCCCTCTTCCTTTTGGTTGCTATTTGGTGTGTGAATTCAATGTTCATAATGCACCCTGGGAACCCCGGCTCTGCGTGTGCTCCGCCGGGTCCCGGCACTGCTGATTAGAAAGAGATCCTTTATCCGTGCCGGAGAGGCTGGCGTGTCAAAGCAGCCCAAACTTCACCATTCACATCTCCCCCTTTCTGAAACGCCTGTGGGTCCCTGCCACACTTGGAGCCCCTTTGAATGTCCCCACACTTCCAAGAGCCGACCCGACGCTTTCATCGCTGGGGTCATGGCTCCTACCAAGAGTTATTAGCGTGCCTTTCTCTATTCTTTAAAGCTCTTTCATAGAATGTTCTGTCTGTTTGTGTTTAGAAAGGGGTTTGTAGAGATTTGCCGCTGACGCGGCTCTTGCTGTGCGGAGCTTTCTCTGGGCTGGGGCTGAGCGGTGCCCTTTGCTTCTCCTCCTGCCTGGAGGGATCGCTGCCTGCCACGGGTATCCTCCCGAGGGGCTGTGCGACTGGGGACCGTGTTCTGTCAGAGGATCTGTAAGCAGCACACCTTTTGCAGGGTCCCAGATGTCCACAAGGAGATACCAGGCCAAATGGGCAGCGATCCCAGCAGCTACATCCCCATTCTTTGAGATTTGTACAGCTCCAACCCACATCGGCCTGTCTCCCAAAGGGGCTGTCCCCCTGCACCATCAGAGCTTTTCCCACCCTGCCCAGACACCCCCTGCTTGTGACAGCCACCTCCCCCTCAGAAACCAGCTCCTGTTATTGGTTCCCTCCTTGTTTCTGCAGTCAGAAGCAGATTCCTGTTCTCCTCTCTCCAGATCTTAGCCAACCCGTCTTCCCCAGAAAAGGGAGCTGGCAGCCCACGGGGTCTTCCAGCAAGGATGAAGCATCTCGTGGATCCAGGGAAGAAGTGGTCAGGTCCTGTCTCCAGTGAGACGTTCCAGCTTTGCTCTCTTGGTTGCTTTGCCAGCCTCAACTGTTGCCTTTGCAGCCTCTCCAGGCTGTTGTCTGGCCTCATCTCCAACCTCCAGACAAAGTTCTGCCACATCCCCAGTCCGTGATCCTTCTCCTTGCCCGAGAGCATGAGCAAGCAGTTGGTTTATGGCCCAAAGCATGCAGGCTTATCTCCTGACTAAGCCAAACCTGTGATCCTGTCCAAGAGCAGTCACCAGGGACCTCATCTAACCCATTTACAGATCTAACCCTCTTCTGATCCCTGCTAAATCCACATCCTTAGGCATGCCTTGTGGCCACGAGTCCCTCCAGCGAAGCTTTTGCTGTACATATGAAACCGTTTCCTTTTATCAGTTTTAATTAGGTTGCCTTCTGGTTTCATGGGCTGGCACTTTTTCCTCAGAGAACAGCCGAGCAGGAGGACAGGCTGCTCATGATATCTGTTGTGAACAGGCACCCTGCACCACATCCCCCACTTGTCACCTCTTCCCCAGACAAAGTGGTCCCAGGCCTTTCCAGTTCTCTGCATGGAAGTCCCTGAAACACAGCACTTCCATCACCCTGATGCTGGCCACTTCCTAACCTGCTTGCTTCCAGGTAGCAAGGCAAAAATGAGCATCTGGCTGTTTCTTACAGGTTGACTGCAAGAAAGCTAACCTGTGAGCTCCACACGCTATCAGATGCAACTCAAGGACCTTTACCCAACCTCCAACAGGAGGACCGACCCACAGCATCTATTATCCCACTTCTGCATCCTGGCATGGTCGGTGAGTCCCTGGTCAAAGAGGATGTGAGTGGAGGAGGCTATCCATGGTGAATCGTGGCCATGGCACACGAAGTCACGGTCATGCTCACCACCTTTCTCACGTTCATGCTCTTTTTCTCGCTGCTGTGCATTATTTACACTCTCAGGTCATTCTCCCCCTGCTTCTCCAGGCCTGACTCACCTTTATTATTCATGTCATACTCAAGGTCACCGTTGCCCTTTGCCCCCATGTTATTAGCTAAGTCTTCGTGCCACCGCTGATCCATTGTACTGCTAGACAAACTCTTTCGGACCTTCCCTAGTAGCTGAGAAAACATTTAGCCTTGGGAAGACAGGCAGCGCCTCTGGAATAAGGGACATGTGGGATGGGAGTGGGTGAAAGCAGGACATCTATTAGCTAAAAGCCCTGCAGGAAAATCAATTCACTGCTGCTGAGTTCCCCTCTGCAGGTGCTGATACCGAGCTGTGGTTCCTGGAAAAAGATATTGCCTTGCCTGATGTAGTGTGGGGGAGAGGGTACTTGTGGGTGTGAGTGTCCAGAGGGAGTGTGCTCAGACCTTCTGAGTTCTTCCCACCTGGCTTCAGATGTCTGTAATGCACATCTCGCCAAGTGAGCCACTCATTTCTATTTCATTTGCACTCACTGCAGAGGAAAAGAAACTTCCGGGCAAGATACATCTGATACACTCTGGCTCATCCCCCAAGGTGGTTGTAGGAGGAGCGCAGGGTGGTTAACTTGGGTGAAGATGCCTACCTCTGGTCAGACTAGACTGACTGTGCCTAGATTCAGCTTTCCAGAAAGCATTTTTCAAGGAGACCCGGTGTCAAAAAAACCCAAAAAGGCTGTGCAAACACTGAGTCCGAGGAAGCTGGGAGCTCCTACTCCCAAACACAGAGGAAGCAAATAGCTTGAAAATTAGGAAATACGAAAAAGAATATGAAAAAATATGAAAAAAATCTAGGAGGGCTGGAAGGAGTTCAGGCTCTGTCTAGAGGCTTTCACCCTACAGCTATGAAGAGGTCAAAGCCAATTGCCTGGAAGCAGAAGCTTTACTGAGGGCTCAGATGTTCAGGCACAGTTTCAAGTTCAGCCTCAAACTGCCCGACTGTGGCTGGCAGAGGAGCTTGAGGAGCTGACCCCCAACACATCTCACTGGAACTACAAGGTTTTATGGAAACAGAGAGAAGCCAGCATGCCCTGGCCTTCCTGGCACTCACTCAGAGAGCAGGGCCCCAGAGAACTGTCTTGGGCACAAACTTGATGGTTGGCAAAGCAACCACCCAGCAGAGAGCCCAGTTAAGGCACCACAACCCCTGTTCTCTCTGCCCTCTCTAGGTGTAGGGCACCTCCTTCACTTCCCACTGCTCCTACCCTTCACCCTGCACCAGTGGCTCCGGTCAGCCTTGCACTTCAAGTGGACGAGGTGGGGGGGATGAAGCAGGCAGGGAGGGAGCTGATTCTCAGCTGAGCAGCCAAGCCCTGATGCTGCTGCAGAAGTTCTCCTGGACTGACTTATCCAGAGCTGGCACCGATCCTGGCATGCTGCCTGGGACCAGATAACAGTCTACTTTGGCCAGCACTCAACAGAGGTCCAACCGAGGAGGTTCAACAGGATCTCAACCTGCATTAGCCAGGGAGCTGAGGAGCACGTCGGGGTGGCGCACAGCAAGAAGCCCCAGGCTCTCACATGAAAAGCAACAGCCAGGAGAGCAGCCAAAATCACTGGAGAAGAGCAGGCCCACGGCGAGGCTGCAGGACATGCTGCAGAGCTCGAGTCCAGCCATGCGAAGGAGGGGCCGAGTTCCACGGGGCTGTGCACACCAGTGTGTCTCATGCACGGAGTGGAGCAGGGGCTGCTCATTTGATTAATGGCCCTTTTGAGCAGTTAGAGAAATGGTTAGAGGCTCGGCCGGTGAAACAAAAGAGATTAGCAATCATGTGAAAAATAAGGAAAAGGGTTCAGTGAAACCCTGGCACTGTGAAATGAATGTTATTAATTCAAAGCGAGCCAGGCCAGAGTGTCACAAACATCAAGGCCAGGCACTGCCCTGCTCGGGGAACAGGCAGATGCTGAGTGGGGAGAGCAAAGACCAGTAATGTGGGCAGTGGCCTCGTGGTCTTCCCGTAGATCTGGGCAGCTGAATGACAGAGGTGGGAGCTTGGCACGCCAGGATGCCTGGGAAAAGCCTGGGAGCCACAGCTCGTGGATAGCAGTGATGAGAGTGGCCATGTGAGGAGCATCGAGGGCCAGGATGAAGATCGTGGGGATGCTCTAGCAGGACAGTGCTGAGGTAAAACAGCACTCTCGATGTTGGAGGGAAGGGATGGTGAGAGGGAGGAGAGCTAGGAACTACCCCAAAGTTCATGGTGGCTAATTGAACCTATGGATGATGGCTGGCAGATGCCCACCCTTGCCGTGAGCAGGTGCTCCAGCAGTGGTGACACACGGCAGGGACACGTGTGGGCAGCAGAGTCAGGCTGGAAGCCAAGAGCTGCTGTAGCAGGATTAGCTGCCGCTGTGTTTGTAGGCTCAGAGCAGGTCCAGGTTCCTGTCTGGTCACAAAATGATTCAGTTTCACAAGAACTGAAAGAAAAGCCCAAAGCAAAAAAACCAACCAAACAAACAACAAAACCCCATCTAGGAACAAAGAGCAGTTGTCAGCATTTTGAAAATGAAAAGGAAACCAGACAGAGCTGGTTCCCCGGGTGCCTGATGGACTCCTTCTCCAGCAGAGATTTGCAAGAGCAGCAGGACATCTGGAGGGTTGCAGCCCTACCCCAGACAGGGCTGGAGTGTGTTGGAGTGACGTCTGAGGGGGACACAGATCTGTGTGCTGGAGCATCTCTCACTCATAACCTCCAATTGCAGCTCAGCAGGGCCTGAGGGAACACGAGAAGCTCCTAGCCTGGTATGGTTCCTGCTGGGCTGCCGTGGGACTTCCTAAAATGCCTCCCTGGGTACTAAAAACCCTTACAGAAGACAGTTAGTTTTCAGCCCCGAGGTTATCCAAACTTTGCAGAGTGCAGACCCTGCTGCAGATCTGCTCAGATCGAATTTCCATCGGTGAGTGGAGCTCCTCAGCCCACCCCCCCTGCTGCTGGCAGCTCCTGCTGCAAGAGCTAGAGCAGGACCCAGCAGGACCTGGTGAGCCCTGGGCTCTGTGGTGTGGTATCTGCAGAACAACTGGGAAGGGCTTCATCCCACCAGTGAGGGCACTGCCTTTGGTGTCCTGCCCAAGGGAAGTCATTAGGTGGGCCTGTTGGACATGTTGTGTTTGAAGAGAAGGTGAAACACTCCGGCCTCGAAATTACAGGGCAGTCGAGGTAAAAAAGCACCTTTTGGCGTCCCTCTGAATGCATGTGACTTTTTGAAGGTCTTTTGGACTTGAGATTGTCAGCTTCTGCAAGAAGATGGGCAAATTGGTTGGCCTGGGGAGTTTCTGGTGGCTTCGAAGGCTCTGGAAAGCAGAGCAAGAGTATGAGGTCAGTTTGCAGAAGCTTGCCAACCTGGCTTTAACACATCACAGCTCCTCACACTGTCCTTCACCACTCGTGACCCAGAATGCTTGTCACCCTGAATGGCCCACTCCTGTCATCTCAGAGCTGGCTCCCCTGTGAGGGGGCTATGCCTCCAACACAAACATTTCTGCAGCTGCTGACAGATGATATTTAAAAAAATCAAGTGTTTAGATTGATGAGATGAATACGCCCAAAGCATTTCCAAGTAAGAAACTCTAAAGACATTTGTGCCACTTCTGAGACCCACGGCCACCCCAGCAGAACCAAGTTATGTGGGTGATGAGGCAGGTGAGGGGTGTATGGAGCACAACAGGCAAAGGTATTTGTGAGATTGAAGTTCTGGGCTGATGGGAAGGAGAAGAGAAAAGTGAGTGTGGAGCACCTTAAAACGTCAGATCTATATCACAGGCAGTGCTGCAGACAGAGGGTTTCTGTGCTGGCATCAGCCTAAGAGATTTATGTTCAGAGTTTGACAGATTGTCATGAGGAGACTCCATCTAAAATAGCTTGTGGAGGAAAATTTGTGCTAATTACAATCACGAGACCTGAAGCAAGGACTGTAGGCGTTCCTCTCCGTGCTTGCCAGTGATCATATTCTGCAATTCTTGACATGGACCATGAATTTTAGCAATACCTGACAAAGAAGGGTGAGCAAAAAAGCCTCTGGAGCTTGTGAGAGCACACTGGCAGCCTCCTGGGATGGAGGACCAGGTAGTGGCATGGAGCCAGAGGAGCCCGTTGCACTGTCCCTGTCCAAGGCACGGCTGTTGCCTCCTGGCAGGATTGCTATTTCCAGCCATTGGGCTGCAAGGCTCTTCAGCTGCTCCTCGTGAGCCAGGGCACTTTAGATGTCACAGATAGGCTTTGACAGTCATCCCAGAGGAGGTTTCCTTCCAAAATCAGTCTCCAGGGCCTCAGCCGAAAAATCTGTCCTCTCTCCTGGGAGTTGGTTACTGCTGTGGGATCCTTCCTATCAACCAGGGTGAAATGGAGCTTGCTCTTGTTGAGAAGGAGGTTCCTTTCTTCCCCAGGCCCACAGATCGAACCATTTTCTACTGCTGTCCCTGAAACTTTGGTGAAGGTGTGCACTTTGGACAGACAGCAAAGAGCTGCAGCATCAAGCTGTAAGGCCGCACGTTTTGGTTGGTTGTAACTCACCAGCAAAACCCAGAGAGACAAAGGTCCATGGAGAAGGTTAGAGAAGCAAGTTAGAGGAGCCTGTTGCCGCTGGACTGAGGTTAAAAGCACAGTTCAGCTACTGGTTTTCTAACAGCCTCAGTGGGGATTTTTATCAGAAGTGTCTCGTTGGTGCACAAACACAACCACATGACGCCAGCAGAACTCCTTGTGCAGGTGAAGTTACCTAAGGTTTCCACCATAGGAAACCCAACACCAGCAAGAAAAACCTACCCAGACCACAGAGAGCACAGCTCTGCCCATGAACTGCTTCTGCAGGAGGGGCTTTCTGCGATCCCACGTTGTCCCCTCTCCCAGTAGTGCCCCCGCCTGTGGATGTCTTCAGGGTTTACCTGCTTGAGGAACTCTCTCACAGCTCAGCCAAGCTGCGGCATTGTCATTGGACGCCGAGGAGCTCCACAGAAAAGCACTTTCAGCATGACAAACCCCACCCCTGGTGCTCACTTGTGCTCTGGGCGGTTGCAGCAGGTGACAAACCCCCCGAGAGCCAGGGCTGTACACAGACATGCTTGGATAGGGGGACAAGATCTGCTGACACCATCTGCCTGAAAATGCTGCTTCCTATTGGAGGTGGCAATAGGGAGCATGAAGGAGTCATCAGGAGAAGGCTGGAGTCTGCACAGTTGAACATCCAGTTTTGGGAAGTGGAGAAATGGGAAGTGACAAAAGCCGGGCTCCTTTTGCCGAGGGAGGAGATGTTCTCGGTACTAACGGTCCACTCAGCATTTCTCAGGGCTGCAGCTCCCTGCCGGAGGCCCTGCCCTGGAGCTGATGTCACTGCAGCACAGGCAGAAGCAGAGAATCCCTTTCTTCCTTCCAGCAGATTTGCTCCTGCAGCTGGTGAGGCGTAGCCCGCTTGTGCGGTGGGAGATCCAGGCGTTGCTCGCAGGGAAAGGCAGAACCAGGCTGACGGCTGGAACAGGTCACACGCTGCTCCAACATGTTTTACCCACCAAGTTGCAGAGGAATTTTGTGTGTTTAGCCCAAAGCACATGGTTTAGCACATGGTTTACGTGGCTGTAAACTCCAGAGACGACCGAGTCACCTGAACAAACCCCAGAGATGACCAAGAGGCTGTCTGGGATCAGTATTTTCCACTCCTGTCCTGCTCCTCCAGTCACCCATACTAGTATATACTGATACATACCTTCACCTTCTGTGTTTAAACATAATAGGGGCAAGGAGGAGGAGAAATGGAAGAGGACCCACGTGGGGAGTGAGACACCAGCTCACGGATGGAGATGTGCTCCTGGACTGGGGAGGAGCTGCTCCCCACAAGCAGCTTTGGAGCAACCTGTGATCCTGGGCTTTGGGGGCCAGGGCCTGGTCCAGTTAAAAGGTATCTTCAGGTTTTATTAGGAAGAGCTTTTTATATTAGCAAGAGTTGGCAAATTCATAGAATCTGAAGAGCATGTGTAAGTGTCCAAAATTCAGGCTCTGGGCAAGCTCCAGGAACTCCTCTGACTCTCATTCCCTGGTTCAAAGACGTGCAATGTTTCCAGCACTTGAGGCTGCTTTGGGAACTAACCAAAAAAATCCTGGGCTACACTTCATTTGTATATAATCTGCATCTGAGTTTTGCTGCGAGATAAACGCGGGCTGGCAAGCGGACGCGGTTGTTTATAGGCAGGAGCTGGTGAGCACAGATCTTTGCAAACACAGAAAGACTTTTCTGTGCTGGGCCAGGAGGCTGTCAGGGTGGAAATGCAGCTTCCTGAACCTCTGAAAGCAAATGTTTGCTCTCCATGTTCCCCTTGGGTCGGCACAGTGTGGAAAGAGGGTCAGGCAAAGGCGTCCCTTCTTTGGTCACGTTCCCATAGGAAGCATCTGCTACTAAACATATGTTGCTGAAAAAAAAAGCCACCCATAAATACCGACACAGTCTTAGTTTGTTTCTGGTTCACAGGCACTTCTGTCAATTTGGGATGGGGTTCTCTGAAGCTGGGAGATGACCTGTCGGTTGTGCTCCGCTAGCAATCTCAGAGTCAAGCCTGCTGGGAGCTGGGTGCCAGGTCAGTGGAACCTCTCCATGGATCTACCAGCTGAAGGTCAGGAGCAAGAGAGCTGTGCCGGCTTCCCAGGAAGACAGAGCAAGAGGGTGCAGGGAGAAGGGTGAGGGAGATGAGGAACAGAGGCAGGCACAGTGCAGGAGTCATGGAGGACAAGGAGGGTGCTTTGTTTAGAGTACATCTTCTGGACAAAGGCCTTGTTGTAGCTGCTGCTGCAGACATTTAATGCCCTTATTCAACACTGGGACCTACCAAGAGGTGAGAACACATCTTCCATGTAAAGCTCAGTCAGGAGCCAACTGGGACAGGATTTTGCAACCCCAGTGTCTATGGCACAGTGCCTCATGCTGTCAGGTAACTCGTGTTTGGGAGGAGACCCAGGCCTGCCACCTCCTCCCTGTCCTTGTGTGGGGACACTCAGTCTGGGCACAGTGGTGGTGTGAGAGCCACCTCCAGTCATGGGCGGTGCTTCAGAGTCCAGGCCATGCCATGCCACGTGGGGCACCCCTCTGCTTTCCTCACCCGCCACCCATCTCCATCACCACAGTGCCTCATACCAAACCCAAAAAGCTCCCTGGGAGTGATTTCCATTCCCTCCTGTGTGACAGAGCTGGTGGCTTCGGCCCTGTTCCTCTCCCACAAAGTGGCCACCCCCTCTGTCCCTCACTGCTGCACCCACTTGCATTCAGGAGACCCTTTCTCAGCAATGAGTTTAGGAATTTAAAGTAATTTGGCTTGTCCTGATTGAACAGAGGACTCAGCTTAGAGGAGACTCGTTTCTAGTTCTTGTTAATAAGGAATATAAATTTCCCTTTTCTTAAGCAAAGAAATTCCAGAACTGGATAAATAAGGGAAGTGCAGTGCTTAGACAAGGCAAGTCCAGGGGTGTTGGTCCCCACAAGTCTTTTCCAAGCCCTCCAGTGGAAATCTTTGAGCCCCACAGCAAGGTGCAGCACAAGCCTCCTGGGGTGATGATGACATCTGAGAAGGTCAGAGGGATGGGGAGGCAACAGGGCCTGGGGTAGCTCCTCCCGTGCAGACCCTTGGGGTGTGGGACCCTCCCTCCTTGCCCCAGGGAGCAGAGTGACCTGCACAACCTGAAAGGCTTTGAGGCTTTCTTTCTTAAATAGCAAAAAGGCTCTGAGCCAACCCCTCCCTGCTCCTCTCGGGAGGCTTTTCCACAGCCATCCTGATCTTCTGATGGCTTCAGCAGTTTTCCCAATTTCTACTCAAAATATATTCATGAATAGTTTATCCCATTTGCTCTTGTGCCAACACTGGCCTGCAGTTTAAATAACAAGCTGCGGTGCTGATGTTTACCCTTCCTTCCTTCTCTTTCTCCCCAAAATATTTATAGAGACCTAGTACATGTCTTTCAGCCATCAGGTTTTTATCTGGGTTAAATATTATGGGGCAGTCCCATGGTTTATACATGAGCTGAGGCAGGAGAAGTCCACTGCAGGGCCAGCAGCTCCAACACTGAGCAGCCTGAGGTGTGCACGGAGGAAAGCATCTCACAGCTGAGGCAGGTCCGCAGCCTCCCGAAACACCAACGCAAAAGGGCAGAGCAGTGTTTCCCACTTCTAATGAGAAGAATCCTGGGGGGCACAGTGCAGCCCTGCATCGGTTTCCAGGAGGTGGGAGGATTGGAGAAGTCTCAGCAGGAAAGGAGGGTAGTTTTGTGGCATCTCATCTCATGCGCTGCACAAGTTGCCCTGGTTGCTTCTTGCTTAGGTTCCTCGTCTCTGTGTACTGCTAACAGGCTCTTCTCCTCAAGCTCTGCAGGCCTCTGGGATGAGTTAGACACGTGGCTTTTCCACCTTGTATTTCCAACAACTCTCTTCTTCAAAGCCACATTGGTGCTGCTGCCCACGGGAGCTTTTCACTGGGCTGAAGAGCTGGCTGACCAGAAACAGGAAAGAACAGGATGTGAAGAAAAGGTGACTTGAGACCTGACCTGGGGCTTTAGAATAGACTTTCAAGGAACTTGTAATTAAAAGCATTGAGGTAAATAGAAAGCAGGATTAAATACCCCATGGATTTACCAACGGCATACAGTGGCGGGTTGGCTTGATAGCTTTTTTTTAAGAAGGTATCTGCTTTCCCAGACAAAAGAACTGAAGTAGATCTCATCTCCCTGAACCTCAGTCAAGCATTTGATGTAATGCACATGAGAAATTATTAATTAAACTGGTGAAGATGGGGATTAATGGAGAAATGATAAGGAGCAAGGGTAAGACGGGAAATGGCTGGAGGGGAGGCAGCACGGGGTAGTGTTAAAACAGCAAGCACCAAGCTGCGGGCAGGCTACTAATGGAGTTTCTCAAAGATCCATTTGGGGTCTGATTTTTCTTAATATTTCCACTAATGATCTTTGCACAAAAGGTAGGAGACCGCTGATAAAACCTGCTGAGGATTCAAAGGAGGAAGTCAACGCATGGCAGCAGTGGAATATCAAACAGAAGTGATTGGGTGACCTTAAAGACTGCAGGAAGAGACCTGGAAGGAAATTCAATAGTACAAATGTGAGGTCGGGTACTTAGGAACTGATGCAGGAACTTTGGCTGTAGCTGGAAGTAAATGAAAAGCACAAGGAGCTTGCTGGAGGAGTCAGTCACCAAAGGGCCATAAACTGTCAATTTTGTTCAGCGGCAAAAAAGACACGAGTGAGCCGAGCAGTAAGATTTCCTGGAGAGAGAAACCCATCGGAGCTGCCCACGGTGCATTAGTGAGGCCTCATCAGGAACAGTCTTGCCAATCCTGCTGCCTCCAAGACTCTCCCACCGTGGCCTCCTTCCCGTCTCAGGAAGGATGTGGCCTGTCTGCTCAGCAGGACGGCTCAGAGAGCAGCCCACTCCCCACGAATGCCCGAGGAGGGTGACGGAGGAGAATCCTTTGAGCTAAGTGGTGACACTAGCACGAAGGAAAGCAGGTTTGAACAAGCCACAAGCCCTGGAATAACCTACTAGCAGCGGGAGGGATGAAAAGTCACAGGAAAACGTATTGAACTGCTTCTGCGATGGGCTACATGCCGTGGTGTAAACATTGGAAGGGGTTTGGGACCCCCGCCGAGATCTCCAGCAGCGTGACCACGTGGAGCTGCTGCACACCATGCTCCAGGTTCGCACGAATGAGCCCGGTGGTGTAACGCTGCTGCCCGCACGTATCTCTGCTCTTTTTCCTGCCCACTGCCCAGAGGTTTGGCACCGAGCTGGGTGAAAAGGACATCTATCAAAATATATCACCCGCCAAGGCCTTGACTCCTTCTCCAAGATGAGCCGCTATGTGACGTGGCGGCCCAGTCTCGGCCCTGGCAGCGGCCAAGTGTTCTCCATGGCCACTCACGGAGAGCAGCGCCTTGGCTCCTACGGATGGGTGACAGACCACCAGTGGACTCGTGAAGCACAGCTTCCGACCTCCTCAAACCCACGGGGCTCTGCAGCTGGCAAGAGCTGCACATGCTGCTTCTGACGCGCGGCGTCGCCCCCGTGATGTGACCTGACGAGGCTGACGTGGCACTTCTCCATCGGAGCTGACAGCTCGGGAAATTCAGTCGGGCTGGCAGGAGGCACACGCAGCTCACCGAGTGCAGCGGGGCCCGACGCTGGCGCCAGCTGTTCCTGCTTCCACTTCATCACTCCTCTTGGACCAGCTCTTCAGCACTGGCAGCAGCAGCAGCTCCTTGACTTGAGACCTCACGGACGTCAGCTCTTGCAGAAGCGACTGCATCTGTGTCAGGGTGGTGACGGGGATTGCCAGGATCCTGTGGTGACACGGCACTTCTGCGGCACGTCAAAGGAGCTGCCTGGGTGGGACATGAGCCTGGTTGTGGGATGCCTGGAGAAGAAATTCTGCTGGGAGAGGGTGGTAGGTGCTCACAGCTCACAGGATGCCTGCATCTGTAAAGCCCAGCCTGGGTGAGATGGGATGTCCCATGGTGGGTTAG
The DNA here is from genome assembly GCA_013396935.1 of Baryphthengus martii. Classification (NCBI taxonomy): domain Eukaryota; kingdom Metazoa; phylum Chordata; class Aves; order Coraciiformes; family Momotidae; genus Baryphthengus; species Baryphthengus martii. The sequence continues at coordinate 465,277 of VWZK01013330.1, forward strand.
AGAAATGACTACTTTCTCCAGGCAGAAGCTGCTGCTGTCTCCACCTGAGCTGGAGAAAAGCCACGAGACAACCCTCATCCACCTCCTACTGCAAGGGTCTCTTACTCCTCCTCTGAAGTGTATGTACTTCATGTTTTAAGGCTGAAAGCACAGCCCCACTCCTGCACCTGTAAGCAGAGAGTTGAACCCAAGCTACCACCATCCTTGGTCAAGAAAAAGCACTGTGGGCTGCCCAGGCTCTGCTCTTGGGAGCAGCCGGAGTGGGCACTTGGCAGAGAGAAGAGTTTCCAAAATGGGTGTCCCATTTGGTCCTGAGAGAGGCACATCAACTGGAAGAGGAGCTCCAGATACCCTCTGAGACTCACCCTGTGTCTATGCTGTCCCAGCTCAGCCCACCACCCTGCAGCACGGGGCTGTCTCAGCCAATGCACCCACCATTGAGGGGTGACTCTGGCCCATGGGTGCTGAGGCCACTCACCATCCTCGTTCCTTCCTGCAGCTCCCCTGGCACCCACCAGCCGGCACCCTCTGCAGGGTGCCCCAGCTGCTGCTGCAGGTGCAGGGCTCTCTCCTGACATGTCAGCGATTTCTTCCTGTGACTGTTGTTCTGATAGGAGCTAGAAAGCTGATTGGAGATCCTTCAAGCCTGGCTGGGAAGTCGACCCCGCACAATATTGGCTTCATTACTCGCTGTACGTCCCCAAGTACGTGAGAAGAAACCAGGGCAGTCATCCAGCGGCCGAGCGATCTCTGCCTCCTCGCCATGCCTGCAGGTTTGCAGCTGGGGTGGCAGGATGTGCCCTGAGAGCTGGGAGCGAGTCCTTCAAAGCCCTTAGAGCCCGTCCTGCAGAGATGGATGTTTTTCCACAGTGTTAAATATTGATTGGTGGGTGAGGAGGCACTGGAATGATGTCTAGCTGTCTGTGGTGGGGTAGGGGAGGGCTGCCTGGCGTGAGGCACAGCTGGTGACGCAGGTACCTGCCGGCACCCAGGTGGACTGATGTGACACCTGCTTGTCATCACCGTGTGCGCTCACTCCAGCAGACGGGGACATTTATTCCTTGGGGTCAAGTGAACCATGAGTCAGCCCAGAGCAGCGTTTTCCTGTTTCTTTTGTTCCGCCTTCCACTCCGAGTCTGCCGGTAGAAATAACGAATCTTTGCCTGGTTAGATGGCTGCTTTTCTCCTCTCTATAATTAGATCTTCTCATTGTCTGCTCAGTGTTTGTGCGACTGTATCTGAGGTTGGCTTCTGCTGTCAGGCAACCACAGGGCATTCCAGTCCAAGTGCTGATGATTTCTGCTTTTATCCATCTGAGAAACAAACAAACAAACAACCAAACAAACCCTGAATGAACAGGCTGACATGGCAGTGCAGCACCGCATCCAGGCACCTGCCGCTCAGCCCAGCTCGGGAGGAGCACTGGGAAGGGAGGAAGCCAAACTGCCCCTGCACCGCTCAGGCCACCAGGAAATAAGAGATGCTGCGTGTGGTGGGGGGCTCTGCACCAGAGAGGGTCTTTGCCTGCAGCCTCTCGGTGCCTGCGCTCATCCCTCTCCCATTTTCCTTTCCAGAGGATGCTCTGGGAATGGGAGCTGGTGCCTCTTCAGCTCCACAAGCACGGCAGGAGGTTTGCGAGTAGTGACATTATGACGGCTCGCATGGGAGACGGGTTCCCTTCTGGCTTCTGATCACCATCCTGCTGCTGCGGGGTGAAGGGTGCCATCCTGGGCACGGGGCAGGGCAGTGCAGGCAGCCACCGGCGGCAATCGGCAGGCAGGGAGTCCTGCGTCTCCTTGCTGTCCATCCGTGGGGGTGGTGGATACGCAGCCTCGGCTCCCTCTTAGGCAGAGTCTGCATTTTATAGCTGCTGGCAATCGAGATGAAAAACCTCCTCACTGCAGCCAAAACGCCTTGGCTAAATACCGTGCGACTCTGAGGGAATAAAGAAACAAACCCAAGGATATTTTTAAGTAGCGTTTTGCTCAACAGATAGAAAACCTGGGAAGTCTGGAGAGGCAGGGGTGGAGCAGCTGGAGAGATGGGGATTTTTAGTGCACTGGTGCCAGGAGTGGTCATGATGGTGGCTGAGAAGACCTGGTGGGTGGCCGTGTGGCTCAAACCCAGGGATCAGTCCTTGGTGGGGAAGGCAGGGACTTTGCAGCCTCCACACCGGGGGCATGAGTGCTGCAAGTGCCAAGGGGCTGTTGCACACATCAAAATTTGCAGCATGGGGAAGGGCGGCGGGAGACCTAAAACAATCCTGAGCAAGCGACGGGGTGAAGGAGCCCCAGCTGCTGGCGACCAGACTCCATTTTGCTCACATCTAACAATCTGGGAACGCAATTTTGCCTTGACAGTTCCAGTTCATGGCGAAATTTATTTATTTTTTTTCCTCCTAACTTGATTTTGCTCTGAAATGAACTGACAGAGAAGTTCATCAGTCCTACAAGGCTGGAGTCATCCTAGAGAGGCAGTTTCGGGGCGAGACTCCAGCTGCTCTCAGGGTGCCCCAAAATGGGGCCTGTGAAGGAATTTAACTGCAGAGCTGGTGAAAATCTGGCGGATCTGACGTGCTCTGAGCAAAACATTTCTCGCTCAACAAATCAGCATTTCATGATGTGTCAGAAAAAGGGATGGTTTTTTTTGGTTAGATTACTTCAGAGATTCTTCAGCGGTGCAGCCCATGCTGTGCAGTCACACCGAGCTGCTGCACCCATGGGGTGATACCGTGGGTGTGCCCAGGACACGGTGGGCAGAGCTGGGACCTCCTGACACAGCATCCCGCAGGAGATGGGGTGGTGGAGCCCCGTAGCTGCTTCTTCTCTCCTGCCCCAGTCACTGCCCCAGCCTCAAATGCAGGGAACCCATCACATTCCTTGGAGCGCACAGTGCCAAACGGCTCCCTCAAAAGGTTTGATGGTTTATCTTTGACGATGGTTTTGCCCAAATCAAAAAAAAAAAAAAAGGAATAAAATGTGTCTATTCCCATCTTATTTTATTTTAATAGGATTAACTATTCTAGTGCTATCAAAATGTCTGTTTCAACATTTCCAGGCTGAGGAATTTCTCTCTTTGTTCAAAATGACATTTAGGAACAAATTTAATTTAAATGTTCTCTCTACTTCTGTTTGAAAAAGTCCAAATTGCGATGACGTATTTTGGCTTTGTTGACACTGAACATTTGGACTGATCCAAAAGAAATGCTTCCAGAACTTCATTTCTAGAAAAAAATCAGACTTTGATGAGCCTGTTTCATTTGCAAACGAAGAAAAAAAAGTCACATCTTCAGCATTTCCTGCACAAATACAGCTCCTTTCCTCCCCACCACGGTCTCTGCATGGGGCAGACGTGAGATGCTGTCTCCACGGGGCAACCAGCTGCTTCCAGCTGTGGGTGTGTTTGCAGCTGGGATGTTGGTGCAGAGCCCTGTGAGTGGTGAGGAGGGTGGTGGAGGTGCAAGTGGAGACATCATCTGGGCAGAGCTGAGAGTTTGGGGTACTCCCAGGACATGGGCTGGCCCGATCCCCACCAGTGACACCTCCCAGTCTGATCCAAGGTGGTTTTCAGAAGAAACTGCCCCAGTAGATGCCACCCACCCTTCTCCCAGCTGGCTCTTTGGCATGACCCATTTCCTACAAGCTTGGCCACCAGTGGATCAGTCATTACCACGTCATCACAGAATCACAGAATGGCTTATGTTGGAAGGGACCTCAGAGATCATCTAATCCAACCTCCCTACCATGGGCCAGGACACCTCTCAACTAGACCAGGTGATTCAGACCTCAACCAACTTGGCCTTGAACACTTCCAGGGAGAGGGCATCCACTACTTCTCTGGACAATCTATTCCAGAGTCTCGCCACCCTTGGACTGAAGAACTTCTTCCTAAGATCCAGTCTAAATTTATTCTCCTTCAGCTTAAAACCATTTCCCCTCGTCCTATTGCTGGACATTCTCGTGAAAAGTCCCTCTCCAGCCTTCCTGGAGGTTCCCTTCAGGCATTGGAAGGCAATTATAAGGTCCCCCTGAAGTCTTCTCTTCTCCAGGCTGAACAATCCCAGCTCCCTCAGCCTGTCCTCATAGCAGAGGTGCTCCAGCCCCTGGATCATCTTAGTGGCCTTCTCTGGACTCGTTCCAACAGTCTCAAGTGTCTTAAGTGATGGGGAGTTTTCAGGACCACCCCTGCTAGCCCCCGGAGCACTTCAGAGGGATTTTCAACCACTGGGATCGAGTCCTACAGGGAATTTCAACCAGTGATGTCATAAGTCTAATATATTTCCCGTTGCAGGTCAGTCTTGGCACTTCCCCTTTTGCTCTTTCAGTGATGTTTGCTTATCAGTTTACTCCACTTATCGTGTGTTAGCTGCCGTGCGCCAGAGCAGCTCCAGGTCTTGCCTGCGCAGTACAGTTGATTAGGAGAGATTTCCTCTCCAAGTCTCGGGCTGCCTCACCAGCTCAGGGAGGGAAGTACCTTTGCTGGGCTGTAATTAATAAACCAGCAAGCTGCGGGCTCTGCATCGTGGCCCTTGCTCCTCTGCCTGCCGCCGAGAGACCCGAGGAGGGAAGGGTGGGATGTTTCGGGGAGAGCCTGACATATTCCCTCAACAAGGGGACAGCTTTGCAGCGAGTCACCTAACGAGGAGCACGCAAAGAGCAGGCAGCGAAACTGCCGGGAGATTTGATGGGATGGGACGTGACTGTCTCGGAGACGGGGAGGACAACGACTGCCTTCAACCTGCCGAGGATGGGGAGGAAAGGCAGAGCGAACTGACGCCGCTGAGGAGGTTAAGGGGAAGAAGAAGGTTTTTTACAAATATACCAGGGGAGTCTCAAATACTGGAGCGAAAGTAGGAGCCATTAATAAATTAGGAAGAAGATTAAATTAATGATGACTCTCAAATGGATGAACTGCTGCACAGCCTTCTAAAATCCGCCTTTAACCAAAAAGGAAGAAAAAAAATAAAAGAAAAGAAAAGCTGAAGAGCATCTATAGACAATAAGAAAGCGAAGAAAACCTTGTCAAATTGTCGACTATAATTCTCGAGCAAAGGCAGGGTGAACCTGTACGGCTCAGCAGGGCTGGGGGCACGCAGAAGGGAACGGGGTGGGACCGAGCTGATGAAATAAAGCAGGGATCGACAATAGAGTTGTTTAAGTTACAGAGAAGCAGGAAATTACCAGAGGATTTGGAAAAAAAAAGGAAGTACACCAGCCTTCATGAAAAGACAGTGATCCCAGCAGCGATAACATTCTAGCTCCATCTTCAACCCAACAATAGAGCTGATAGCCAGGGAGACTTCTGGAAAAGAACAAAAATTGCGGCAGTGCCCGCGGGACCGTGGGGGCAGAGGGGGAACGGGCGCACGACCGGTGGCGTCTGCCGGCTTTGCAAGTGTTTTTGTCCCCGTGACTTTTCCCCCTGGTACTCCTGCCCTCGCCCCACGGCGCCTTTTGCGCTGGCAATCAGAGGGCTGGTACAAAATAAGCCCCTGGAAATCAGGGAGATGTGTTTTCCTGCTTGTGGAGCTCGGGGGAGCTCAGCAGTGGCAGCTACAGTCCTGGTGCTGCTGCAGATGGAGCCCTGCTGGGCTGCTGGTGCTGGAAAGGTACTGGCAGCTCCTACGAGGAATCTGGACAGGCAGAGGCTGCCAGGGGAAGGTCCTCATCAGATAGAGAGGTAGAAACAGCCATTGTGGGTATATCTGTTGGATGACTCCGGGATGCAAAGTTGAATTCTAGGTCATCTGGACAACATGTCTTCCTGCACAGGAACGGGAGTAGAGCTCCCAAAACTCTGACCCAGACAGGACAGACTCCTGCTCTCCAACCTGCAGTTTTGGTCTCTGTAGGATCAGGCAGCAAAGGCTACAAAGGTGCTGAGGGGCCTGGAGCATCTGTGTGGCCAGGAAAGGCTGAGAGCCCTGGGACTGTTCAGCTGCAGAAGAGCAGCCCCAGAGGGGAGCTGAGCAAGGCTGAGCAAGAGCTCAAGGGCCCCCGGCGGCCAAGAGGCTGGGGCCAGACTCTGCTCAGTGGTGCCCAGCGCCAGGACAAGGGGCACCAGGCACCAACTGGAACCCAGGAGATTTCCTCGGAGCAGGAGGAGAAACTTCTTTGGTGGGAGGGGGTTGGAGCCTGGCCCAGGCTGCCCAGAGAGCTTGGGGAGTCTCCTTCTCGGGAGGGATTCCAAAGGCACCTGGACACTGTGCTGCTGGGCCCCCTGCTCTGGGTGACCCTGCTGGAGCAGGGGGGTGGCACCAGGTGATCTCCAGAGGTCCCTTCCAACCCCTACCGGTCTGTGATTCACTGATTCTGTGACAGCCCAGGGACTAGGGTGTCCTGATGCAGCAGTCGTGTGGCACACGAGGGCTGCCAGACGTCATCCTGGTACCAGCAGCCCCTGCCCACAGCCTGTGGGCCTGGGCACAGCTGGAGACACTGCTGTCCCAGGGAGATACAGACACAACAGAGAGACACAAGGGAAATGATGAAGGGGCTGAAGGATGGGATTTAGGAGACAGATTAAATGAACTAAATCTGTCTAGCTTTGCTGATCAATCATGCAGGCAGGAGCCGGATAACTGTCTCCAAGTGCCTGAAGGGTGCAAACACTGAGGGAGAAGGAAATTACTTAGGGGACTTTGGGGTGTCAGAGGGGAAAGAAGAATCCAGAGCTGCTGACTCAGCTCTTCCTGCTGTTTGTGATGGGTCTTCAGGAGCAGGAGATGGGACAGAGCCCCAACCAAACCGTGTCTGGGCTGCAAAGGAGGCTTCTGGCCCATGACTAGCAGGTCTGAAAAAATTGTATTTGGGATGAGGGGAGGGTGAAGGAGCAAGGAGAACATGGTGAGATAATGGGGCTGTGCAAGGAGAGCAGCAGAGTGAGGAAGGTGGGATGGGCCTGATAAGCTGCTGCAAATGTTACATATTCTATTGTGTCCGTGTTGTTACAGACCTTGACTTTGGCAACACGGCTCTATGAGATGCTGCCATCCCACTTGCATGGAGTTTTTCCCAGTCAGCTGCTTGCCCTGGAAATCTCTGGGGAGAAGGTGGTCCTCTGCCCAGCAGTCCACTCACAATCCGTGTCCATACCCTCTTCAAACACCACAGGGACAGAGATCACCCGAGTCCTTTGTCTTCAGGAGGCAGCTCAGCCCAGTTGATGCTGGGGAGGGATGCTTTTGGGTGCCCTTCCAGCAGAGGAGGGCCATCACTCCCCAGTGCCATTCACGAGGCCCATCTCCCAGGGCCATGGAGCAGAGCTGCCGCTCTCCCCAGCTGCAGAGCAGGCAGCAGTGCTGGCTGGCAGGATGGATCATTTCAACACACCCCCCCCCACCCCATACCAGCCTTCCCCCATCAGCCCAGCCTGCTGGTTTACTGGGGCCTCTGGCAGAGCTCTGCTTCATTCAGGCTCTTTATCTGTTTTCATTTGCTATGCACACCTCTGGGGCACTGCACAGGCAGAAAATAATCAAAATGACAGTCCCCAGATAAAGGCCACTTTTGTTAGGAACACACCAAGTTCTCACGGAACAGCAGCACAAATGGCAGTTTCTTTTCGATCTCAGCACCTTTTGGGTCTCGCCAGTGCCGAATACTTTGCGGGTCCCGCGGAAAATATCCCGGTCAGCTCTTTCACGCCCGCCAAACGTGGCGCGGTGCAGAAAGTTCAGAGCCAGGAGTGAAAAACAGCGACTTTCATTAACTGTCAAGTGAAACCAGAGGCAGGCTGAAGTGTTAATTCCAGTTGGGACCCGTTCAATAGCAAATTAACCTGCCAGCGGTCTCCCAGTAGGCTACTGAGGAGAGCAGGAGGAATAATTTGAAACTAGGTTTGTAGAGGTAGGTAATATCTTTTTTATTAGATCAGCAGATAATTTGTAGCCCGATACTTATTCGATGAGCCTCTGTGTGCGTGAGTGGCCATCTGCCTCTCCCTCTCCCCCCCGAAGAGCTGAACAAATGATGAAGACCTTCCTAGAGCTCGCTGTGGAGCGTTTGCACGTCGACAAAACCTGAGTGGGGGCTCCACGATGGACCTCGCACGTCGGCGAGAGCCCTTTCGGCGCCGGCGCTGAAACCGGTTTCTGCAAACCCTCTCTCGCTGCACCCAGAGGAGGGGAGGGAGCAGAAGGCTGCTCGAGGAAGGCCAGCGGAATGTCGGTAAAGGCGTTTTGCATTTTCCCCTCCATCCCTGGCAGGGAGGGACAGGGCAGGCCGGCAATGAGCGATGCCGGAGGAGCATTACGTCACCAGTGCAGAGCCGCGTTGGCTGCGCAGCGCCCGAGGAGGAGGATGCTGTCTCCTGGCAACCCCCGCGCCTGTCACATACATCAGCATCAGCGGAGGATGCGATGCTGGACCCGTCGCCTCTTACGGAGCTCCCCCACCAAGAGGGGAGCTCGTCACCCCACAGCCAGAGTCCTGGCTGCTGGTAGGGTCTCCCATCCGACGTGGCTTCCCGGCTGCCACCCAGCCTGCCACCACCCCTTGAAATGGGCTTTTCTGAAGCTGTGGGCAAGAATGAAGGCAGCTCCGGGGGTAGGCAGTGGCATGGCTTCTCAGCCAACAACGGGAGCAAGCACAGTGTCGGGAAATTAGGCTCTAGACAGAATGGCTCACTCCCAAAATCGAGCCCTGTGCCAGGCTCAGATGCAGAAACCCTGCACTTGTCCCAGCTGACAGGTCAAGACACCCACCCTCGCCAACCACACAGCGGAGAGGGGGCTGCTCTGGATCTGAGAGTCTTTCCTGACTTTTTTTTGCCTGACTTTCCTGATTTTCTCCATGCTGGGAGGCAGAGGGCTGCCAGCTGCAGCCAGCACCAGGTCCTGTGGGCACCCTGTTCCTCAGGGAAGGGGTCAGGGGAGGGCAGCAACAGAGCAGACACCATCTCCATGCGGATCTGCCGTCAGTCTGTCTGGGCCGATCGATTCCTCCAGGTGCCTGGGGCACAGCAGCCGCTGCCAGCCCATTTCACTGACCTGAGTCCTCCAGCACTCCAGACTTACACCTTCTGGCTCCCAAAGGGAGGGAGATGAGGCAAAATACTGGCACCTTCTCTTCATCCACCCGCTGTCTTTAGCCAAAGGTGTCTTCCAGAGCACCCCTCCAAGCTGCGTCTTCTCCCTGTGCCTCCAAAGCCTGAGGTGCGCCAGCAACTCTGTTCTGTGCTTGCTCTCCAGAGGTCTCTGGTCATGTAACTCCAGCCCACCCCACCGCCATACCATGGCTCCAACCTCCCCCAATGGGTGGGTGGTGACTGCAGGTCTGCGCAGGCGGAGCTCCCTGGCAGGAGCAGCACAGATGCTGGGATGAGAGGCAATAAAGGCTGTGAATCGGCCTGAGGCTGTCAGCCAGGGCCTCTTCTGGCAACTGGCAAGCTGCCTTGAGTCTCACAGATGAGTCCTACAGCACCAGCCTATTCCAGGATTTCTACTACTAGCCTGGAGGGTAGAATGGGCATGAGGCACGAGCTGATTGCCTTTCCTAGCTGGAGGATGCATACTGGGATGAACTGGAGGAGGAGCAGAGTGCTGGGGAAGCGGGAGCGAAGCACAAGTGACCAAAGGGATCTTCTCCCTCTAGAAGGAAAGAGATGTCAGCTCCTGAGCTGCTTTGAGCCAGGGGTTTAATTTGCAACCGATTCAGCAGCACAGTGGCATCCGAGCCGGTGGGGGGGATGGAGGCACTCAGCATCCTCAGGCAGCTGGGAAAATCCCTACTGCCCGGCAGCCGGAGCAGCGACAGAGACAGAGCGGGAGCACTCGGAAGGCCGGCGGCTGAGCAGCCACCAGCTCCTAGAAAAGAGCCATGATAGCCCCACATTTCCTGACCGCCCCACATTCACTGGCTCCCACAGTGGTGGGGGAGCTGAGACGGGAAGGGAGAAAAGCTACGCGGAGAGGAGATGGAGAGAGAGGAGGAAAAGGAGAGTGGGGGAGGGCGGGAGAGGGAGCGCCTGATGAAGAATATGGGAAGGGGAGGCAGACAGAAAAACTAATCGAGGATGATTGAGGGAGAGAAGGAGGACGGGTGAAAGATTGAGACAGTGTGATAAAGAATATGTCAGACGGACAGGAAAACTAATAAAGAATAATAACCGCCCCTGGCCGAGTGCGGCACGCTCACCTGCCTCTGGCTGTGTGCGCGCACAAGGCAGCCTGTGCCCCCCGCCCTGTGCCCAGGGAGGACACGGGGGGACGTGCTTTGTGCCTGGCCACACGCACGCACCCCCCCCAGATATATAGTCAGAGGCAGAGCATCTCTGCCGGCACACAAAGCCCAGCTGGTAGCCCCATGGAGTGCTCTCGGTCATGTGGGGAGGAGGATGGAATGTGTGTGCAAACCCCCACCAGCTGCTGCCCACGCTGCTGCTGGTCACCATCTCCAGCACGTGCTGTAGCAGTGGGGCCTGTGCCCCGCCGGTCTCCAGGCTGCTGTGGACACCCCTTCATCCCAGGGTAGGGGAAGGCTGAGGGTGCTGGGAGAAGGGTTTGCAACCTCAAGGTGTTTTTTCTTCCCTAGGTTAGTGGGTAAGACCCAATCCAGGATGCAGGACCCCGCAAAGCCCATCCTATCCTGCTCAATGCTCTTTCCTGCAGTGGATCTCCACGTGCCACCTGCTCTCTGCCCATCTCTGCAGCAGGTACGTGCACTGCCTAGTTGAGTTGCTTCACTCTTTCTTTTACTGCTGGAGATGCTGAGGGAGCACGGCCATGCCCTTCACAGCATCACAGAATCCCAGCCTAGTGGGGGGTTGGGAGGGACCTCTGGAGATCATCTGGTCCCACCCCCCCTCCTCCAGCAGGGTCATCCAGAGCAGGTTGCCCAGCAGCGCAGTGTCCAGGTGCCTTTGGAATCTCTCCAGAGAAGTAGACTCCTCAAGCTCTCTGGGCAGCCTGGGCCAGGCTCCAACAGCCTCCCACCAAAGAAGTTTCTCCTCGTGCTGAGGTGGAACTTCCTTGTGTTCCAGTTGGTGCCCATTGCCCCTTTCCCTTCCGGCTCCTCCCTCTTCACAGCATTCCTCCCTGGGCTTCCTTCCACCCCAGCCCTTGCTCAGACACCCTTCCTGCCTCAGTGAGGCTCTGGGCCAGGGGAAAAGAGCTGCTCTGGCTCCCCATCGCTATGCAGGGTGCCAGGCTACAGAAAGCTATCCCAACAAGGGCTGTGTACCACGTTTGCTGGTGGGACAGGCTCAACCTCCCACTCCTCTGCTGTCTCCACCGAGTCTTGCAGGTTGCTGGGTTAAAGAAGAGCTAACAGGGTAAGCGGAGGATCGCTCCCAGAGCAACGCCTCGCCTGCATCGACCCCCCTGCCACCACGGACCTCTGGCCCTGGAAAACTCCCAGAGAGTGTCCAGCTCCAGACAAGGCAGGAGTTGATTAACTGAGTCCAGCTCCAGACCATGTGGGAGTTCTGTTTTCTCCTAGTTTGGCTTGGGGAGGTGGGAGGCTAATTTCAGACTGGCTGAGAGAAGTCTGGTGCCACAAGACAGGAATGAGGAAAGACAGACCTCAAGCTGGCCAGGTTCTGGCTGGTGACTCATTCTAGGTCACCAGGACTGGGGACACGGTGCCAAGGTGATCAGGAACCCACTCCAGGCACAAGGCAGGGCTCTGGGAGTCCTCAGGGGCTGGTGCTGGGCTGCCCTGGAGGGTGATAACGGGAGGACAAACACAATGGATGAAGAAAGACAGGAGGGAGAAAGCTGGACGAGGCAACCCACAGTTTCAGTGTGAGAACTGTGGTATTTGGTGTTTCCTGGTTGCTCCCAGGCAGGGCGAGGATCTCACGGAGCAAGTGCTCAGCTTTGCCAGGAGTGAGGAAAACCAGCTCCCGGAAGGCTCAGCTGTGGCTGATTTTATTTCACGTAGGCACCCCATTTGGGATCTCGCCATTGTCCCAAAGGCTGTTTGACGGGCAACACCTGCGAAGGGTCTGAATGTTGGCTCCGGTGCGCAGCCGGTGGCCGTGCTGCTGGAGTAAATGCCAGCATCGCATCGGGCTGGAGGCGGAGCAAGTAGGATTTTATCATCTCTTCATCTCCTGCAAATTTGAGTCATGAGCATAATTCAGCAGGTTTCACTCTGCGGAGAGCTACGCAAGGCAGGGGACAATAGGAAAACAGCCTCTCCTTTCTCTTTGCTCCTTGGCAATGGCCGATCCTTTCCTACCCGCCTCGCCCCCAGCAAAGCATTTTGGGGTGCAGGTAGTGTCGTCAGCATTTCGGATGAGCTTGTCCACGTGATGAGGGAGTTGTGCCATAGGCAGACTGACTTTGGCAGCCAGAGAGGCCCTGGGAAAGACGTCATCCTTTCCAGCACGCTTGGAAAGGGCTGGGCTGAGCACGGCTTCTCCCAGGCAAGGAACGCCGTGCCCTCGCGATATAAATAACGCCGAGGGTGCGGTGCCGCCCAGCCTCCCACACGTGAGTGACGGGGCTGCCGGCAGTGAGCAAGCACGGCGCGTGGGAGCCGCTCCATCTGCACGCACGGAGGAGTCTGACCTGGAGAAGGTCCCCTGGGAAACCAGAGGCAGCAGAAACACTGGTCAGAACCAGGACCAGAAGAGTGAGTGGGATGGAGATCACAGGGGAAGACCTGGGGGGTTGACTAGACGATCTTTTGAGGTCCTTTCCAACCCCTAACGTTCTGTGATTCTGTGACTTTAGACTGAGGGAGAATTAGGTAAGAAAAGAAGGCTCCATCCCTCCTGACACCTTCCCACTCTCCTCATTGTTCTGTAACTCCCTCCTGCCTCATTGCTTCCCGTGGTCATCCCTCCCTTGCACACAAACCCGGCCCCAGCACTTTGCACGTCCGGCTGTGCCCAGCACCTTGTTCACCATCCTGCCCAGCCTTGGAGCAGTTAGAGCCCTTTGCTTCCTTCAAGGCTTTCCTGCCGCCTTCCATTTTTGTTGCAGCGAAGCCGTACGTGTGTGCGGGAAGGTGGAAACGGTTGCTCGGAGTGGAGCACACGTGGTCCGCCATCAGGGGTGAGGTATTCAGTGGGTAGGCAAGACAGGATGACCTTTACTATCTATTATCCATCCATATGATGGACGTCCTCCACTTGCAAACCTCCACTGTGCCTGGGTAGAAAGCCCTGAGCTTTGGGGGTTTCCTTGATGTTGCGAGTGGTTTATGTTGGGAGTGGACTTGGGTGAAGGATGTGCTGCTGGGCTCTGGTATTGCCACACAGGCAACAAGCTGTGAGTGGGCAGAGCAGCCTGCCCCAACAGATTCTCCAGGTCAGATCCCATGTATTCACAGGGAAACTGAGGCCTGATCGGCTCCAGCTGACTTCAGAGGTGTTGCTCAAAGGCCACACAAAATCCTGGGAAAGACTATCCCAGGTCAATGTGGTCTTTGGAAAAGCCATTTGAGTCACTCACTCCTTGCTGCCTTTGGGGGTTTGGAAAGCAGCCTCTGCAGCCTTTTCCTCAGATCTGGAATTATTTCACAGGGCAGGAGCAGAAGTAAAAAGCAGCTAAGGACAAGCCTGGGAGTCACAACAGCAAAACATCTGTGAATTTCCCCTGTTGACAGCGAAGAGGATCAAAGGTGTGGAGATGCTACTGGAGCTCACCTCTGTGATCTTGCCAAGCAGCTGCCCACAGACACCTTCTCCTGCTTGATGAAACACGTGGGAGCAACTTCTGCAGCAGCATCCCTCCGTTCTTTCCAAACTGTGGCAGCGCGGAGAGGGTGGCTGGCACCACATCGCCAGGACATCACCCTGCCCATGATGGCCTTCTGTGACAGCAGCTATCAACTTTGACTAATTACAGCCCCCCTCCCTCTGGTAGCCGTCTCTGTGCCATCTCCAAGGGCTCATCTCAGCTGAAGAGCTACAACCCCTGATGCCTGGAGTCAGTCCATACCTACAGTTGCCCCTCGCCGGCAGTGCAGCTGCCCAGGCAGGGTAACGGATGGGGAAGGTGTCTGCTTGGGGTTGTGGTTGCGTAGGTTGATTGTCTGCCCACAGCCCAGCAGAAACATGTTAGAAACCACATCATTGTGGCAACGTTGGAGAAGCAAACACTTCTGGTCTGTGTTGCATGATGCCGAGAGTAGGTTTATGATGGGATCCTCGGTGTTGTTACAACGCTTAACTAATCAACAGTAGGTACTGATGGGCCTCCAGATGCTTTCCATGCTGCCCAGAAAGACAAGCAGAGCATCATAGAATCATTTTGGTCAGAAGAGGTCTTTAAAATCGAGTCCAACCATTGTCCCAGCACTGCCAGGGTACCACTAACCTTCCCCCCTGCCCTGGGCAGCCTGGGCCAGGCCTGGACAACCCTGCAGGGGGGGGAAATTGTTCCTCCTCACCCCCTCCCCCCTCCCTGCTCCACCCTCCTGTCAGGGAGTTGTGGAGAGCCAGAAGGTCTCTCCTGAGCCTCCTTTTCTCCAGGCTGAACAAGCCCAGCTCCCTCAGCCACTCTTCTCCAGACTCCTGCTCTAGACCCTTCCCCAGCTCTGTTGCCCTTCTCAGGCCACGCTCCAGCACCTCCAGGTCCTTCTGGGAGGTAGGAGCCCAAATCTGACCCCAGGATTCAAGAGGTGGCCTCCCCAGTGCTGAGTGCTGGGGTCCATACATCGTGGGGCTCCAGCGCACCGGAGCTGCAACCAGGCTGCTCCAAAGGCAGAACTGGGAAAGGGTTTGGTGCCCACGCTGTCATTACAAACCTTCATTTTGAAAAGATTTCTCCCTCCAGAGTCAATTCTGGTAACTTCACAATGTGGAGCTGTTGGCAAGTGAAAGTGGGACTCAACAGGGGAAGCTGGCTGTCCATAATGAGATCAGGGTGGAAAGAAAGGCTCAGGGAGCTGAGATAGCTGATGCTTCGCTTCCGTTAATTCGGAGGAGTCCAGGACAGCGAGTTTTCGAAACCTGCCTTTTCTGAGGAGCACGGGTACTGCGATACCTGGTGATTGGCACCCAGCTCGGGGTTGATGGACAGCTGGGGAGGGAAATGCGAGCTCGGGGAGGGAGGGCAAGAGCGCTTCCCTCTCTGCTGGAACGGAGCGTGGCTCCCATTTGCGCTAATCCCATTAGGTCTGTTTGCACTAAGCCCCCGTGAGCGCTCCCGTGTCGAGAGAGCCTCTGCCTTTGTGTGGCCGGGCTCAGCACCGCCGCCACCACGAGCAGATGGGGAGGAAGAGCACGTTCCAAACCAGCTGGGTCTCCTGGGGTGATTGAAACCACGGTGCCGGGTCAGCCTGGCATGGGAGCTGGGAGGGTCACACCAGGCTGAAGGGTGCTCCCAGCACAACTGAGAGGCCGGGAGAGGGATCAGCTCGAGAAAGCGATGGAGTTGAAAATTGATAAGACTCTCCCTGTCTTGAATGATGCCAGTTCCCTGCTAGCAGAGGGAAAAGCTCCTGCTCATAGATGAGCTGCTGTTAGCAGCACCCAGCCTTCTCTCTACCCATCTGCCTCTGGGAATCGACCCAGCTACCTCTTCTGCCGGGGCTTCAGTTTGAGAGCACCCCGGGGAGGGAGCTGGGCTTGCTCTAAATCTCCTAATCCCCTTCATCATACTGCCAGACAACCGGCGACACCGCAGCTCTCTGCCTGGGGCTGGGCCCCCCTGCCTCCCCCTGAGCTGCTTGCAAATCCCAATCATCCCGCGGGCGATTACAGGGGCTTCTCCTCCAGCACAATATCCGATCTCCTGCAGAGGCCACCGCAACATATGTGGGGTCGGGCTCCATGGCTGCCGCGAGCGCAGACGACCCCGCTCATCCTATTAATGGCAGAACACGGGAGGAATGAGCAGAGCCAGCCAGGAAGGAGGGTTGTGTAGCTTCCCCTGCACCGTGATCCTGCTCCTCCTGCGTGGTGGGCTCTGTTCCTCACCAAATCTCACCGAGGGGGATGGCTGTTGAAGCCCATCAATGCCTTCTCCATGCCCAGCTCTGCTCTTGGGGCTCCACAGCTGTCTGTGGGTATCATGGCATGAAACATGTCCCCTACCAGAAGAGGTGGTGTCAACTCTTGAGTTGCTTTCAGCTCTTTTTTAAACCTCTACCCCAAGCATCAGGCAGTCATGGCAGTGGCCCAGCACCCTGCTGCCACGCCAGGAGTGCTTCTATGGCCACCAGCACAACAGAGGTAGGCAGCAAAGGCTGTGTCATCCTGTCATTCACCCAAGCAAGAAAACCACCCTGGTTAGAATTCCTTATCTGGCCCACTTCAGCCAGCTCTGTGCAGAGCTCTACTAGCTTACTTTGTCCTCCTACCAGATCTTTTTGGCCTGGGAATGGCCTCAGGATAATTTTATTTCTTTCAAGATACAGTGAAAATAAATCAAGCTGTTCTGAGATCTTCACCTGGTTCCCTGTTTATAGTTTCCAAAAATGCCCATTACTCTAGAAGTGAGGAACTGACACAAGGAACCAAGTAAGCACAAAGGATCTAACACCACTTTAAACTTCACGTTGCTTATTACTGAGCAAAGCCATGCTGGGAGAAAACCTCGGGAGAGGAGAAGGTGATGTCGCTGCACCTGGTCACTCCTGGTGAGAGCCAGAAAAAGATCCCAAACCTCATCCACTTTACCACGTAAGCACTGAAAATGAACCTGCCGGATTTGTGCAGGCAGCTGGACAAGTGAAGCTGCAGGGTCAGGCCCTCAGAAGACAGGAGAATTAAGGTTTCCATCCAAATGGATGTCCCAGGCCTGGCACATCCCCAGTTGCTGCTGTAAGGCAAGGACCTTATTAAACCGGATGTACGTGAAAAACCCTGGTCAGAGCAAAGCTTATGCAGCAAGTGGTTCCTTGCCCAGCCCATCTCCACACGCTGTCCCCACCTGGCTGTCAGTCAGACCATCACCCCTCTTTGCAGATGCCCCCAGCCCAGGAGAGGCCACCAGGGAGTGGTCAGGAGGGGCATCTTCCCATCTCCTCCACCTTAGGCTAGGAATAATTCTTGTGGAGACCCAGGCTGTGCAAATCTCTAAGGACTGGTGGACTCAGCAGGGACACCAAGACCGAGTCACTTGGCTCCATTTTGGTTGCTCATGAAGCCCACCCAGCCCAGTGGGACCATCTTAGGCCGGAGGATGCTCCTTCCACATCCACCTGTGGTGCTCACTGGGCATCAAAACCCATCCTGAGGACAGCACTGACCAGACAGCCTTTTGTCCAACCCCCTAGCAGCCGTAGCATCCTCACCAGCAGCGTCCTCGAGGCCCCTTCCCACTCCAGTAATCGATGTGTGCTGCCATGGAAACCAAACTGTTTCCAGACCAGCACAGAGTTGGCTGGATCTGATGCTCAGGGCTGTGCCGGAGGACTGGGAAGACTTGCTGCACTGGGGTGGGGTGACAGAAGAGCAGGGGATGCTGGGGTGGGGGAGCACATTGGAGTAGGGGAGGAGAGACACGGAGGGAACGGAGGTAAAGGGATGGCTGGGATGGGGTAGGATGGCGGGACAGAGGAGGGGAAGGAGGCACAAAATGGGGGTACAGGGAGTCTGCTGACAGCTCGGCATGGGTGCTACCTGCCCCCCTGTGCCAGATGTGGGACTCTGGTACCATCCTCAATATCTGGATTCTCCTTCCCTGGGATGGGGCAGCAGCAAGGCCCCTTGGTTCCTCAGAACCCCTGGATACACTTCCTTGCTGCCCAGATGACGTGTGTCTGCACAGATGGGGCAGCTGTGAGCCCCCCACTCCCTCATCCATGAGGACATGATCCCTTGGGAGTAGGGGGGCATTGGTTCCCATCTCCATGGCCCAGAGAAAAGCCCAGGGAGAAGGGGATGGTAGAAAAGGAGTCTCTACAAAACCCCACAGAAGGGATGATGGTCTGCACCTCCACTTGGAAACGACTCCTTCCCAGGGAAGACACTTGGCTGGTGTCTTCCAAGCTGGGCTTGAGTTTGGCCTTTGCCTAGTGCTAAGACCATGGCAAGTCTGGCCTAGCAAAGAGAGGTCCCCTGTGTGTGAGCCCAACGCAGAGTAGGAAGCTGGCAAGAAATGTGCCTTGGTCTGAAGTGGCCCAGATGTTTTCAAAGGTCTAAATTACCTTAAAAAATTCAACCACACTTGGTAAAGGAGATGGTGAAATGATGGGAGGTGGCGTCAGGTCTCCAAGGAGCAGTGATGGAGGTGGGAGGGAGTCTGGAGCAGGTTGGTGGGACTTCCTCTGGTTCCCATCTTAGCTGGTGACAGACACGAGGGCTGGCAGCCTTGGGGCTGAAGATGTCTCTTCACTGAAACCTTCTGGTTTTAAATAAAAGAGACTGGTCTGTGGCAAAGGGCTTTGGGAGGTTACCTTACTCATACCTGTGCAGAATCATAGACTGGTAGGGCTTGGAAGGGACCTCTGGAGATCATCGAGTCCAACCTCCCTACCAGAGCAGGATCACCCAGGGCAGGCCACATAGGAACAGATCCAGGTGGGGTTGAGAATCTCTCCAGAGGAGGAGACTCCACCACCTCTCTGGGCAGCCTGTTCCAGGTTCCGTCACCCTCACAGGAAAAAAGTTTTTCTTCCCGTTGAGGTGGAACTTCCTGGGTTCCAGTTTGTGCCCATTGTCCCTCGTCCTACCACAAGGCACCACTGAAACGTCCTTCAGCTGGAAAACAAGACGGGGGAGACAAGAGCAGCCACAGCATCTCCTCGCACCTGGAGGAGGGCAGCAGGAGCAGGTATCTCCTCACAGCCACCAAGACTCTTCACTACCTCCGTGGGCTTTCTTCTCTGAGGACGGCCCGGACCCCTTCGCCCCCAACCAAGGACGTGACGCGTGGGGAGAATCCATCAGGCGCAGGCAGCCGGGTTTTCACACTTTTATTGTAAAGCTTTAGGAAGGGCTAATTACAATGGAGTTGGTCATCTGACAGCTCAGCAAACAAACAGAACAGGAGAGAACGGAAAAAGGGGATCACGACGGTGTCATGCTCACTGCTCCGAACAGAAAGAATTACAAGGGAATCAATTGTGCTCACAGCGCCCGGGGAAAACCAAGCCCAAGGCCCAAAGCCTTCCCCGCACAGGGAAATGCATCACACATTGAGAGCAATACAACCTTAGCAAGAGGCGTCGCCTTAGACATAGGTCACCATCTGAAAAATAGTTTGGGTACTTTACTCTGCCGTAGGATTATCTCCTTTAGAAAAGCTACACCTGCATGTACATAAAACTGTACAAAAAACAAGGCATCACAAGCAAGGAAATGAAATCTCGTATAAATAGAACCAACACTGAAGAGCTACAAAGGGGTCGCTTTAGATCCTTCCCACGCAGCCCGCCTGCTCCCTGGCTCCCACCTTTGGTTTTACCCCCTGGCTTGTCCTAGTGCAGTGTGAGATACAGTGAAACCCTCCCCCCCGCCGCAGGGGCGTCCAAACCCACTCCTCTTCCCTGTGCTTGTCTAGTCTGGAGCCCGTGGGGAGCTTCCCACCACCACCACCACCACCCCTCCACGTGCACAGAGGCTTTATCCTTCTGGCTTATAATTGTGCAAATGAGCTTCTTTCCCACAGCACCTTTTCTTTGCCCTCCCCCACGACTGATCCCCAGTGACACTGTCAACTTCACTGTGGGACAAATCCCCCCAGTGCCCGCTCTCCCAGGACTGATGCCCAGCGTCTTCTTCTCCTCCTCCCCAGGGACCCATCCCCGCTGCACCCCACAAAGCCCCTTAGAACCCCACTGAGGACCCACTGACCCCCTGTTCCTCCCCACAGACCCCCAGTNCCATCCCTCCTACCCCATGGGGAACCCCTCTGCACTCATCCCCTCCCCTTTTTGCACCACGCTCGCATTGAGAACATCGCCAGGTGCTCCAGGAGACAAGGCAGCAACTCCAGCCACAGGCCTTTGAGCTTCAAGGTCCCTCTGATGACCCCGAGCAGAAGGTCGAGGAGCCCACCCACAGGGGAAGGACCAGGGGAAGCTGGTCTTGGACAAGCAACCCTCAGATGTGGCTACGTCGTTCTCCCGGGGGGAGTGTCCCCAAGAGGGGCACTGGACACTGCCGCTGCCTGAGCCACAGGGAGGCGTGAGCAGTCGAGTTGGCAGTGGAGTCAAAGATCTCGGCCAACGCGGCCAAATTGCACATTCTGCCCAGTATGGCCCTGAAACTACAGAGCTACAATAAAAACAAGTTCAGGAGCGTCACCTGCTCAGGCAGCCAGACCAGGGGAACGTGGGCCCTGCCGGGCGGCCACCACAAGCAAGGGTAGAGCAGGGACGCCCGGACGGGGCGGGTGGACATCACCAGGAGCATCGCGCCCGCCTCCAGGGAACCCCCAGGCCGGTCGGCGGGGAGCAGCAGCAGGAGGCCGGGAGGAGGGTCCTGCCTCCTCCAGGTGACACTCTGAGGTGCCAGGGCGGCGAGCGAGCCAGCGGCACGGTGCCGCCAGGGGAAGGCGAGTGAGCAGGGCTGGGGCACGAGGGAGAGGGTGCGAGCAGGTGCCTTCTGCCACCCTTCCTGTGTCACCTGGGCTTGGCTTGCACCGCGGCCCCTCAGATCAACCAGAGCTGCACCAGGGAGCTGCCCGCTTCTTGCCACCGCTGATGAAGCAAAGGGAGAGGAGCTGCTCAGAGAGACGGATGCTGGAGGAAGGGAGGAGGCTGGACAGGGGTGTGTGGAGGGGCCCGTCGCTCTGCACCCCGACAGGCACTACAGCTATGGCAGGGCAGTCTCTGACCCGCAGCAGCTGGGGTGCCCTGTCCCTGCGGCGTCCCCGTGCCGGTCGCGCCCGGCCGAGCCATCTGCGATCCCACGGTGATGGACCGTGCGGACCAAAGATGAGCCGCGAGGGGAACCGTCCTGCAGTTACCACCGGCCTCGCTCCCTAAGGAAGATCCCAGAGATGAAGATGATCTATGCGCACGCCAGTATAGGAAGAACAACGGTGCAGCACAGCCCCTCCCCGTGTCCCGGCGGGGGAGGACCGGGAAGGGCTACGCAGGAATGAGACGTGAGTCTCCCGGACCCCTCCTGCCAGGAGTGCACGTGGAGCCCCCCAAAAACAGGACTGTGCCCCGGCTCCCGAGGGAGAAGAGAGGCTGAGGAAAGCTCCGAGATGTCCCCCACCGGGGAGACTCTTGGGGGTGAGGGGGTCCTCTCCCCGCCGCGTGCGCAGCGTCGCCCCGGTTGGGTACCCTGCAAGGGAGCCGAGGATGCCGGGGCAGCGGGGACCTGCCGGGGAGACCAGTCGACCTTTGACAATGGAAGAGAAAGCCGGATCCCGTGAGAGTGGCCCTGTGGCCTAAGGGCAGCGGGAGTCCAGCGGGCAGGGGCTCGGTGGCCCCCGGTGTGACCCTGAGACAAAGCTCCTCCTCACAAAGGCAATTGGTGGCTTACAGGCGGACGGGACGGAGGTCGAAGGCATGGCACAGCCGGCCTCACCGGCATCCCCTGCCCCGGAGGAGGCACAAGGCGACGGGCTGAGACGCCACAGCCGGTGACGACCTCCCTGCCAGCGGAGTCGGATTGAGGGCTTCTCCGGACCCAGCCGGTCCCTTCACTGGGGGCTTCTCCGGACCCAGCCGGTCCCTTCACTGGGGGCTTCTCCGGACCCAGCTGGTCC
>VWZK01013330.1:486909-499279 GCA_013396935.1 Baryphthengus martii
AAAAGCAGACCCCGCCTATGGCACTGGGCAGTCCCTAGGGACCCTGCAGCTTGTGGGCACAGTGACAACGTTCAGAAAGAGATCCAGGCTGAAAAACAGCAAAGTCCCTACAGTCCGGCTAGGACGCTGCCCCTCTCCTCCAGCTCCCCAGCTGCTGTTTCAGGGACTGGTCACATCTCTATTTACAATATAGAACATGAGTGTGGGCCGGACGCTGCGCTCCCGCGGGCTCTTCCACGCAGCAAACCATTCAAAGCTGGAACTTGCTCCCTGTGGTTTTTTTTTTTTTCCCTTTTTTTTTTTTTCATTTTTTTTTCCTTTTTTTTGTGTTTTTTTTCCTGTTTAAACATCTTTTTTTGTTTCTTTGTTTGTTTCAAGGACAATAAAAAGTTTCAATCAGGCAGGACTTGAATGTCATTCCTAAGATTCATATTTACAGGAGTCTACAGCAAAGAGACAGGCAGCTCGCTCCCCGTGTGCGGGGGACACCCCTCGTCCTAAGCCCCAGGAACTCCACCAGCTCTGCGTGGACCTTTGGTACGTAAGCCCTTCTCCCCAGCCGTGCTCTCCGCACCAGGAGCCTGCCCAGCCCTCCCCGGTGACGCAGCAGTTCCGAGGAGACATGCACCCGCAAGCGCTCGGAAATCGGGGGGGTTCGGATTGCTTCCAGCCTTCCCACCCACCCCTGGCCCCAGGAAACAACGGGTTAAAAAGGCGCTCCTCTCTTCCCTGCCTCACCCTGCTGTCCGTAGAGCCCACCGCCTGGAGAACCTCCGGCCGCCCAGGAGCGGATAAAGCATCGAAGTTTTCAAATGTTCCTCCGGCCTCAAGAAAGCGCCGTCTGCTCCCCGCCCCTCACGCCCAGCCTCACAGGTAGATCTCCCTCTTGGTGGTCTGGGACGAGGGGGTGGTGGCTGGCTGGAAGTCCGAGGTCTGGGTGAGAGGAATTTCCTCCATGGGAGAGTCCTTGCAGGGCTCATGGCTACTATTGGAGAAGGCACTGTACGTGGGGAGTAGGCGGAGGTTGGCCATTTTGGTGCTGCGCTCTTCCGAGAGTCTGGGGCTGCCATTCCCGACTTGCTCTTGACTCCCTCTGTCTTGGTAAGGCACAAAAGTGGAGAGTTTGAGGGCGTTCTTGGGCCTGCGGTTGGGGGAGGACTGGCCGGGCATCCAGCAGGTATCGGAGTGGCCGAACTCTGTGCACTCCCGGGTACAGGTCCCAGTCATGGCTACATCGGGCAGAGGCCGGAGATCTGCAGAGAAGCAAGCGAAAGCATCGTTACGGGCGCGCCCCGGTACCACCGCTTCGGGACCTCGGGATGGAGCACGGGGATGAGCTGCAGAGTTTGGACATCTCCGTCCTACCCGCACCCTCCCACGAGTGGGAGGGGACAGTCAGACCCACGGCCCTCCGGAGAGCTGGACCCATGGCCACCTAGAGCTGGGAGGGGAACCCAAGGCTCCTGGCAGCCGATGCCTCCCCTGCCCAGGCTCACAGCCCCAGCTCCTCCTTGGAGAGAAACGAGAGGCAGAGCACAGGGCAGAGCTCACTGAGCCTGCCCTCTTTGGAGATGAGTATTTCACAGGAGGGGCTCCACAGCCTGGATTTGCACAGCAGGAGACAGACTGATATTGGACACATCGCCCCACAGCTGTGGGCATCACCTGGACCCTGCTTAGGCTCCAGGAACTCCCTTGGTCCAGCACCTTTGGGCACCATTGATGGGTTCACCATGCAGACTGTGCCCTAAACGCAGTCAGGTTCTTGCCCTGCTCACCATCAGGCACACCAGGCCACCTGCAAGCCTCCCTAAGTGCCCATCAGCAGGAGCCCCAAGCACAGCCAGAAGTCCTCAGACATCAGCTGGTCTCCCATGGAGCCTGAAATCCCCAAGCGCAGCAAAGCCTACATAGGCAAACCCATGTCTACCTCCAGAGAGACTGGACATAGCTGATACTCATGAGTCCTTGTCCCAGGAGCACCCAAGACTCTCTGAGCACCAAATATCTGCCCCTGAGAGAGACAGGTATGTGAGGACATCAACAGCTCGCTGCTGGAGCTGGAGAACTCTGACCACCAGCTATACCAGTTCATGGTCTTGGTGTCCTCATATACCAGCCATCCTCTACCTCAGACACTACAAGGACTTCTTGAGCCTTCGTTGTGTGTCCTTGAGACAGGGAGTAGTGTTTGGCCTCTTCAGAGGCCCAAACTTGGCATTTCCATGCAGAGACGAGTGTCCCTCCAAGAGCCAACCCAGACATCAGCCATCCCTTGCCATCTACCCCAACTTGGGGCACACCATAACCCCCTGCTGCTGCCTGGGACACGTCACTGCCTGCCAGCACCAGCACCTGCTGACAGATCAAGCCTGGTGCTGATGTTGGGATGAAACAGGGAGAGTTGCTCGTGACCTTGAGACTGCTCTGACTTGCAGACGTCCCCTCAGGTTCACAGAAGTCGTCTTCATCTCTCCACCCAGGATCTCACTCCACTGCATTGCTGACAAACAGCCCTGCAGACCGATGGAGATACGAAGGAGCTCTGAGCCATACGGGGCTTTCACCGGCTCAGGGCAATCCCAGTCCCACCAGATACACACTGCACACACAGTCCCCTCCTCCCAGAGGAGGACAGACCCCCTGGCACGTCCTCGGTCCTGGGAAGAAGCGAACTGGAGCCATTCACACCGTGCTGGGGGCTCTGCCCTTCTCAGCACGCCCCCTCCTGCCACCAGCTCGAGGCTCTCGGACACAGGCGTCTCCAAGTGACCGTGGCACAGCTTCCACACATAGCCTCGGAATGTGAGGAAGGTCTTTGTCGGAGAAGGCTCCGTACAGTGCCGGGAACGGGTGACAAGGATCAGAAGTGAGAGCTAAAGGGACGGGCATGGAAAACGGGGCAAAGTGAGGAGCAAACCAGCGGTGCGTGAGTGTTATCTGGCCCTACAACAACCCGCGGTGACTGCATCCCAAATTCTCGGCTCCTCTGGGGGCCGAGGCACCCCAGCTTTTCCCCCTGGTTCCTGCGGAGGCTCTGGCACCCACGCTGCTCCCTGCGCCGGGAGCCGCCTCCCGCGTCCCGTCCCCATGAGCTGCGATATCCTGGCAGAAGCCACAAGGACATACCTCAGCGCAGACCCCCTTCACAGCCTGCTCCGCTCAGGGGACTCTAATGAGGAGCAGAAAAAGGACGAGAGGGTCACATCAGTGCACAGCCCCCAGCCTCCAACACCCACCCGCTGGATCCTCCTGGGACCCTTCAGCCTCTGCCAGCCCTC
The DNA here is from genome assembly GCA_013396935.1 of Baryphthengus martii. NCBI lineage: Eukaryota > Metazoa > Chordata > Aves > Coraciiformes > Momotidae > Baryphthengus > Baryphthengus martii. Next base: position 490,191 of record VWZK01013330.1, read on the forward strand.
CCCGTTGCTTTGCACCGAGCCCCGCAGCAACCCTCTGCTTCCCACTGCCTTCCGGAGTCCCTCGGCCTCTCCTGGTCCTGCTCCAGCCTCCTTGAGGCTGCTTGGCCACCACTGTTGATCTCTCACTAGTTTCTCCAGCCTCCTCCTAACCTCCCTGGAGCCCACCGGCCTGCTCGCAGGACTCCCACGGGGACCTGAGGCAAAGCTTGCAGCCACCTGGCTCGCGGCAGCCTGAGCAGAGGGACTGGGGCTGGGCATCCCACGGACACACACGGACACACAGACATGGATACAGCCCAGCTGGGCACACACCAACGTGCTCATGCACCACCAACGGGCACGCTCTGAGGAACCGGAGGGCAAGGAATGGCCATGGTCAGGCTGCAGGGTGGAAAAGCAGGAGCCCAAGCATCGCAGCGGGCAAGATGCCTGTGCAGGCCGGTGTGAGAGAGTAGCTTCCATTGCTTTGGGGTCATCCCACAGGGCTGGCCACAGACCAACTGTCCTATTTCCTGAGCCTGGGGAAAGCTGCCTCCTTTCTTTCTCCCAGCTACAGGACAAAGCAAGGCACGAAACCAGAGGCAAGACAGCTCGGTTTTCGTCTCTGCAAGACAAAGCAGAGACTGGAGCCTTTGTCCTAGATGATCCACCAGGTCTTCCTCTCAGGACAACAGGATGCCCCGGTGGCCACCAGCTTGATCACTTTGAGGTGCTCTGACATTATCTTTCACTTCTTCTGTTCAAGATGCCACCTCTCCCTCTCTCTCTTTCTCTTATCTACTTTCCCACCGGGTCATCATCATTTCCACTTCCAGAAATGCTTCGTGATCCCAGCGTAGGGAGCGGAGAACTGCCATCGCTTCTTCCTGGGGCAGAAGGTGTTTTGCTGAGTTTATGTAAGTAAAAGCTACCTCTCCAGTGAACCAAGCTGTGGTGATTTCCTTGGGCCAATGGCAGCTTAGAAATCTCAGGATCGAGCAGGAACGCTGTGTTCAGGGTCTTTTATTCTGCTTTTCCCATTGTCTGTGTCTGGCACTAAAGGCTTTTTCCAGCGTTGTCCCTTCGCTTCCAGTGAGATGCTGGCATCGGAGCCCTGCTGCTAAAGGAGCGTATTATGCACCGTGGGCACAACCCGCTCCGCTTTAAGAGCCCGGGAACGGGGCAGGGTGTAATTCCTGAATAGCTGGGATTTAGAGCAACCATGATCCTATGGCCTAATTCTCAGCGCATGCCGGTGGTGCAGAGCCTCCGACGTGCCACCGCAGACCGGCAGAAATCTTTCATCAGGGAAATTTTGCCCACAAAGCACCAGTTCTGGGTGCCCGGCAGGGTGCTGAGGAGGCAGAGCCCAAACTTCAAGGTGCCCGCTTCATCTTACAAAGTGCACTCGGGATTCTGGATCCCTCCTCCACCCCGGGAATGCGGTTTTGCGACTCTAAAACCCTGAAATCTAACAAAGTTCCCAGGTGATGAAGAGGATGGCCATGCCTTCTCCATCACCCCATTCCTCCACAGCATCCTGGCTGTGTCCATGCAGCTGTGTCCACGAAACTGCCGTGTTTTCCTGAGCTTTCCCCTCTCGCTGAGCTCCTTTGGAGGTCTGCTCCATCTTGCTACCGGCGTTTCCGTGCCAGAAGGTTGTACTTCACAGCCAGGAGGGCTGTGTGATGGTCTGGGCAATCACAATCCTCACAGTCTCCTGGCTTCCCCCTTTCTACAGCTTCCCATTTCTCTGGCATCCTCTCGTGAGCCGCCTCAGGAGCTGCTCTCCCTCAGCACATTGTGTAGGAATAAATCCGGGGCAGTAAAAGTCTCATCCCTTTGAACTTTTCCGATGAAAAGGGGGCACGGTGGGGGCTTTACACCGCTCGGGGCCCTCGTTCTGGCTGGAGGAGGGGAAGCTTTCTCCAGCCGTTGCTCTGTTCTGAGGCTGGCGTGGCTGCTCTCCTCTCCTGACATCCAGGGCACCTCTGCTCTTTGCGAAGGAGACTGTGCCAGGCTGTCTCCTCCGGGAAGAGGCACATATTGGTGCCGCTGCTAATTATTTCTCTCTCTTTCTCTCCGTCTCCCCACGCAGGGCAGGAGCACATCCTTGTTGCAGCCGCTTGCAAGAGCTCCTCGAATAGTATTATTGCTCTTAGTGGGGGATTTCGACATCGAACTTGAGTTCTGTCAGACAGGAGACAAAAGCAAGCAGCCTCCTTCACCAGGCACTTCCATCTCCCGCAGCAGACGTGCAGAGGTTCGCTCGCCCACCGCAAGCTTCAGGCAGAGGCTGAGAGCCAGCCTCAACCACGCTCTTTTGGGGGGAGGTTATTTAGTTTTGGGTGGATCGTTTTGGTTTTTTTCCACCATCTGCACCGTCCGCACTCTGGTTTGGTTCTCCCTGTCTTCCGTCGGCACCGACTGTGCTGGGTGAGCAGGGATGACGCGGCACAGGAGGGCAGATCTTGTGTGGGAAGGGGGTGTAAAGGAGCAGCTCTGGGAGGGAGGACAGTGGGGCTGTGGGGATGTGACAAAGCAGAGCACGGCAGGGGATGCAGAGAAGCCCGGAAGGGAGGAGGAGGGAAGCGCAGCATGCTGGGAGGTGGTACAGAGGAATGGGGAACAGGAGTGTGGGGAGAGCAGCTTGGAGGCAAAGCAGGATGCTTTCCTGAAGCGTTAGATCAGAAAGACTCATCACCTCTACCTGGCAGCACGGAGAACATCGGTCACTAATTTCAACCAGCCATCCCTGTCCTGAGCCCCAAGGCACTCTTCGGGCCCCGGTCAAGGGTAGAAGGGTGGAGCACACCCCATGCTGCACTCTGAGGGCTGGGATGTGAGGTGTTCTCTTGCTGAATGGCTGTCTTTCAGCCAGAGAAAGACACAGTGCTTCCAGGACAGGCAGCTTCACCACCCCTATTGCCTTGGTGTGGACACCTGGAAACACCCCTTGTCCCACAGCAGGCCCTCAAGGCTCTGCGGACCACTCCTGGGACATCCCTTGCAGTGGTGACCAGCTAAGACATCGTATCCCAGCTATGACACCAGATCCTCCCTGCCTGTCCCTACAGCATCGATGCCACAGGACAGGCCTCTCTAGCGCTGCTCTTTCCAACGACTCCCTTCCTACAGCCCAGCTCCTGCGAGTAGACACCATTCTCCTACTCCACTAGAGCTTCCCGGTGCTGTTGTTCTGCACCACCGCTCCCTCCAGGTACCACTCCCTGGCGCGCTCTCCCCTACAGGTACCGTTTGCCAAGAGCTCTGTTCCCTACAGGCGCCATTCCCCTATCGCGGTACCGCTGTCGGGTCCCATTCTCCCACACGACTGTTCTCTATAGGTACCACTCCCCTACAACGCGACTACCTACAGGTATCGTACCCCTGCGGCGCCGTTCCCTACAGGTATTGTCCCCCTCGGCGCGGTTACCAAAGGTACCACTCTCCCACGGTGTTGTTCTCTCCGGGTGCCATTCCCGCACCGCGCCATTCCCAGGAAGCCCCGTTCCCCCCCTCGGCACCGCTGCCTACAGGTACCGGTCCCCCACGGTGCCACGTCCTCCAGGTGCCATGTTCTGTGCTGCTGCTCCCTCCAGGTGTTGCCTCCCCCCGCTGTTGTCTTCCCTCCAGGCACTGCTGCTCTAGTGGTGTCATTTTTCTCCAGGTACCATGTTTTACAGTGCTGTTCCCTCCAGATACCACTCCCCTGCGGTGTTGCTTCCTCCGGGCACCAGCGCTCCGTGGGCTATTCCTTCTTCACCACACCCTGACGGTACAGCTGTCTGAAGAGCGGGTCCAGCATCATCTTCTCTTATATGGGCAGCCCCATTGCTGTTCTCTGCTCTATTTTATTCTATTTTCCATTCCACTCTGCTCCATTCCATTCCGCTCCATTCCTACATTAGAAGTAGTGTGGCCAGCAAGACTAGGGCAGGGATCATTCCCTTGGACTGGGCACTGGGAGGCTGCCCCTCGAATCCTGGGGTCAGTTTTGGGCCCTTCACTCTCAGAAGGACCCGGAGGGGCTGGAGCGTGGCCAGAGAAGGGCAACAAAGCTGGGGAAGGGTCTGGAGCAGGAGTCTGGTGAGGAGCGACTGAGGGAGCTGGGCTGGTTCAGCCTGGAGAAAAGGGGGCTCAGGGGCGACCTTCTGGCTCTCCACAGCTCCCTGACAGGAGGCTGGAGCCAGGGTGGGGTCAGGCTCTGCTCTCAAGGAACAAGTGCCAGAACAAGAGGAAACAGCCCCAAGTTGTCCCAGGGGAGGTTTAGGTTGGAGCTGAGGAACAATTTCCTCCTTTCCAGGGTTGTCCAGGCCTGGCCCAGGCTGCCCAGGGCAGGGCTGGAGTTCCCATCCCTGGAGGGGTTTCAAAGCTGTTGAGATATGATGCTGGGTTAGTGGTGCCTTGGCAAGGCTGGGTTAAAGGTTGGGCTCCATGATCTTAAAGGCCTCTTCCAATCCAAACAATACTCTGCTTTTACATTTCTATTCTATTCCTCATGTCTTTGCATCCCAGCACTGCTGGAACAAGCATCTTGGTCTATGCCACCCCTTGACACACCCCTCTCCATGTCTAGCAGCCTGTCTCCTCCAGTAGCCTGGAGAAGTCCCTCCACATTGGCAGCAAGAGATGCTCAACAGCCCATCCCCACCTGGCCAGCTCAGCATGGACTTCCTTCGGTGTACAAGAGCTCAGCGGCTCCTTCCCAACACCTCTTCCCCTTGCGAGGGCTTTTGGGAGAGGGGAGCTGTGCTGTAGGTAGCTGCAGAGCCACGGTCTCCTCTGCAAAAGCCCAGATACAAGGCCCCCCTTCAAGGTCCCAAGATGAGGTAGGCAGGGAATTATTCCCAGCAGGGAATGTCCACCCTCCGCTGGGGACCAGAGCAGCGAACTCGCCTCCTGCAGCTCCTCAGTCCGTCTCCGTTCTGGCTCCTGATTCCCACATCGCACGTGGACGTGACCAGAGCCCTTTGCTTCCAGAGCAGCACAAGCACAACACCAATTTCACTTTCCAGGCCCTGGGGAAGGCCGCTTGGCCTGCCGCCCATTTCCACAGCGCTGCTCCAGAGATCAATGAGCCCAGAAATATCGGGAGCCGAGAGCACGAGCGGAGAGCTCCCTGCAGTCCATGTCAGCCCCTCTTTTTCCTAGCCTGAGCTGACATCATCCTACCAACACCCCGGCAGACGGTTTTGCAGGACCGTTCCTAGCACTACAACACCCAGACAGACGGCTTCGGGGACCAATTCTAGCACTACAACACCCAGACAGATGGGCTTTCCAAACTTACCGCCGTCACTTCGGCGCACGGACAGATGGCTCCTGGTGTCTGCGCCCGACCCGACACTGCCCATAAAGGTGGTTACTGCAGTTCAACGCCACACCTACAGCTCGCAGGGCAATAAGGAGCAACACCCGCTCGTACAATAAACACCGCGAAGGAGCCTCCGGCTGATGCCAGCGTGCAGACGGGTTTCTCCCAGACCCTACGGCACCGAGCACCTCTCCCCTCACGCTAAACAATAACAGCTAAAGCTCAGCGCAGGCAGCTTGTTCCAAAGTTAATGGCCTGTCAGCCCCCAGATGCAGGCGCGGATCAAACCGTGGCCTCTGGAGTATATCCCGACGGCGCGCGCCGACTGCGGCACCGAAGCCAGCGACTTCCCTGAGCCTGCCGAGAGTAGCGCGGCAGAACCGGCACGTAATTAATGTGGACAGATGCAGCCAGCAGCTCCAGCCTCACCAGCACAGGTAGTGCTAAACCACTTTGTCGGGGGATACGTTGTTCCCTGGTTCACCAGAGCTGGAGGGACCGGTTTTGCCTCCAAACCGGTGTGACAGCGGCGAGCTGGGAAGCGCAGGCATCCCATGGCCACATCACCACAGCAATGAGAGCACCTCGACGGATGGCTCTGGATGCTGAGCGTGCTCCTGCAGGGGCAGGGCTCTCAGCGGACAGGCTACGGCACCCATGGGACTCCCACTCTGCCCCCCAGCTTCGCTGCAACCCTGCGATACCCAGCGAAACAAATTCAAACCCTTTGTGATAGATTTTGTGCCCGTGGTGCCACTTACACCATCTCCTACCCTGGCACAGTGGGGCTTCAACCTTCACCGGACTACAAAAGGCGGAATTATTACATTAAATTACTGACTGATTATGTTAAGAACTACCTTAATAGGATTACAGGGTTCAAAGGTTAGGAAATGCCAAAATTAGGATTGTCCATGCGGTCTTAATTCTGCTTTGTGATGCAGACCAGGATTACGTTCCGCTGGAAAATATTTTTCCTGGAGTCTATTTATGCCTTGGGGCGAGAGGACAGAACCACCTGGAGATAGATCAGGCTTTTTGGGAAGAAGAGGCTTTGCCAGGGAGGCTCTACCCCACAGGCTGCAGAAACTGGAGAAAGTACAATGAAAGGGTCAAGAGATCACAGAAAATTACTTCTCTAAAGCGTGGGGCTGAAGGGTAGGGGGATTGCTTTACCATTGAGAAGAGACTAGCAATTTCCTTTCCTGCCTCCTCTTGGAAGCGAAACACCTGGACAGATTTCACGGCCGCTTTTCAAACTATTTGGTAAAAATAGGAAAAACGGTGTCCTTGCAATTAAAGTTGGCCAAAACTTCAAGCAACTCAAACCAAAGTCAGGTAATGAGTATTACCTGGCAATCCTCTTCACCCACATTATACAAAACACAGCAACAATCTCGTTCCAAAATGAAATCCTAGTTCCTATAATACCCAAGCTCTGTCCTCTGGCCAACCAAGAACTCCTCATGACACCCACAGACAACAAACAACCACCAGGAAGGGCAAGGAGCCATGTGATAACCAAACCACACAATAAACCAAACCGTGTTCCACTCTAATTATTTTTTCCCCCACAAAATCCAGCCCAGGTGAGTAACACCTCCTGTGGTACCTTCAGGCCCCAACAAAGGTCTTCATCCCCGCCCCCTGCTAAAGGAGGAGGGGCGGATCAGGGCACGGGGTTCTTGCGGCTTTGGAGTCTTCCTTTGCAAGGGCTAATGATGTTATGTAAATATGAAGGGGAACCACCACCTGCTTTCCCCGGGGGCTGTCAGCTCCTGCATGCCTTGTATGCGCATTCCTGCTGCCCAAATACCGACACAATTGCTCCTTCCACATTCCCACTTTGCCCCTGACGGTGCCTCCAGTGCCTCCCACACAGTAGGATTCCTGCCAGACCCTCTCAGTGGGGGGGTTCCAGTCAGAGTCTGTGGGGGGGTTGATCTGTCCCCCTGTCCAGCCAGGGTCAACCAGGGGCACATGGGTACAGTGTCACGGGTGCCAATGTGTTATTTGTGTATCAGCACTGGGGTGGCAGCAGGATCAAGGCAGCGATCATGCCCCTGGACTGGGCAATGGGGAGGCTGCCCCTTGAATCCTGAGGTCAGTTTTGGGCCACTCACTCCCAGAAGGACCTGCAGGGGCTGGAGCGTGGCCAGAGAAGGGCAACGGACCTGGGGAAGGGTCTGGAGCAGGAGTCTGGTGAGGAGCGGCAGAGGGAGCTGGGCTGGTTCAGCCTGGAGAAAAGGAGGCTCAGGGGAGACCTTCTGGCTCAGGGAGTTGTGGAGCTGACAGGAGGGTGGAGCCAGGGGGGGTCAGGCTCTGCTCTCAAGGAATAACAGACAGGACAAGAAGAAACAGCCCCAAGCTGCCCCAGGGGAGGTTTAGGTTGGAGCTGAGAAACAATTTCCCCCCCTGCAGGGTTGTCCAGGCCTGTGCCAGGCTGCCCAGGGCAGGGCTGGAGTCCCCATGATCCCTGGAGATGTGGTGCTGAGGGACAGGGGTTAGCAGTACCCTGGCAGTGCTGAGGCAGTGGTTGGACTCTATGATCTGAAAGATCTTTTCCAACCACAATGATTCTGCCAACCAGCTACAGGGTGCCTACTGCTGAGGTGCCCTCGCCCAGCCCTTCGGAGCAATGCGGTCTCCAGCTGAGGTCTGCTGTGCCTGGAGGAACAGCAGGAGAGCTGACATTGTGGCCCTTGTGGCACCACATCCTGGTGAGCTCCTGGTCCGTATTATTATGGGATGCTGACATGCAGTGATCCTCTTACCCCATCTCCCTCCTCCCCTCTCAGAGCATCATTGAGACCTTACAGAGGGAACCTGAGCGGCTAATCCTTGTGCCCGAGACTGGGAAAGGCAGGGGTCTAATCCTGCCTGACCCAGCCCCTCTGCTCAGGCACAGGGAGCGCACCGAGGGGTCTCCTCCAGCCCCCAGCCCTGGGACTGGCCTCGGCACCCTCCGTCTGCTGCCGCCCACCGCTCCAGGCAGCCTTCCTCCAAGGGTTAATCTTCCTCTCCAGAACTTCTCCAAGCTAATTAGAAAGAGCCTGGGCAAGCGTGGTGGCTGCCACCGCTGCACTTATCTCCCCACTTCCGGGGCTCTGCCCTTATCATTTAATTAAAGCTGCAGCCCTGCTTCCCTTCCCAGCAGCAGCTAATCAGGGAGGGCACTGGAGCTTGAGGCAGCCTTTGCCACTTCGCCAGGGAAGAAGCGGGAGAAGGGCTGGGAACATGCCCCGGGAAGGACAATAAAAGGGAGAAGAAGATAAAGAAAGAGCCTCTTTGTGCTGGCAGCCCAGGGACGGGGAGGGCAGCGAGGGACCCAGCCCCAGTGCTGGTGGGGGGATGCGGGGTCCTCGCAGCTCTGGATGGACCTCCATGATGTCAGCTTGGGAATGAGCTGAGGAAGCTGCCTCCACCACTGGCAGGCTGGGAAGCACCACAGGCTAATTCCATTTCCCAGCGGGAACAGGACCCTGGACCCTCCACCATTCCCCTAAGCAGCTCAGATGCACCCTGACACCAGAACTTGTGTGTGCCACATGCCCCAGCCGCAGAGCAAGCCACGCTCAATCCTCCCAGAGGCAAGAAACCACCCGTGCCATGCAGCACCCCAAAGAAAACTGGGGACATCCAGAGTATAGAATCATAGAATCATAGAATCACTATGGTTGGAAAGGACCTCCAGAATCATGTAGTCCAACCTTCATCCCAGCATCCCTAACCACTAGATCATAGCCTCAAGTGCCACATCTACTCATCTCTTAAACACTTCCAGGGATGGTGA
>VWZK01013330.1:499895-540527 GCA_013396935.1 Baryphthengus martii
CTCCCCCGTTAACCAGGACTGCTGAAAATGATGGAGAGCGGCTTGGCAAGTTCCTCCGTCAGCTCCCTCAGCACTCTCGGGTGGATCTCATCCGGCCCCCTAGACTTATGGATGTCCAATTGGCTTAGCAGGCCATTCACTTCTATTTCCTGGACTTTGAGGGGATTGTTCTGATCTCCATCCCTATCTTCCAGCTCAGGGGGCTGAATACTACAAGAATAACTGGTCTGCCTATTAAAGACTGAGGCAAAGAAGGCATTAAGAACCTCAGCCTTTTCCTCATCCTTGGTACTGGAGAAGCTTTGTGCCCAGGGGGGATACCATCAAGCAACAGGAGGGATGTCCATCAGGCAGCAGCAATCCAGCAAGCTCCTGCACCAGGGCTCTGAGGGAGGTCAAGGGTGCACAAACCCTGAGAAATGTTTGTTTGAAGGCCACACAAGGGTGTGTGGGCACAGCCAGGCAGGGATGCGTGCTGACGGGCATTCAGTGAGAGACTCGGCCCTTTGGGGGCAACCGACCCCCCGCCGATGCTGACAGCTTCTGTGCCAAATTCCACACCTCTCTTTCAGAGCGTGGTTAAGCTAATGGGTCTTGAAAAGAAATCCTGATAACCAGTTTGTTAGCGGAGCTGAGAACAGCATGTCCTGTTCTCAAAAAAAACAGCTGGAGCACCTCTGCTAAAACTGAAGAGAAAAAGAAAAAGAAAATCAACCCGAGGGAAACCCAGCATGGAAAATTTCAGCTCTAGTGCTGGAAATCTGCTGAAGTGATAAGCAATCGAAAATAAGCCTGGATAATGCAAAATGTCAAGCAGCCCGAGGCTGCGCAGTCTATCTAATGATCCTCGTCGCAGGTTCCAAAAGCGGCTCCGAAGGCACAGCCTGGTTGGGAGATGTTGTGCGTGCGCTCGGTGTGCTCCGGGCGAGAGGGATGGAGTAATCATTTCAGCCTTACACCAACACCGCTCCTGAAAAGGGTGGTCCTCTCCCACCCCTGCTCACCTGCTAGTTCCTCAATCCTCTTGCCGTCCTAACTATACGAGTAAGAATTAATGCGTGATAGCTTTTTTTTTTAATTAATTTTCAACGAGACCCATTTTCTCATCTCACCTACGGGCTCACACCGGATGGAAGCAACCAGGTAGCTGCACGTTCAGCCTGGGAGAGCATCACAAGGTGCCCCAGTTCATGCACACGGGGACTTAAGAACCCTGGTCTGGTTTTATGAGCACTCCCTGTGTTTGCTCCTTGGTGGCTGCCTTCCATTGTACGCTTGTGTCAAGGAGAAAAGAGCTGGAATACGCATGTCTGCCTGGGAATAAAACCACTGTGAAGCTCCGTCAACAATTTAACAATCTTTCCCGAGCAGGACAATGAATGGGGGGAAATTTTTCTTGCAGGGGGGGCCGGTAGCCACACGGCAAAGTGCTGGTCGAGGCCTTTGATGTCACTTAGGTGTAGAACTGACAAAAGAAATCACAGCTTCATGAAAAGGAATTGCCTCAACATGGGGGATCTGGAAACAAAGGAAAGCAAGACCACTCGGAGAGAAGCGGAGCTGGGGAGAAGGAAGAGCCATGGAAGTGCGTCAAGCCAAACCCCAAGGAAACTGAGGGAGGAAATGACAGTATGGATTTGCATGTATACGCTTTGTTTTCATTCCACAGGTCTTTCCTGGGCTGCTTGAGAGTGAAGTGAGCACCTTCATTTGTCATTTCAGCCTTCTTTCTGTCTGTTCTGGCTGTCAAAACACTGTGGTTGCCTGAACCCTAATGCAGACGCCAAGGAGGAAGAGGCCAGATCCTCTCCAGAATTTGGTGGATATTTGAAGGATCAGAGGACGGGCACTAACTCCACTAACTCTGCTCTACTTAGACCAGAAAAATCCCTTAGGATGTTCAAGTTTTCAGTTAAGGTACCAGAAGTCTCCACATCTCCTAACAAAAGCGTGCAATTTATTGTCACCGTTGCTGACTACTTTGATGGTTAACAGCGAGGTGATACTCCAAGAAACACCTAGGATTTTCTAAAGGTCCAAATCACCGCCTGATGGAAGACATTGATTCAAATCATAATGCTCTTGGGCTGCCCCGAGGAGGAAATGCCCGTCTGCTGATGGAGGATGCACACGTAGACCCGGACACCACGCCCGGCCACAGAGGACGTAACGCATGTGAAATTCAACGTATGGCAGGTTTGTGAGCATTAGAGGTATAGGCAGGAAAATGTGGAGCAATGATCCAACACCAAATGAAGGTGTCTGATGGCTGATTGCCCACAGATGAAGAGCAGCCCACACAAGAGAGCCTGAACCTCTGAACTACCCGGCCCATTTCTCTGCAGGGAAGAGATGTGTCATGAACCCAGCTGGAAAGGCACGTTATCGATGCCTCAAACAGCCACAGGCTCAGAGGTTGAAAATCTGCAGTGGAAGCAAAATGGGGAGAGATTTTGTGGCTGACACGTGGCAGAAGCACCATATGCACTGGTCAGATCCTCCTGTGGTGCAGCCAAAATACAGGCCAAGAAATCAGTCCAGGTGATTAACATTTCTGAATGGAATCACTTACCATCTTGCTGGCATGATTCCCCACTGAGGTGTTGAAAAGATGGCCATGGCTGGGGAAAAGCCACCTTCTCAGGGAAAAATAGGAGGTATCAATCTCAATGTAGCTTGCTAAAGGTGTAGCTCTGAGCACACAGTCAGTAGTTCAAGGATCTACTGGAGAGAGTCCAGTGGAAGCTCTGAAGGTGCTGAGGGGCCCGGAGCATCTGTGTGGCCAGGAAAGGCTGAGAGCCCTGGGGCTGTTCAGCTGGAGAAGAGCAGCCCCAGAGGGGAGCTGAGCAAGGCTGTGCAAGAGCTCAAGGGACCCCGGGGGGCAAGAGGCTGGGGCCAGACTCTGCTCAGCGGTGCCCAGTGCCAGGACAAGGGGCACCGGGCACCAACTGGAACCCAGGAGATTTCCTCTGAGCGGAAGGAGAAACTTCTTTGGTGGGAGGGGGTTGGAGCCTGGCTCAGGCTGCCCAGAGAGCTTGGGGAGTCTCCTTCTCGGGAGAGATTCCAAAGGCACCTGGACCCTGCGCTGCTGGGCCCCCTGCTCTGGGTGACCCTGCTTGAGTAGGAGGGTGGCGCCAGATGATCTTCAGGGGTCCCTTCCAACCCCCAACATGCTGGGATCCTGTGACTTGCCAACCACTGCCACGTGAAGGGAGCCGAGCCAGGACAGTCTGGGGGACACAGGCCGAGCAGGGTTGTGGTTATCCCCCAGGAGCCTCTGCTCACGCCTGTATCACACGGGGATTTGTTCATGGTTGGGCAGAAAGTGATTTTTTCCCTCCTTGGCTCTTGTGCAAAGGAAGGAAGCTGCCTGATTTATATGACAGGGTGGGTTTTGTGATGCCAGGGGCAGGGAGCCACGCCTGGGTGCTCTGTCCCTGTGAGACACACTGCTCCGGGCAGTGTCCCCCAGCCTTCCTCGGGTCTGCTCATCCCCATCAAGCAGACAATAAACATCCCAAGGACCATAGGCAGCCCTCTGCCCACCATCTCCTTCTACAGACCCTCCAGGTCCTCCTCTCTCTCTCTCTCTCTCTTCTCTTTCTACTTTTAGCCCTGCTCCTCCGTCATCATCTCTGGGTTGCTCTGTCAGAATCAGTGTGCTGATGCAAATGGGGAGGTTTAGGATCGGGGCAGCCTGCGTCGGGTTTGTTTGGGAAGACTCAGGAAAAAAAACCCAGATCCTGAAGAATACTTCTCTGCCCTGTTTGTTTTAGGATGGCGGAAAAGCTCTCTAGTGGGAGAGCGGGGGAAAAGAAGGATAATCGCTTCCGATAGGGAATATCAACCTCCAGCTACCCCTGGGTGCTGCAGTTTACAGACTGCTGGAGGTTAGATGCGATAAAGTTTGCACCACTCGAGGGAGACCTGCCAGAGGCAGTCCTAAAGGCGCCGAATGAATAAAACACGCTCTTACAGAGCGAGCGAGGATGAAACCTGCTGCCTACCATCCCGGCAGGACAGCGGGGGATCCGTCATCGCCTTGCGTCCGAGGCAGACCGGCCAAAGGGATTTGCCAGCTCTCTCACCCCCGACGCACAGCGTAAGGATGGTCACGAGAAGCTTTAGATTTCACGCTCCAGCAGAGATGTAGGAAAACTTCCAGAATCAATCCAAGGGTGTAATTTTTACAGATTGTTTTTCGAAAGGGAGAAGATGGGAATAGCACAGCAAGTGAAACCGTGCGCAGTTCGTCCCCTTGGAGAGAGCCGCCCAGAACCGCACAGGTAGAGAGCGCCGAAGGATCTGGGATTTGAGAGGTCTGGGATCAGCAATTGACCCTCCAAAGGAAGCCATTAATCATCATTAAGGAGCTTTATGTCCTGAGGGACCAAGAGGCAGAACAACAGAGAGTCCTGTGTCTTATACTGTGGGTTAATAAAAAGAAAATGGGTTGGAGAAGGAAGAATAAAATGCGTGTGGGCAGCGGGATTTACCTGCCTGAAGACGGGCAGGGTTTGGGAGCCGGCTGCTGAGGGAAGCTGATGGGATGAACAATACCATGGAAGCAGCATTGTTTTCAGGAAAGGCAAGATATTTGCCTTCTCTCACTGATTTATCTGCCTCTCTGTGGGTGCCCCTTCCTGTGTGGCTAATAAGCGGCAAGACGCTAGACGTGGAATACACAATTTCGGTCGCTTTTATTCGTTTTCTTTCTAGATATAATAAATCTTGCTTTTGTCAAGGTCCCTGTTGTCTGGGTAATTTCATCTAGAGATCCTCAAGGAACAGAGATCTCCATATCCCTCAAAGTTTAATATCTTGGGTTTAGTTGGCATATTTTCAAGCAATAATTTATACAGCTGAAGAAGGAAAAAAAAAAATTACTTCTGTCTAATTGGCGTTACACTAATTACCAGCAAAATACATCAGGCAAATATCACATCTACTCACTCTCTGTCATTTTACATTCCCTACTCCATCTTCTCTTTCCTCAGCAGCTATAAAACAACACACCACGCTGTTCTGACACATCTCAGAACAAAGATCGTATCCTAACCCTCTTCTCCCTTCTCTCGCTGCCCTCCTTGGGTTTTTTTTTCACTTCCAAGCAAGGTCGTTTCAAAACAGACACAGACAGATAACTAATGGAGAACTGCTGGGCTTATGAACTTGTGCCTCCTGCCTATCTCTGCCAGATCCCTTCCCCAGCCCCTCCCAGTGTTTTTTTGCACAGAGGGTTTATGGCCATCCATGTAAAAAGGTTTTACCTTTTATATCTGAGTAAGTACATGAACACAGACAGACTAAACCGGAGGCACACGCCCTCTCACAGATCTGAGCCGATTTATTCCTGCCTCGTGGCATTTTTTGGCAGTTTACCCTAAATGATTGTTAATGGGAAATAAGTTAAACTTGCCAACGGCAGTTCTGTGCTGGAGAAAGGGTGCTGTGTGTAAATCTGACCATCTCCAAGACCCACCACAAATGCTGCCCCCATCATCCGGCCCATTCCAAACCTGCTTTCAGCTGGTTCAGAGCAGCTCTCTGCCAGACAAGTGCCCTGGTGCAGTTTGGGGTTGAGCACTGTGGAGGAGGAACCCTTCCCAATGGACACGATGGATGAAGCAACACCACCTGGAAGAGCTTAGCCTGGTAGACATGAGCTGTGCTGGGGCTGTTGGCCTCTAAGCTCAAAACCAAGATCTGTCTCTTTGTTTTGAGCGATACAGCGGTGGAAGGTGCACCCATGTAGGACTTGGTGTCTGTCAGACACCAGTTCTCACCGGTGGAAGAACATGAGGAACGAGCCTGAAGCCCATGGCGGAGATTATCCAGGAAGCTTGCTCCCCGTGTAAAGGCTCAGTCCCTTCTCCATCCCGCTGTGGTCTCCCGTAACAACGGACACGAACAACTTGTCACTACATGCCTCTCAGACCTGTCTAGATGTGCCTGCCTGAGAAAATGGAGCCCACCAGACTCGAAGCACATCAGCTATCCCCATTTCTGGTTGTTGAAAGCTTCTTCATAGAATCACAAAATGGCAGGGGTTGCAAGGGACCTCTAGAGATCATCGAGTCCAACTCCCCTTGCCAGAGCAGGATCAGCCAGGGCAGGCCACACAGGAACACATCCAGGGGGATCTGGGGAAGATGTCCAGAGGAGACTCCACCACCTCTCTGGGCAGCCTGTTCCAGGCTCCATCACCATAAAGGAAAGAAGTTTCTCCTCATGTTGAGGTGGAACCTCCTATGTTCTATCTTATACCTGTCGTTTCTTGTGCTGTCCCAGGGCAGCACAGAAAAGAGCCTGGACCCTTCTACTTGACACCCACCCCTCAGGTATTTATAGACATCAGTAAGATCCCCTCTCAGGCTTCTCTTCTCCAGACTAAACAGCCCCAGTTCTTTCAGCCTTTCCCCTTAGGAGGGGTGTTCAAGTCCCTTCTTATTGTGCTCAGAGTGGATAGGAGTTGGAAAGGGAGCCCAGGTCCAACCCCACCGCCCAGGGAAGAAGGAGCTGACCACCATGTGGCTCCTCTAAGCCGCTGTCGTGTCAGTGCCGGCCCTGAGCCTGGTTGCATCAGCTCACATGAAATGAGCCCTGGTTCCTGCCGGGGAAGCTCATCTCTCTGCAAGTGAAGGCAAACGCCGGGGCTGCCACGCTTAGCTAACCTCTGAGTCAAAGCAGCCTATCCTTGGTATCTCTCGCCAGGTGCCATGACTAATGTTAGATTTATGGAGTGTCCTCTCTGCAAGTAAAGCAAAGAGCTAGCGTTACAACCACTTAATGGAGGTGACTTCAAATCAGGATGGATGAGAGCTTGTGGGAAGGAGACAGGAAGAAAGATTCAGTAATAGAGCGAGCACAAAGGATAAAATCCTGGGGAAGAGCGAACATCTGAGACTGACATTTGACCTGTCTCAATAGCAAAGCTCACCTTGATTTTGCCGGGGACAGGGATGAATCCCTTATCCTCTATCTCGTGCCTACAAGAGGGATTTTCCACCTGAGGGATCCACACCTGACCGATCCTTCAAACTCAGGTACAAGCTATTTTTTTTGAGGAAGAAAATGCGGTGTGAAGTCCTCAAGAAGCTCAAATGGGAGACTTCATAAGCTTCTCTGGCATTAAGTTTAAATCCCACACTAATGCAGGTCCCTTTATATGGGAAGAGGTACTGCCAAGCAGGAAGGTTTATAGAGACGTTCAGGAGCATTCGAAGGCAGATAAAGGGGGAATAACTGAGTCAGATCACACAGGAGCTGGAAATGGCACGTCAAATCACTTCAAAAGGAGCTTTCTGAGGAAGCAGGTCTTTGAAAACAACAAATAGTCTGGGACTACTGAGGGATCCTGGTTGTCTATCGCTTTTACACGTGGTGGCTTTTTCTGGTTTAGACGTCTTCTAAACCTGAACGCCGACCTCAGCCGCCTGCTCGCTGCCCTTCCACAAAATCCCCGCTTTCTGCACGGTCAGCTCTTTGTGGAGCCCCAGAGTCGTCAGGTTGGGAAAATTGCTCTGACTGAAGAGTAATAATAACCAAAAGAAAGAAGTGATCCAGGCAAAACCTCAGCCTGAGCAGCTCCCCAGTCCAGCTCAGCACGCAGCCAGACAAACGGCTGTGCTGGCACAACAGAGCACATGGCACAGGGACAGGGATGAGCAAACCAAGACAGAGAGGAGAGGAGCTGCCTCTTTTGGCACTCTTGCTTACAAAACGCACGGGGTGCTGGCTGTGGTTCACAGGTTCATCAGCAGAAACGCTCGGAACTCAGCTGCTGGCTCTTCCCCAGGGATGTCACACGGATCACCTGCAATTGCTCCAAGAGCACCTGTCCAAAGGCAGGATGCTGGGTCTCAAGCCCTGATCAAATACATGCTTTAAAAAAAGTATTAAAAAAAAAAAATAATCAAAACCACCCAAAAAAAACACATAAGAAATGTCTGAAGGAGTTTCATCCAACCCCTCACTCTGAGGAAGTGTCCTCTCTGGAGAGCAACATGGTACAAGCGAAGAAGGGACCCACCCTCTCGTTCCTGCTGTGGATCTAATTCTGAAAACTTCTTCCTGCCGTGGAGTTTAGTGAACTTGAGTTGAACCCGTGAATAGTTTGAGGATGACATAAACTGCTCTTTGGAAAACAGGCTTTATACCAAAAGGGGTGCTTAGATTTGGTCCAGATAAGAATAGTTGCGCGTGACCATTTGCATGATCATTTGCATGACCATTTCCATTGCCATTTGCATGATTATTTGCAACTACTGCCAAGCAAAAGCAAAACCCCTAAATCCTCTGCAGACTGAGTGGCCATAACCTACACCTCACCTTGCAGCCATCACATGAAGGTGAAGAGCTCCCTGTTTCAACATCTCTAGGACTGAACATCCTGCCGGGTGAGACCCAGACCCGGGTCTGCCGAGATGAAATGGTGGTGGAAAGCGTTCCTGTCCTAGACTGGAGGAGATACATGACATTACTTAGTCTCCCTGGTCTGGCAGACTGGGAAATCCTTCTTTCCCTGGGTCAGTAGAAGTGGTCTTCCATGCATAAGCTTATTTTAGAGTTCTTAGATAAAAATTCTATGCTCCCATCTGTTTGCAGTTGGCTCCTATAAGGAAAGTCTCAAAAGTTTGCTGTGAACCTGGCCAAGCCTGGTGAACAGGGAAGAGTGAGTAGCAAGGTGAGTTTGAGCTAGCATATTCTCCAAGCCTGTGGCCTCTGCTGTATTACCCAGTAGATCAGTAAATTTAGGGCAGGGTCATCTCTCTGAGATGCTCACTCACAATGGCACAAGGAGCAGATCATCTTGAGTCAGGCTTCCAAACGGAAGAGAGAATAAAGATTAAGAAAAACGACAGGATTTTCTCCATCCTGTTAGTTCAGAGCAGGAAGAATGCGAAGGACACAGAAGAAGGGAGGTGACATTCACTAATTTTCATCATCTTGTCACAGACAGCAAGACAGGAAGATGTTACAGCCCAGCCCAGGATCGCAAGGAATAGAGGAAACCTCAAGAAAAGTCCAATCTCAAATGCAGGAGGCACAAATACAGCCATAGAGACCTAAATATTCTACAAGAGAAGGCACCTTTCTACCGAAATACGAAGCTTTTTATCTCCTGGGCATTGACTCAGAATGACTGTCCTGCCTGCATTTTTTATATTCACATAACATAACTAAAGTTCAGAGGCAGAAAGAGTCAAAAAAGTCATCAGAATCCAACAGGGAAATTTGGTTCCTTCCAATAACTCCTCTAGAAATATCCAGGGTCTGCTGAGGATCTTTGGAGAACTTGAGGACAACCTTACATGTCCGCTACCTCCTAATCCTGCAAGACAAAAAAGACGCCGTCAAATAAATAATTAGAGCTATTTTGGACAATGTCTGAAGCAAGAAGCATCCTTCTTAGAAGGTCTTTAGAGGATTAAAGGTATTCTCTGTAGCTGGTGGCCGTGTACGTGCTGCTCAATCTGGGGAAGCAAAAGCAGCTGTACCCTTTTTACCCTGGGATCCTCGGAACGATTACGGAAGGTGACCTGGTTGACGTGGCACGTCTGTCACAACTGCTCTGACCTGAACTGCTCTTTCGTAAGAGAAGAGTTTACCCAAGCACGGGTGCTGGAAAACATGGAAAAGAAGAAATAGGTTGAGAACAAGTTTGGAATGATAGCTCAGACGGAAACGGCGTGTTGAAACCAAGATGGTGTAACCCAGAACCATTTGCAATCTGTCCGATGTTGTCTCTTGTGATAAAAATCTTTTCCCATGTCTCTCTTCAGTAGGGATTAGGAAAATCAGAAGCTGTCTTGGGGGGTGACCCAACACTAAGTGGAGAAAGTAGAGAAGCTCCCAATTTCTTATGGAGAAACGCAGAGGCCTGTACAGCTGAAGACCACCGAGAAAGCCGGACATGATTTGTGGAAGCAGATGAGATGCAGAAGCTGGTCACAGAGAGTCTACGCACCCTAAACAACAGCAGGGCTTGGAAACTACTGGGAATGACAAAACATCCACAAGAAGTAATTCCAGCCCTGATGCCAACAGTCAGCGTTAAAAAGGAAAGAGCTGCAGGTCAGTTAAAAAAACCAACACAAGGCACAACGTCTCTGCTAGAGAGGAGTCCAAGCACCAGTCACACCCAAGCTGGTCAGATGTGTGACCTGCTGGTTCTCAGTCAGCAGAGAGGACGCTGGTGCAGAGCGCCAGCCAGACACCATCTTTCTTTATTCCCATCCTATGGGACACCCTCAGTTTCCTCCCACAAGGTGTGAGATCTTTCAGTAACAGAAGAAGTCTGCGTTCCAGACAACCTATCTGGGCTCACGGGTGTTTGACCAGGACTGGCACAGAGTTAGCTGGAATCCCTTATCCCAGACAGGAGCTCAGGCAAAAGCGTTCCTCAGCTCTCTGCCACAAAGCAAAAAGGCTGCAGGGGACGTTTGAGAAAGAAATTTGCAGACTGAACATGTGCCTGGAACACTTTCTGCAAGACAAAAGATAATGCTAAAAAAAGTATAGATTTTAAGATCTGGAGACTTCACTCTGCCAGAAGAGGAGACAGAAGGTCTTTTTTTTTTTTGGCCCATTTGCTGACTGGAAGGAACTGAATAACAATAGCAGTGAGAACCTTAGAAAGAATCATAGACTTGTTTTGGTTGGAAGAGATCTTTAAGATCATGGAGTCAAATCGTTTACCCATGTCTGCCAGGGCACCACTAACCCCTGTCCCTCAGCACCACATCTCCACGGCTTGGAAACCCCTCCAGGGATGGAGATTCCACCCCTGCCCTGGGCAGCCTAGGCCAGGCCTGGACAACCCTTGTGGTGAGGAAGCTCCTGACCAGGCTGGCATTAAACAGAGGACAGGAGGTAGCGGTTGCCCAGTGCCCAATGAGAAGGGACCATTGGCTTGGGAGTCCTCTTCTGAGCCACCCACCTTCTCAAGGTGCCGTGGTACTGCCACCGAGTGCTGCTGGAGAGCTGTGGGCTACCGTCTGGACATCCACACCGCTAAAAGGTTGTTGGCAAGCTGTCAATCATGCAGAGAAAAGAATTGCTATGAGGGTGCAAAAGACTTGGACTGAGATCAGAAGCGGAGCAAAGGGGAGCAGGAGGAAAAATATCTCCCCTGTCTGCAAAGGGTGCCAAAAAGCAATGCGTACATCCGAGGTGTGCCAGATGTTGCCGCTGCCCAGGAATGGGGCTGCCGGTCTGTGGTGGTGCCGGGAGCAGATGGCAATGGCTGGGAGGAGCACAAGGAAGGGTGGGAGGAAAGGAAGAGAGACCCAGCTGCCAAAATGCCTTGGTTGGCTCCGCTCACGGTATGGGACTCGACTCACTTCTTGAGCATATCCAAGAGAATTTCAAAGGCTGACTTGATGCACGTGATCTACGCAGCTAGGGAGGCATCTTCTAGCGTCGGAAGATTCGACGGAAAGAAACAGGAGCTAGAGCAGCTGAAGCAGGTAGAACTTAGGTGCAGGCTTGTGAAACTGGGGGCCGAGACCTGGAAGAGCTCACCAGGGGCCTCGCACACTTGCCACCGCTGGCAATCTCCTATCTAAAATGGGCCCTCTCCAAAAGACGTGAGAAATCCCAGGATGAAGTTTTATGGCTTGTCTCATGCAGGGGTTAGACGAGCTGCTCCTGCTGGTGTTACAATGCATCTACCTACCAACCTTTCTTGAAAGAAAGAAAAAAAAATGGGCTGAAAGGGTTTTATGAAGCCCAGCAGTCGAACCCTGGCAGTGGTATCTCAATTCATTTGCTCAAGCTGTGCCGAGACGTACAGCAGAGCTAGGAGACAGTGAGGAAAAAAAAAGGGCTGGTCTTGTCAGAAAAGCCTATGGCTCGGAACCAGGCGAGAGGGTTTTACATCCAGCTCTGCCACAAAGTCCCAAAGCCACGCTGCTCGCGCCTCCGACGTCAGCAGCTGCCCGGAGGCCGCTGATGCAACCGCGGCTTCGCCGTCCAAGAGCAGCTGGAGACCTGCCTCGTGGCTCAGGAGCGCCGGGATGCTACGGCGCCTCTCGCCTTCCGAAAAGAGCAGACTGAGGAGCTGCCAGCTCATGCAGGGGGGCTCACCCAAAGCTAGGAGACATCTCAGAAATGGAGATTATCATTTTCTGTTTCATTCCCCAACTGTGGAGGGAATTTCTTCCCTGGAAGGGGAGCTGCGAGAATAAACTCATTAACATCTGCAGAGTGCAGATGCTGTTGCACTAAAGTGCATCGCGAAAGCTCGTGAGATGATTGTTAATTACATATTCAGAGCGGGGTTGTAATGGGATGCACGAAAAATAGCATGGGGTCCTCACTTTAAATAATGGGGATAAACCAGATTAAAGGTTTGCCCCTGTTCTGTAGAGTGAAGCAGAATTCAGAAATTCTTTATCCAATATATCATCATCTCTGGGATGAGGGTCTCCTCCCCCTCTACTTTGCCATTGTGAGGCCATCACTGGAGTATCAGGTCCAGTTCTGGGCTCCCCAGTTCAAGAGGGACAGGGGACATTGATCAAGAAATTCCAAACCCACCTGGACCCTGCGCTGCTGGGCCCCCGGATCCGGGTGACCCTGCCGGAGCAGGGGGGACACACCAGATGATCTCCAGAGGTCCCTGCCAACACTTAATATGCTGAAATTCTGCAATCACAAGTTCCTTTGTACCACACAAGGACAGAGTGAGGCAGCCTTCAGACAACGTTTCCTAAATTGCACCGATTTGCTCCTGTACCCTTACTAAATTCTCTCTGTTGTCAATGGAGAGAGACTGGCACTTCCATACTCCAAGCTCTACATGCACCATGGCAGGGCAGATCCTCTGCAGAGAAGAATCGCTCTCAGGTTCCTTCCAACTAAAGCAAATCTGTGCCACAGGGGGAGCAGATGTCTGTAGCGAAAGCAACGGGTGGCCAAGTGGGAGACCGAGCTCAGTTCCCAGCTCAGCATAACCCACAGAAGTGGATCCCAGCACGGCAAAATGTTGGGGAGGAAACAGTGGGCAGCTAGGTAAAATACCAGGGATGACAAACGCCTGGGATGACTGAGGAGCTGGCACGTCCGTGCCAACATCCTGGAGAAGTCTTCATCGGAAACGTCGTAATTCCTCCTGAAAAAGACCTGGCTCAGCCCCTGCAATACAGCATTTTACTGCAGTCTGCACAGTAAAAAGGGTCCAAAAAAGGAGGACACTGATGTGTGTGCTAATCAAGTGAAGAACCATCTACAAAGAGAAGGCATGGATCTGTCTTCCAGTTGAAAAGCTATAAATAGCCTTGCATACTTGCTTATCAGATTGGTTCGGCTGCAGGGATAATCTCCTGGAGAAAGCAATGGAAGCCCTGTTATGTTGGATATTTATAACTAGATGAAAGCCTAAAAAATGCACAGTCGTGTCAGCCCCGCGCTCGTGCCGCGAGAGAGGGCGTGTGGGATCCAACCCGTCTCTTCGGTTTAATATAAGGTCAAGAATGGCTTAGTCTTCCCAGCTTCACAAAACCCCCAAAATCTGATCTCTTGGAGGGGCTGGTGCTGCTTGAGCAGCTGGAGAAGCCAAGACAAGGGCATGGTAAGACAGTCCCCAAAAGGGTCATCGTGATGGTCCCAAATCACTGGAGACTCTTTGTAGGAAGTAAGACGTGACCCTGTCTCTGGACAAACAAGACAGAGATGTCTGAGGTGCCACATCTCGGGTGGGTGGACTGTGGGAAATGCAACTCTGGTGAACTGACCTAAAGCCACCAGCACTTCCTAATCTCCAAATCACCTGGCCTGCTGCCAGGGTCCCCTAATAGTCTGCTTAACAGATCTTGACCATGACCCCAGTCCCTCAAGTTCATTGAACTGCCTGGGCCAGATTATCTGTAGAGCACCAGGACCGACCAGGGTTAATGCCGGCGGATTCCCTGGAGCCTTGGCCTGCCGTGGCCTTGGCACAGAACCTGGTTTATACAGGTCAGGACACCTGCTGGAGGTGCTGGAGCCTGATTTACAGATGCATTAAGAAGAGTGCGGCCAGCAAGTTGAGGGAGGTTCTCCTCCCCCTCTAGTCCGCCCTTGTGAGGACACCTCTGGAGTACAGGGTCCAGTTCTGGGTTCTGCAGTTCAAGAGTGATAAGGAAGTACTGGAGAGAGTCCAGGGGAGGCTACAAAGGTGCTGAGGGGCCTGGAGCATCTGTGTGGCCAGGAAAGGCTGAGAGCCCTGGAGCTGTTCAGCTGCAGAAGAGCAGCCCCAGAGGGGAGCTGAGCAAGGCTGAGCAAGAGCTCAAGGGGCCCCGGGGGGCAAGAGGCTGGGGCCAGACTCTGCTCAGCGGTGCCCAGCGCCAGGACAAGGGGCAATGGGCACCAACTGGAACACAGGAGGTTCCCTTGAAACAGGAAGAGAAACTTCTTTGGTGGGAGGGTGTTGGAGCCTGGCCCAGGCTGCCCAGAGAGCTTGGGGAGTCTCGCTGCCTGGAGAGATTCCAAAAGTGGCTGGACACTGGCCTGGACAGCTGGGCCCCCTGCTCTGGGTGACCCTGTGGGACCAGGAGGGTGGCACCAGATGATCTTCAGGGGTCCCTTCCAACCCCCAACATGCTGAGATCCTGTGACTTTCCAACCACTGCCACGTGAAGGGAGCCGAGCCAGGACAGTCTGGGGGACACAGGCCGAGCAGGGTTGTGGTTATCCCCCGGGAGCCTCTGCTCACGCCTGTATCACACGGGGATTTGTTCATGGTTGGGCAGAAAGTGATTTTTTCCCTCCTTGGCTCTTGTGCAAAGGAAGGAAGCTGCCTGATTTATATGACAGGGTGGGTTTTGTGATGCCAGGGGCAGGGAGCCACGCCTGGGTGCTCTGTCCCTGTGAGACACACTGCTCCGGGCAGTGTCCCCCAGCCTTCCTCGGGTCTGCTCATCCCCATCAAGCAGACAATAAACATCCCAAGGACCATAGGCAGCCCTCTGCCCACCATCTCCTTCTACAGACCCTCCAGGTCCTCCTCTCTCTCTCTCTCTCTCTTCTCTTTCTACTTTTAGCCCTGCTCCTCCCTCATCATCTCTGGGTTGCTCTGTCACCTTCAGGGGTTCAAATTTATCTTTTCCAGGCCCATCATCATCACTGCCCTGTGACATACTTCCAGCACAGCCACGTGGCGTCAGCTTGCCCATATGCCCTTCAAGCCTCTCTTGAGGCTTCAAGCCTTTCCTCCCAAGGGCACGTGGGAAGTCCAACACTGTCATCCTGCACGAGGAACCTCTCCATACTGCTCCTCCCCGTTGACCAGCTGGTACTTTAAGGAAGAAAGCGACCTGCACAACACTCCTAGACAGGAGGAGGCCTCATTTTGCAAGGGCAACAAATGAATTTGGGAACCCTGCCAGCCCTGGCACCACCACGTCTTCCTTCAAGTCTTGAAGCATAACAAACTCCAGTGTCACTCCAAGAACTAACCTGGGAAGAAGGAAGAAACATTCCACTGGACCCTCAAAGCCCCACGTGTGCCTTAATAGGGGGATCCAGTGGGTTTGCAGCTCCAGGACTAGTTTGACACACCCTCAGCCATTCTCACACCACATGCAGACCTGTCCCAAAGTCCAAGACACTCCCAGAATTACATGGAGACCTCAGGAGAAATCTTTCCATGTCCTCTTTATCCCTGCCAGAGGTTTCTTTGAACTCGCCACCTCCACCACAACCTCCCCTCAGTACAAAAGCATAGAAGGCAGCAGGTACAGGAAAGTAGATGTTATGTGCACAGCCAGAGCCAAGTCCGAGGAAGCAACTAAAGCTGGCCAGAGAAGATAGCTTGGGGAGTGGGCTCGTTGAGGGTAGTCAGGCAGGCAGCACAGAGGCAGCACAAGGAGCAAAACTAGGGATGAAGCTGCGCCAGGGCAGGGGAAAGCCAGCTCTCCGCAGGGAGATTGCAGACACCTCTGGTGGGGTTCCCTGGTAAAGGTGGACCCGAGCAGGAGGTGACCTGGAGGGCCCAATGAAGGCAGGACACGTCGCTCTCGGGTGTGCCACCACCACGCTCTCTCTGCTCCTCCGCTCCACGGATCTCCTCACCCCAGCCTGTGCCACTAAATCTGCTCTCCCCCTCTGCTCCCTGGGAAACTCCCACGGCTCCGGCACCCACCACAGCACAGAGAGCTGCCCCAACCACCCCTACACCCCTGCCGCGGGGGGCAGGCACCCATGGGATCACCTGGCTGTGGCATGCAAGGTCACCATCGGCTGGGCTACGACCCCTTCCACGTGCCTCCTGCGCTGCCGTCTTGGACCATCCCTGTCTGCATCACACCAAACCCACCTGCCTCCTGCCAAACCCTTCTCTCCTCCTCAACCCTTCCCACTCACCCATCTCCTCGCCTCCCCTGGACCTCCTCTCCCTCACCCACCTCTCCCTTCCCCACCAGCTCCTTGATGCTCTCTTGCTTGGAGCCTCACCTCTTCTCCAGCCTCCCAGCCCCACCAGTCTTGAGCGTGGCAAGCCTGGCCCAACCGAGCTCCTCGCCCCGTCTCACCCACACCAGGGGAGGCGTGGCATCGAGGACGAAGAGCTCGGGCGCCGGGTCTGTGGGGAGGGGGCAGGCACGCGTGCCGCGACCACGTACCGTTCTCAGGGTGCTCCATCTCCCCGATGCTGCCGTCGGGTGTGGTGCGTTCGTAGTGGTCCTCAGGCAGGGCGAGCGGCCCGATGCGGGGCCCCGAGGATGATTTGCTGCTTGGGGTCTCCGATTCCTCCAGCCCGCTGTCGTAGTAGCTGTGCTGGGAGGGATCCTGCAGGTCCTGAGCCTGGCTGGCTGCGGAGAACGTCACTCGGCGATGAGGTAACTGGGAGAGAAGAGAAAAGCTGTTGCATCACCCAGCCAGCAGACGAAGGGAGAAGCAGAGAGCTCCTGCCCAGCGCTTCTGACACCAGCAAGGTCCAGCAGCAGCCCCCCGCAGCCAACCTGAAAAACATGGTGCCAGGCTTCACCTCATCAATAAGCACGCCAACAGGCACTACCCCACCTTCCATGGTCCCTGCGCTCCCCTGACCCAGCAGCTCCCTCCATGACTCGAGTTCCAGCCTCCTTTTCCAGCCAGAGAGAGATGTCCATGACAGGCAGGCTCCAGAAAGGTCCTCCATTAGCACAGCACCCTGAGCTATCGCTCCCATTTCTTCATCTGGAGTTTCCTCTTTGCTCTCAGACTCTGCAGCCACCCTTGGTGCTCCCAGAGCCCCCATCTCAGAGACCCACCTGGCTGAGCCCACCTGAGAGCCTCTCTAATGGGATCACAGCCAGTACAGAGCTATGGTGACATCACCACTCACCCTCCAGCCTCTGGCCTGACACCATCTCTCATCCTAAGAGGTCCTCCATCCAAGGTCACCATGGCTTCTATTGTCTGCTTGTTAAACATTTCAAAGACCCTACTTCACACTTTGTCTCCCCAGCTTTGCCTCATGATTGGGAGGAGCTCCCTGCAAACAGCCATTAAGCTACATCATTATCCCCCTCCAAATCCTTCCATAAAATCCTTCTTTGTTGTGATTACCGAGGAGTGGAGAGGGTAGCACAAGTTCAGAGGGCAAGAGCAGGGTGAGGAGTGCAGAGAATGAAACACAAACACTTGAGAGAGAGAGGGAGAAAAAGACACAAAAATCACCCGTAAATGTAGGAAAGAGCCCAAGAAAGGAGCGATTTGATGGACATCCGAAGGTCATCAAGAGAGAGAGGAATCCACACAGCGTTTTGGCCAAGAACTGGTTTTTTTTGTGGCTGTTTTTACTACAACTGAGTGGCAACGAGGCATCCCAGCCAGCACCACCGAGAAAGGGGATGGCATGGAAAGGAATGGAAGGAAGAACACACAGGGAGCACTCAGATGAGCTGGCTGCTTTTGGGTTGGTTGGACCTGATTAAATTCACCCCAGGTGCTTAGAGACCTGATTTAAGTAACTTCAGAGCTGTTAGGGCTTTTTTTTTTTTCCTCCCATTTTTTTTTCCTTTCTTTTTATACTTTTAAAAAAGAATTCGTAGAGAATCAGGGAGCTTCCAGAAGACTGGAAGTGAGCTAAAATAGTGCCTGTCTTTAAAAGATGAGAAAAAAATGAAAAGAAGAGCTAGAGAATTATAAAACAGTTAGCTTAATTTCAGTTCCTGGAAAAATACTGAAACAGATAAAAGAACTCTTTGTAAGTACCTACAAGATAACAAGGAAATGAGTAGCAGCCACTGTAGGTTTGACACAAACAAACATGTCAAGCCATTGAACTCCTTCCTTTGAAAAGCCATCAGGCCTTCTGGATGGAGGAGGAGCAGCAAATGTCATCTCTTTGACTTTACGAAGTGGTTTTTTGAGATTATTTTAGATGATATTCTCCTAAGGAATGCTGGGAAGCAACGGAGGTGCAGTGTAGCACCTCTCTGCTTAGGTAATCGAGTGCGACTCACGGCACGGTGGATGAGAAGCGTTTGGAAAGTTGGATTCGGAGAGGAATTACCCCAGACAGGCCTTTCAGCTGGGAAGAGGTTTCAAATGAGATTCTCCGGGTTGCATCCTGAGTCCATCGCTCGCCTGTATTTTCATTAACTGCCGGGATGACAGATATGGGATATATCTGTCACGTTTGCATGCGCAGGGAAAAATAATCACGGCACGAGCAGCAGGCCGGCTGAAGGACTGGGGCCTACAACAGAGCCTGGGCTGACGATCCATCAGCAGTGTCAGTCTCCCACCAAAATAAATAAATAAAGAAATAAACAGATAGATAGATAGATAAATAAAAGGCATCTCTATTGGGATGTGTCAATAGTTGCTGTCTCTCAGTGTCTGCTGGGATCCAGCAGGACTTCAAATGGCAGAGCTGTGTCCAGCCTGGGCACCACTTTCAAGAACACGTGCACCAGTTAAGCAGAAAGGAAGAGAAACAAGCAGCTCTCAGAAAGCACAACAAAACAGAAAGAGACTGAGGAAACTGGTTTGGGGAGGAGAAGGCTACGGGTGGCCAAGGCAGCACTCTTCAAGCTCATAAAAGCCTTCTGCAAAGAGAAAGCTGCTGCTTTTGACCATGGGTAGACCAGAAGGAATGGCCTTTACCTGCAGAGGGGAGGTCTGAGCTCAGCCACCACTGGAAAAAATACAGTGGTGGGTTTAGCCAAGTGGGGTAGTTTGCCAAGGCAGAAAGTGCAATCTTTGTCATGAAGGGACAGGCCAACACGTCGCGGGAGGTCTTTGTGTCAAGGCTAAGGTCAAGGTGGTCCTGCCCACGTCAGAATTGTGTGCAGATGACCCTCCAGAGGTCACCTTCCAGCCCACTTTGTAAGTTGTGAAGCTGCACAGAGCTCGTAGAAGCCTTCCTTGCATGGACGTCACTACCCAGCATGCCAGGCAGGGCTCTCCCATGGCCTTCCCCAACCCCTCCTGTCTCTCCAACGCCGCTTTCCTCCTTTGCCGCGTCTCAGCTCTAGCTCAGAGTTCCTATTCCACTCTGTGCTTATAAAACCCCGGACAAACCAACCAACCCGGGCTCCTTGGGGTGCCTGCAATAACACAAACAGCCGCAGTAACCCAGCCCCTGACAGCTATGATCCCTCCCCGAGGGGTCTCCTTCCAAACAGCATCGCCTTTACCTAAACAACATCTCTTTTAAATGTCAGATCCCACCTGGCAGCCCTTCAAGTGGCCCTTCTCACTGCAGGGCCAAGGCAAATCCACAGTCGACCCCGCTCCCCTGCGCTGACGGGGGTCAGTGCCCGCCTCGTACTCAGCGCAGTCCCCACCGCACTGCCACCAACGCTCTTCACCAATAATCGCAGCTTGTGTCTGGCTGAAGCTCTCCACCCGGAGAGTCAATGGAAAGACACTGAATCCATTTGTCTGGCAGTGACTCACAGAAATTGGGTTTTGTTTGACCTTCCTCTGCTAGGTTAAAGAGCCTTTCTGCACACGGTGTTTTCTACACAAGAAGTTGCTTGTACAGTGCAATCAAGGCACTCCTCAATCTTCTTCTCGAGAAGTTAAAACAAACCGGGTTCCTGAAGTTGCAACCTGCAAGCCAGCAAATCAGGTTTGGGGCCTACGTCTTTACTTGCCCCACTTTTCCCCCGTTCCTCATGAGGGACAATTCCTGTATGACTGCTGGTGCCACCTTACCGGGGCTTTCTGCAGAGCCTGGCTTCTCCTCCTACCTGGCTTCTCCTCCTACCTCTCAGGTTTTTCCCCTCTGCGGACTGTATTAGCCCTTTGGCAGGAGCACACGCTGAGCTACTCATGCAGCGTGACCCTTAAGTCCGTTTTAAAGTCAGCGCTTTCCAGGATCTAAACCAAGCATTCCCTATTTCTCAATGTACAGCTTTGCGTTCGGCTGCGTTAAAATGCACTTTGTTTAAATGGGCCCGGTTTACCAAGCAATCTGGATTGCTCTGCATGACTGCTCTATCCTCATCATGATCTCCCACTCCACCAATCTCCATGTCAGCTGCAAATTTTATCAGCAGTGATTTTATATTTACTTCCAGGCCGTTGATTACAACGTCGAACGGCAGCGGGCACAGTCCTGCTGCCGAAGAGCTCCTCCAGGAGAACCTCGTTTCACGAGGACTCCCGACTGGTGACTGTTTTTCTTCGCTAAGCTGTTGATAAACCAGATCTTCATCTCTCCAACAATGCTTTACTTACATAATGAGTAGTGTTAATTCATAATAATAATAATAATGATAATAAACAACGACATATTGCATTATCAACTTGGCATCTTCAAAGCACTCCAAGCTGATCAGCTTCACGCTGTGCTCTCACACCAACATCAAACCAGCTCTGCTGCCTCAGACCCACGGGTACACCTAGAGCAGACCCAGTTCCTCACAGTGGCCAGGAGCAGATGCCTAAGGAGAGGCTGAAGAGCTGGACCTGTCACGTCATGACACTGCCCAGTATCCCTTCCCGTCAAGCGGCGTTGACTGACGTCAGCGCTATTTCCATCACCGAGTTTCCTGCCTCGGCTCTTCCCTGGGGCTGGTGAGAACAGCAACCCCATCACTATTCTAGCCGGCTCATGGCAGCACTGCCCTCCCACTCCTCCTGGCCTATTCTGGGGTCTCCAGCTCCATTAACACCTCTGGATCACAGAGCTCCTACTGCAGAACCTGGAAGCCTCCTTGGTGCAAGTGATTTCATTCAGTTATTTCGAATTCCATTATTTTCAAGATGATAATTTGAAAGTCTTTGCTGGTTACCAGCACACTGGCAGGTACTGCATCCTACGTTGTTATGTCTCAGTCCAAATCACTGGGACTATTTATTGAATGTTTTTGCATTTTTCTACGTAATTAACAATTTTGCAATCTCCATTTGGAAATGACAATTACTGGATTCCACCTCTTCCTAGCACGTTTTTTTTTTAAGTACTCCTTACTGCGTTGAGCTTGTCAGAATTGATTTTCCCCCAGTGTTTTTGGCTTTCCTTGTCAATTTTCTACACTCCATAACTACTCATTTCTACTAATTGGTCTACACTCCCTCCCTTTTCCCTTTTCTTCCCCCTCAGTATTTAGTAGTTTGCTATTTCTAACTGCTGTCGCCACTTTGCCACCGCACCAGAATGGGATTTGGGGCAAAGCTGGCTCTTGTCTTAGCTGAGGAACGGTGGCTCTGAAAAAAAAAACCCTCCTTTCAAGGGCTCCCCAGTGCTACTCTTTATTCCTGAGGGGCAGACCTGCTTGTGCCAGCCTGTACCTCTGAGAAGCAAATCGAGCCCCCATCCCCACTTTCCACTGGGAGCACCAGCACCGGCAGCTGCCTCCAGCACCGGCGGATGCTCTGCTGAAGGTATTCAGCTCCTGGAAAAACCTGTGGCTTTCTCTTGTGCCACAGCTCAGTTGGTTGTTTTGGTTTTTTTTCCTGAGCAAGGACTTGTCTGTAGCTCGTAGGTTTAATAACCCCCACCCTCTGTGAAGTGCTCTCACGCTTCTCGGAGTCCACGCCGGCTTTTGGCCTCCCCGGCAATCCTGCAGCAGGGAACTCTGCCCACGTGCTACGTGGAAAAGCAGCTCCCTTTACTTTTACAGCCGCTGCCTGGTAATTTTTCCTTGAACTTCTCCTACCTGCAGGGTTATGAGAAAACATGAGTAATTGCTCCTCGCTCTACCCATTTCCAATTTCACAGATCCGCGCCGCATCCCGCTCCGCCGTGTCCTCTGCGAGCTGCGGCGCACGAGGACGTGCAGCCCGTCCCTCTGCAGATGCCCGGCAGGTCGGGCCAGCTCTGCTGCCCTGCTGCTCTGGGTCTGTTCCAGCTCCACCACAGCCCTTCCGCAGCAGGGAAGCCAGGGTCACACCCAGGGTTCCAGTTTGGGGGCTTATCTGACAGCAGCAGGGATTTGTTTGGGTGAGAATTTTTCTTGGGCTCTCACCGGCAGCCTTCCCAATCTGCTTGGTCCTGGCTGCACACCCCAAAACCCCCCAACACCAGTCCCTGTTGAGGGACTCCTCTGTCCTGATGCCCTCTACCATGAACATCCTCCCCGCCAGATGCTGGAGGGGGACTAAGGAGATCCCCTCCCTCCTCAGCCCTGCTCTGCTCCCTTTGCCTTTTCCCTCCATCGCAAACATCTCCAGCTCCATGGGGACCTGCACCAAGCTGATTCTCCTTGAAAAACCCAGGGAAAACAAACTAAGACAAAAAAAACCCCACCAGTGCTACGAGGAAACAGGGCTGGGGGCTGTCCCATCGGCTCCCACCCCACGCACGGCATCAACCCCGCACAGACAGCGTGGAGATTTGGTCCCATCTGACGGACCAGCAATTGTGTTGCTCACAAGCCAAACCTTAAAATCCAGCCCCGGGCACCCTTTCTTTTCCTGCCAAGAGGAACGGTGTGGTGCAACGGCCCCGCCGAGTCGAGGCGGAGAAATATCAAAATTGTTAACTACCTCGCTGCTGATCCCAAAGCGGGATCGGCGGCTAACGGGCTCCTCCGGCAGCCTCCGAGCGCTCCTGCTCCTCCCCACATGCCAGGAGCCTCAACGGCCTTTCAGCCAGCTGCCAAAGGAGTTTGCTTCCCCAACGGCCGCCACAATGCAGCAACTCACAGGGCTGAAAGTGAAAGGCAATGTCAGACCCAACGCCCGGAATATCAAAATAAGTGACAAGGGAGCCATTGTGGCACAGGAGTTAGTCAACTTTGGATTAATTCATGAACCCCTCTCTTTTACAAACCAACCTGGAGCTGTGCAACATCCCTGGTGACTGGGAAATAAAAAAAAAAAATAAAAAAAATAGCAGTGATAAGCTCAGGGACCATGCCCCAGACTACACAGATCTAACCTCTCACGTTTGGAGGTTTTGCTGCATGGGGGAATGATTTTATTCGCCAGGGTCATGTCTGGAGAGGAACACGGCTCCGGCACAATGCAACACAGGCTTCTGAGCGGGAGCCTGAGGGGAATAATATGCCCATGGAAACCAGGGCAAGCCTCGAGGAAAGCTGGACCTGAATTGCCAAGACCTGAATTGCCAAAAAGCACCCAGGGCCACGCTCTAGCTCTAGGAAACAGGACACAGGCTCAGACCGTGGCCACGAGCAGCCAACCATTTTACAGCTCATCTGCACAACAGCAGCCCGAGCTTCTGCTGGTGCTCTGGGGTGAGGATGGAGTCAGAGCAGATAGCTCTTCCCATCCTTTCCTCTGCTACCCCAGCAGCACATTTTTGGAGAAGAAACTCACCCAAAAGCATCCCCTACTGCTTCTGTGCCCACCGTCACGCCCAAGGGTATGAAGAGCACGTGGTTTGAAGAGCTCACAGTGTTATGTGGCACCAGGCAGAGAAGCAAAGGCAAATGCTGTCCTGGCTCAACACCAGCCTCCTGGCACCTATGGTGACCTTCTACTCTTCAAGCACTGCTTTTCTCCCTCCTGTGTCCCTCCGGTCCCCATTGTGGTGCGGGGATCCTGTTTGTCCCAGAAGTTCCTCCCTGCCCTGCCAGCAGCATCTCCAGGTCCAGATTTTCAAAGGCTCAAGGGCCAACTATCACTTCGTAACATGGACTCTCAGTAGAACTGGATTGCTCCCTCTTAACACATGAGGCAAGAGCTGGTACAGAGCAAAGGAACAGGTCCTGGGAGCTCTGCCTGCTTTGGACAAGGGAGGGATGGAGCAACCAGGCAGGACAAGTGCCTGTCTGGAGCTCCAACCAGCACAAACAAAGGAAGGAGACAGATGGCTCTAAGTAGAGGTGCGGTCTGCGCACACCAGTAAGACCCCTCTTGCGTTCAAAAATTCCACTCAAGTCTTCCCAGAATTTTGTCGTTGCAGGTGGTGTCTCCAAACGAGCAACGACAATTCAGACTTAAAGGCCTGACTTGGTAGGTCAGTTTTCTGACCTACCAGTTTGATGATTTGCTGGGGTCACCTCCATCCCACCTCCCGTGCTTGCTACAAGGCACATTGGCAATGGGGCTGACAGTTCTGCTCCATCGGATGTTCATGAGATCTCGTTTAATGGCTGTGCTCTGCCCACAGATCCTGGTGTCCATCCCAGGATCTGAAGCGAGGGCTGTCCCCAACAACCCTTCAGCTCATTTGCAATGAAGCTACAGAAGGAATCCAGAACTGGAGGAAAAGATGCACAGCAATCCACGTGAATCACACCTCCCAAACCCAGGTACGAACTGAAAAGCAGCTCTGCTGGCTCTTCTGAGCGGTCGTTCCCGTGGCTTCCTCTGCTGACAATTAGCAAGTGCTGACCTTGCAGCCAGGAGAGAGGTGCCACAAGTCTGGCTGAAATAATGATAGCAGAACAGCCATCCGAAAATGGACATCGGCTCCCGAGGCGTTACTTAATGAAAAAATCCGGGTAAAATGTGGCCTGACTCCACAGAGGTGCCCTGAAGCCTCCTGAAATTTGCATGACGCTCCAAGAAGCCGCCGAAGCCCCGGTGCCAACCTGCCTGGTCAGATGGAATTTATCTAACTCATCGCAAGATCTAACGCAATTAGAAACCCATTTAGACGGCCTCGGGACAGAGATTGCCTCACCTCGCAGCCCATCCCAGCTCCAAGCCCATCAAGGATGTGCAATTTGGCTTTTCTTTGGTTGAAATGAAGACTGGGAAGGAAAATATGGAAATCAATCATCGGAAGGGCGATTCATAAAATCTAAAGGGGTCATAATCTTTTTGGAATAATGTCTAAATTGGACTGACCGTGGTGGCCTCAAATGTCTATCACTTGCAAGCTGATAATAGAGTCATTTCGTACGTAGTTGGTCCAGGGCTGAAATTGCTCGGGACACAGAAGGAGGTCTCATAATCATGTTAAAACCATCTGAAGATCCCAGGGAGAAAAAGGTTCCAGGACTGGGAGTAACACTTGAATAAAGCCCTCAAGGAATCCAACAGCTGTAGAGTGGGAAAATAATGCTGGGAAAATAATGAGCTAATCTGGCTCCCAGTTGCACCCAGTGGAGCTGACAGATAGCATTGAAAGCTCTGGGGTCACAAGCCACAGACTCGGAGAAAGAAAAAAGAGAGATAACGAGGAATGCTTCAACGGAAGGCTTTGCATGGAAAAAAAAAATAAAAAAATGTCAATTTGTTGAAATCAGATCATTTTTCAAGTGAGTTTCAAAGTTGGAGCAGGGGGGATATCTTTGCTGACATGTGAAAAATGGAAAAATGATGCTCTTGCAAAGGTAACTTTCACTTCAGAATCCAAGCCAAGTATTAATTATGCAGCTGAAGTCAAAAAAGTCAGTCAGAATCATGCCTTTAGAAATCACTAGGAAAAATAAAGATATATATATCTATCCATCTCGAGCCAGTGATTGACTCCGGCCAAAAGAGAAAAAAAATAAATTAAAAAAAATTAAATATCTTTTTTTCCCCCCCTTTGATGGCAATGCTGTTTTCTAACCACCTCTATTTCCCCAGACAAAGGGCAGAAGCTTTTCCTGCTTGGCCAAGGAATTGTGTCTATTCCACAAGGCTGCACCAAGGCACTCTAGACATCAGCAGATCCCTCGCTTTAGCGGTCTGCAGCCAACCAGTGCCTGATGATGACTGATGACACTGGGTAAGACAAGCCCTCATTTGGAGCCACCAAACAGGTAAGACAGGTCATGTTGTAAGGCTCCTTAAGGCCACTTATCTTGCCCGGTGTTGCCACTCCCACCGGCACAGGACCCCTGGTGTGGAAGAGCTGCCCTCAGATCCCGGGTGAGCTGTCAAGACCTTGCAGATCTTGGCTCAAGAAAAAAAAACATCCTGAACGTTACAGAAGGTTTCTGAGCTTTCTTCTCTGGGCAAGAGACATGCTGATAGTCCCTAATAAACTGCGATCTACTTGAAATCCTTGGAAACGCTCCTCCAGGCGTTCCCAGGGCCTTGAATCACAACACCCCAAAGGTCTCGCCCAGCCTGAATAATAATGAAGGGCTCTTCAAACATCTGAAATACTGATTTTGCTTTCTACTGGGCTCGAGTGCTTTTGATGAAGAAGTAGAAAGATTAACAGATTAGTGTAAGAGGAACATCAGACATCACATTAGCAAGACATTTAGAGCACCGGCTCAGTCCGGAGCTTCCGACAAGAAGTTCCCCCCGCCAAGCAGGGCTGAATATCTGTCAGAGTCTCCCTGGCAGCAGCTCTGCAGCTGCTCCAGAGCATCGGAGAGTTTGGAGCCTGTGAAAACCAGGCCATGGGGGAACTAAATAGCTCCAGGCTTTCAGGTTGCCGGGGCCTTTAGAGCTGTCTCCGAGGAGCTGAATCAGGGCACTCTGCTCCAACCACTCTGGAGCAGGATCAGTTCCAAGGGAGAGGTGGTGACTTCGCTGCCCTCCTCAAATGATGGCTTTAAAGACACCTCTGATGAAACCTCGGCCGCCCGGCGGTGCCGTGTTTAGGTAGTAGGTCACGCGGTGGGTGTTTTGCAAGGGGAAGAGGTGCTCGGAAGGATGTTTACCTTCTGAGGCAAGGGCATCTTTAAGGATCTCTGGGCAGGATCCACACGGCATGGCTGTAAATGCCACAATGGATGTAAGCGCTGAGATAACGTAGGAGCTTTCTCCTGCCCTCCTAGCAGGTCACTGCCACAAACCTACTCTCCCACCCACTCTTTCCTGTGAGCATCTGAGGGACTGAGGCAGTAAACAGCTTACACCATGGGAAACCACTCATGCAAAACAACTGGGAGATGTTTTTAAGGGATCCTGGGGAGTTGTTTTCTTTCTGTTCCTTTGTCTGACCGCCTCTTACTCTTGTCCTCTCAACCACAGGGTTCAGTTGGGAACCCCACTAGGGAAAGAAACAGGATATAGAAAGCAGATCCTCAAGGGTGCTGATGGAGACCTTCCAAAAACTCCAGAAAGTCAGAGAGAAGACAAGGTCAAGGGGGAACCCTCTTGGGAGGGGTTGAGTGGGCCTGACTCCCAGGCATGAAACCAAGACCGAGCTACAACCAAGTTGGACTGATGGAGGCTGGCAGCTGCTGTCCAGGACAAGAAGAGGGAGACCAAGGTGCCAGAGGTGGCCTGTGCCCTTGCAGTCAGGCTTCTCCTCACCCATGTTCAATCCTCCACTGCCTCATCCAAGCAGACTCTGCGCTTCCTGGGGCACTGAAGGAGCAAAGGACTACGGGAAGAATCCCTTTCAGAAGTAATCTCCATTGACCATCTTGGTTTCTCCCAAGAGCAGAGCTTAGGTTGTGTAACTGCAGCTTGGATGGACCGGCTTGCAGGGCAGTACGTCGGAGCACAGCTCGCCCATGGAGATGGGCTGTGCCCAGGGTTTCATGGGCAGGTGCTCTCACACCACAGCTATGGGTGGGGATGGGGCAGGGAGGGGGAGGAAGGTGCTTTGGGCTTGGCACAGGGCTCAGCTCCAAGGGCAGCGCTCAGAAGAACATGCCGGCAAGAGAGAGATTTGGCGGGGTACTTCCAGGACTGATTGTCCAAGACCCCCCAAACCACGAAGGAAAGAACTCCTGCTCTTTGCGACCCGCCCCGGCACCACCCCACAGGAGTCACCCCGTGCACGGCTCTTGCACACGATTCACACTGGGGGTCCTGGGTGGAGCTGGTGACACAGCATCCACCTCTCCATTCTGCCCCACGGCCTCCTGGGGCGGCCCTCCCCAAGGAGCTGACACGGTTCCCAGGGACAGAGCTGCTCCATGCCCCTTCGCTCCACGTGTCCTTTTAGCCCTCGCTCTCCCCCGCAACACCCCACCCCGTCCTGCCCTACATCACGCACCCTCTCATTACTCCAGCCTCCTCTCCACCCTCTCCCAAAACATCCCAGCTCTGTCCTCACCCAGCTGCATCCCACCTTCTGCCCTTCACCCCATCCACCGCCTCCTGGCTGCCCTCTGGGCAGAGGGACCCCAAAATGCGTGGGGGACACACCCCAGGGTGGGTTTTGCCCCAGGATTTGGGTGATGGATGAAACCGGCTGCAGGGCTGGGCCCCGCTCCAGGCTGGTCTGTGAGCACTGCAGCTGAGAGCCCGGCCGAGCGGGCAGCGCGGTGCTGGGAATATCAATCAGCGCGGCTTGGCCCGGCCGGCTGCCGGCACAGCCAAGGCTTTCATCGAGCGGAGGATCCTCAGCTCGGCTGCCGGAGCCAGCCGGAGGACTCAGCCCCGCGCTGCGCAGGGCTCAGCATCCCTCTGTACCAGGGCCAGCAGACAGCCGGTCAGGGAGGGAAAAGAGACAGGGGAGAGGGAGGTCACTGCTCAAGCAGAGCAGGGGGAGACATCAGGAGAGAGAGATGGAGAGGAGAGGATACAGTTGTGAAAGAAAAGAGGGAAGAGTGAGAAAAAAAATACGAAGTCGCCCAGATCCAAGCTAGGGAAGATCACGTTCACGACTGACCGATGCAGGCGAGGGCCTGAGGGTGTGAGAAGTGAGAGGAAGAGGAGAGCAGGGAGGAATGAGCAGCACCTGGCTCAGCAGGGTGGGAAGAGGGCAACTGGCCAGAGCTGCAAGGCACGCAGGTGGCCCAGCCCGATGTGAAGAGCCCCAAGCAGGTAGCACAGGCTGGGTGAGCATTCAAGGGAGCAAAGGACGAGGACCCAGGCACTGGTGGGGGTGGGGACTGTCAGTCAGGAGACTCAATGCTCTACTTGATGGGACAGGGACACTAAGTTGCCACCACCTCCTTGCAGACTCCGTGCTTATAGTCACTTGCCCAAGCTCCACGCTACATCCATCCCAACATCATCTCCTGCCACGTACAGGCTGTGTACACCCCACTGCCACCGCGTCACCCTGTCTCACTTCTCTGTGTACCCCCCATACCCTCTCCTGCAACAGTACAGGCGGCACGCACCACTCCCCCCTCACCTCCTCCGGGGACAGGGGTCGGTTTTACCCCTACTTGTGCCACCTCCTTCCAGAGGAGACACCCCTCCACGTCCCCTACCCTTGATGCGCAGCCCAGACACGTGCACCCCGCTGTCACCTCCGGCACGCCGAGCGCAGGCTGAGCACACCCCGCTGTCACCTCCCCTGCGGCACAGCCTGCGCACACCCACGCTGCCTCCGGCTGCACAGGCCGGGCTGTACCACACGGCTGTCTCCCGTGGCTGAAGCTCTTCATTTGGATGTCCCAAATGCCCCCTCCCCGGTGCTCTCCCAGGCACGGGCACCTCTCCCTGCCACACATCCAAACCCCCAGCACCCGCCAGAAGCTCCAGCGCGTTCCTGCCGTGCCGGTGCGGCTCTCGGCGCCCTTACCAGCTCCCCAGGAGCCGGCACAGTGTACAACCCACTCCCCCAAGCACCCCACTGATGCTCACAAGTGTACTCAGAGTTATTTTCCAAAGCTCAGCCCCAGCACTACAGACCCCAGGACCTCACTGACCTGCTCCCTCATTTGGTCCCCACACTCCAGAGCCAAATCTGAACCAAGCACACTTGATCCCAGGAGCAGGAGCTGATTTGCAGTGCCGAGGAACTGCCTCCCAGCACAGCAGCCTTTCTGAAACTGGGGAAAAAAACAGGGCAGGTCCCCCATGAACCCTCAGCTCCATCTGCAGCTCGTTGCTGGATCCATTTATCAGCTCATTCCACGTGAACGACCTTGAGAAAACCCACTGACCCAGGACAGGAGAAGCCTTTCCCAGACATCTGCCAACACCTAAACCTGCAATTTATGGCGACTCGAAGCTAAATTCTGAAACAAGACAATTTCATTTCTGTCCATTATGGTGGTTACAACATCCCTCTCACCCCCCCCCCCCCCCCACAGAGTGTAATTAACGCTGCACCGCGCGCTCAGAGCCCGTAGGCAGGTGCAGACACCTCTGCTGAGCTCGCTCAAGTTACCACCACTCCAGCCAGCTTCTCAGATGGTGGGGGGCTGCAAGAACCCGCGGCAACCTTGGGCTTGTGCCAGGAAAGGCTGCAGCATAACCCCCGGCACCCCGTATCACAACAAAGGCCCGAAGGATGGAGCAGAAGAAAGAGACGCTTCCCGCGCCAGCGTCTTGAGAGGTTGCGTTCTCGCCCCGGGTTCATCAAAGGGCTGCCTGGGAAAAGGAAGGGAAGGGAAACTTCTCTCCCAAAGTTCCCAAAGGGAAGCAGATAGCGACGCCGAGTCAAGCCCCTAGACTGCCCTGCCCAGCCCTGCAGGGACTAGTTATTTGGGTGGTTGCTGGTGTCTCCTTTCCTCCTCTGCAGCCATCGCATCTCCCCGCAGGTCTCAGCCCTGCCTGCCTAGGAGGCCCCAGACACTTCCTGGACGGTTCAAGATAAAAACCTTATGCTGTTAGCAAAACAAACTAGGAGGCTTGTGAGAGCCAAGGCTGGCACAGGGCTGAAACCACCGAAGCCAGAACCACTGGTTTCCCCGGATGATCTAATCTCGCCCAGCGCCAGAGCTCCTCTCCTCCATCCAGCAGCCTGGTGCGGCCGGTCGGAGCCCCTGGGGAAGAAGAGGTAAAGCTGGTGCGACGGGTGCAGGGATGTCAGGCCCCGTTTGAAAGAACAACCGTCAGAAAGAAGAGGTGGCCAAGGAGGGGTCTCTGAGATGTGATGTCCCGCTGGAGGAAGGGGAGTGTAGGATGAACCAATCCACAGCCCGGAAAAGAGGTGCTGACCTGCTCCTGCCTACCAGAATCCATCCTCTCTCCAGCCCACTGGAGACAAGAGCCCAAACAAGCCCCAGGGCAGCAGCATCACCCCCAACTTGCCTGCCAGGAAGGGCAGAACCATCTTGATGGGGAGCGTGGCCGCCTGGCTCCTTCGCCCTCCCACCGCCAGCCGGCCAGCCAGGGAGAACCTCTCCTGCTCTGCAAGGATGCCCATCGCATCCCGGGGGGCGGGGAGGGGGAGCACCAGATTTTGGCTGCTTCCCACCCCCCGGCAGCGCTGACGCATGGAGGCTCCATCTGCAGCGGGGCGCGTCCTCATTCCGGCACGGCGGCGGGTGGGAGGCAGGCGTCTTCCAGCCCTCGCCGGCAGGATTTGGGTCACGCTAGTCCGGCACCACAAGGCAGGGATCTGCTCCTCCACGCGTTGGCTTTGGGATGTGGGTGGGTCTCTAAAGGACGCGCGGATGAACCAGGAGAAGCTGTGCAGGGGGGATGTTGGGGTGGGAGAAAGCCCAGGCTGGTCCATAGCTCCGCTTGCCTCCACATCCACACACAGACGTGCGTGTGAAGGTACACACGTGTGCTGTGGACCCTGTCCCTGGAGAAACGATCTCCTTAGAGGGCCAGGTGGTGACTGGAGATGGGAGATGTCAATCGGGGGAGGAGGTTCAGTACCAGGAAGCCTCTGGACTGGCCACACTGGGGCACAGTAGAGGGCTCGGGAGATGGCCGGCCCACGTGAGCATCACTTCTGGGTACTGCAGGGCCTGGTGGCTGAGGACATGGAAAAATCTGCCTGGGAAACTGCTGGGAGCAAGAGCATCTTCAGGGGCAGCAGGGAAAATAAGGCACAAAAGGTCAAAAATAGAAAACTTTATTGAAGTCAAATCCAACAGGGCAGCTGAGCTCAGCCCGACGGCAGGAGCCCAGCCTGCCGCTCACCGGGATACAAAGGAGGGAGCCGGGGGCTCCAGAGGGCACAGAGGGTACAGCGGGGGGGAGGGGGGTGTCGGAGAGAGGGTGGTCCTCACCCACAGGGCCCCAGGAAGAAGGCAAAGCCACAGGCACTCATCCCCCCTCTCCCTCCCTAGCTACTGAAGGATAGACCCGAAAGGCGCCAAAGCAGAAACGTGGTGCAAGCTGACTGGCCAGACAGCCCAAGGAAAGAGGGTCCTGCAAGCTCCGGGCTCATCCCAAGACCTCCTGAGACAGCTCCAAGCTCCAGTGCACACCAGCGAGCAGCCCTTCCCAATCCACAGCCAAGATCTACCTCCGCCCTGCTCCGCGCACAGCAGAAACCCCCCGCTCGGGCTAGACCGAGAGCAGTGACCCGACCGCAGCAGAGACCCCGGTGCCCCACTCCTCCAGCCCTGAGCACCAGCCTCAGCACACGGCCGGATCCGTGATGCCTGCAGGAAACACCACGGCCACCGGGATCCTCTCTCCCTCCTCCACAGCGGCTCCCGCAGAGCCAGAGCTGCGGGCCCGACGCCGCTCGCGCTCAGGGAAGCCCCGTTTTCACGGCGCCGGCCGTGGCAGAGGGCCCGAGCCTGGGGGAAGCCAGAGCCTGAGCCTGGGAAAAAGGCAGAGCTTTGCTCCTCCACCCAGCCCCACCTGCCTGGGCAGCCACAGCCGGTGCCAAACTCCCTTTTGGGCGGCTTTGCCCAGGGATGGGGAAAGGTTCAGCCGCAACGGCAGAGCCGGGCTGGTGACCCACCCCTCGCTGCTCCCCAGACAGGGGGCAGGGCTAGAAACCAGCTGCCCAGAGCTGTGGCAGAAGCAGGACCGGTTTCTCCTCGCCCCGAGGCAGCCCAAGCGGAAGAGATGGATGGGAGGGAGGATGGACATCGTCCTCCTCGGTGCTCTTAGAGCCAGTCCCCCTCCAAAAGGGGAGCCAGGCGGGTGGGATGCCCTCCCCAGAGCTCCACATGCAGAGGCACACGCATGCAGCACCCGTCACATCACCGTCACCCGGGCAGCGCCCCCAGGACCCAGCCCCGGGCGCTCTGATCAAGGGCTCCGACAGGCGTTTTTTTTTTTTGGCTTACCCTCCCCAACCAGCCCCGTCCCCTCCCTGTCCCCATGAGCAGGCTCCGTGGCTGGGCTCCGGGGGCAGTCCTTCGCCAGCCCCCCCAGGTCACGCGTGCAGGGCCGGGGGCCAGTCCACGCTCACTCCCACACCTCTGTCCAGATGGCTCCCCGGTGCAGCGGGGGGGCCGTTGCCGGCCTCAGGATGAGCTCTCCTACCTGCTTGTTGGTGTATTTCTGGGGGTTGGTGCGGTAGCTGTAGTCCGAGTACTGCTCGGAGCCCGTCGAGTTGTTGTCCCCGGTGCCAACAAAGGTGTTGGTGGCCGGCAGGTCCTGCACCACTTGGTGCTTCTTGGAGGCAGAGGGTGACTGAGGCTGCAGCTGGATGGAGGGCAGCGGCGAATTGGAGCGGTAGTGGCGACCCAGGTCCGGGCTGCCCGGCGGGTAGTTGAGGGGCAGGTGGATCCGGGGGCTGTCGCTGACCGAGTCGTTCATGAGGTTGAACTTGAGCGATTTCTGCAGCCCCGTCTCCTCCTCGTCCTCCGTGGGCTTGGGCGGCTTCGGAGACTTGCTCTTCTTCACCTTGCTCTTGCTCTTACCGCTCTTGCTGGCCTGCTTGGGTGCGTACAGGTCCTTGGTCTCCTTCTTGCCCGCCTGGTAGCCGCTCTTGGCCTCCCGCTGCCGGCAGTAGCGCACCAGGACGACCAGAACGATGACCAGAGTGACGGCCACGATGCCGGCGATGACTCCGAAGAGGATGTTGCTTCGCTGCTTGCTGCGCTCGTATTCGGGGTCTCCGGCGATGTCGATGTCGAGCGGCGTGTCCAGGCTGTGCCCCACCAGCGTGTCCAGCAGCGTGCGGTTGGCCAGCGTCTCGTTGACGTAGAAGTGGACGAGCGCCGTGCCGTGCCGTGAGGGCTTGCCCTTGTCGTTGACGCGCACTACCAAGCGGTGCAGGCCGTGGTGCTTGCGCAGAATCTCCTTCTCCAGGGTGATGTCTCCACTGTGCGGGGAGATCTGGAAGAGCTCAAAGGGATTGCCTCCTGTGATGCTGTAGGTCAGCTCCGCGTTGACACCAGAGTCAATGTCCTCCGCCTTGACCTTGCTTACCTGCTGGCCAGGGCTGGTGTGGGGCAGGATGTGTTTGTAGGTGGCATTGGAGGGAGAAGTGATGAATGGGGCATTATCGTTCTCATCCAAGACGTTGATGGTCACCCCTACGTAGGCAGACCTGGGAGGATCGCCACCATCCACCGCCTTGAGTCGGAAAGTGTACGTGCTCTGTTGCTCCCGGTCAAAAGAGATGCTGGAGAGGATGGTGCCAGTGCCATTCTGGATGACAAAATCCCCGTTGTCTTGCTCCACCGACAGCTGGATGCGGGCATTTTCTCCTTTGTCAGCATCAATCACCGTCACCATGCCCACAGGGCTGAGGGGCGGCATGTTCTCCATCACCGAGAAGTTGTAGCCGCTCAGCATGAACTTGGGGTCGTTGTCATTCCTGTCCATGACGTTGATGGCCACCGACGCCGTGCCCTTGAGGCTGGGGCTGCCCTTGTCTGCCGCCACCACCAAGAACTCGTAGCGCTCCCGCTGCTCTCGGTCCAGCACCGCCTTCACCCGGATCTCCCCGGAGTCGGGGTCAATGGCGAAGGAGCCCTTGGAGGAGGGGTCCATCACTAGGGAGTAAACCAGCTTGGCGTTGGAGCCGCTGTCAGCATCGGTGGCACTCACCTCCATCACCAGGTCATCGGGCTCGTTGTTCTCGGGGAAGGCCACCTCGGTGAAGCTCTGGCTGAAGACAGGCGCG
Source organism: Baryphthengus martii (assembly GCA_013396935.1). Taxonomy (NCBI): domain Eukaryota; kingdom Metazoa; phylum Chordata; class Aves; order Coraciiformes; family Momotidae; genus Baryphthengus; species Baryphthengus martii. The sequence continues at coordinate 534,805 of VWZK01013330.1, forward strand.
TTGTCATTCACGTCTACCACCTGCACCTTCAAAGAGTTGGTGCTGGAGAGGGGCGGGTTCCCCGAGTCCACCGCCACAATCTCAATGGTGTACTCCTTCACCGACTCGTAGTCCAGCGGCGTGGTGGTCTGTAGGAAGTATTTCTTCTTGCTGTCGCTCCCCGTTTCGCTAGCCTGCCGCAGCTGGAACGGGACGTCACCCGCCACCACGCAGGTCACCACGGCGTTTTCGCCTTCATCTCGGTCGGACACCTGCACCAGAGCTACTGCTGTCTCTACTGGCACGTCCTCCGAGATGTTCGCCATGCCATCCTGGTGGGTGACGAGCCCAATGCCCCGGATCTCTATGGAGGGCGCGTTGTCGTTCATGTCCTTGATGGTCACCACCACCTGGGTGCGGGCGCTCTTGGGGTTGGCCCCCTTGTCCTTGGCCATGACGGAGAACTTGAGGGTGCTGACGTCCTCGCGGTCGATGGGGCCCTGCACGGTGATGAGCCCCGTGGCGCGGTCCAGGCGCAGCAGCCGGCGCACCATGTCCGAGGCTTGGTGGAAGGAGTAGTCGATTTCGGCGTTGGCGCCTTGGTCCGAGTCGTTGGCTTTCACCTGCGGGATAGAGGGAGGAACGGTGAGCGGGACGGACGAGGCGGCGCGAGCCCCTTTGCAAACCTCTGCACTGCCCACCGAGGCCTCCTCCAAGGATGGCTGGGGGGGAAAAAACAGGATTTCCTCTTCTGGGGCCAAGAACTACGGGGCAAAGAGCCTGGGACCGGCAGAGCGGCTGGGAGCGGCCCTCCGGCAGCCAGGGAGGCTTTTCCTTGCTCTTCCAGCAAAACCGGCTGGGCCAGTTGGCCGAGCTCCCCTCCCGGCCAGCTCCGGCACGCAGGGAATCCTCCGGAACCCGCACCCGCTTCGACCCAGGCGGCAGCGGGGAGAGACGTCTCTGCTCCACAAAACTCTCCCTGAAAAGGGGCTCCAGCAGCCACCGGGTAGTAGCAAAGTTGTGGAGGAGGGAAACGAGGACACGCGGAGCCGCCACAGCTCCGGAACGCTTGGGAAGGCAGCCAAGCGGGGACTGGGGCTGCCTAAGCTCGGCATCGGCACCAGAGCCATCCCTGCCCGCCCGTCAGGAGCCTCTGCATTCGCATAAACCGGCCTCTACGCCTCTTATTTGCTTTCTAAAGGAGATGAGGTTTGTCTAACATTTGCCTCCCTAATCGGCTCTCCGAGCAGCCTCTTCTCTGCACCATTTGCTGCTCCGCCGTTATCTCGCTCGGCAGATTTGGATGGAGAACGAAAGTTGTTAAATGTAAATTCCACCTTTTACCTCCACTCGCAGAAAAAGAAAAAGAAAAAAAAAAAAGCGGAAGTCATTTTCCCCCTGAAAGATAAAAGCTGAGGAATGGCAGCAGCGGCGGCTCAGCCCATTCTCCTCCCGGCCGCGCCGCTGCCTTATCTGCTTCCAACTTCCATTCTCTTAACAGTGAAAAATGAATTCTTAAAAAAATTCACATCGGAATTAGCAAGCAGATGAGAGCTGGCCGCGCTCTGCTTATTAAGATGGCAGCTGCAGATAAACAGATGTCGGCTACTATCATCTCAATGCCCCCTCCAAGCCAAATCCACCGAGATCCACTCCCTCGGGCTCCCCGGGGCCAGTTTGCACCGCTGCCTGAGACGAGGCAGAGCCCCTGGCCCCTGCGGACGTCCGGGCACCCCCGGAGCCACTGGCAGCCCCCAGGGATGGGCAGCGGGGACGTCTCCTGCCCCCCCATCTCCTGTGCGAGCCTCAGTTTCCATGGAGCAGTCAAGGGAATGTAACTTATGAAAGGGTCTATGTCTTGTCTGTGGGCAGCATTGAGCCCGGTCTGGCCCGAAGCCAGGCTCGCCGTGGCCCTCAGGTCCCAGCCCTCCCCGTAACCCGCAGCCTTGCTCTCGCATCCCCGCCAGCCCTGCTGCTGTCCCCAAGTCGAGTCCTGCAGCCCCTTTCCCGCACGTGCTTCCCAACCTCACTTTAGCAGTTGAGACATCCCAGAGACCTGGCTGCAGGTGATACGCTGGGCTCCTATGGCTTGCAGCCCTGCTAGACTCCTTCCTCCCTTCAGGAAGCCGGGTTGTTCCCGCTGCAGCCAGGCAGGAGGGGAGGTGGGGAGAAGAAGGAAGCCCTCATGCTCACCTGAAGGACAGAGTGGCCCATGGGGCTGTTTTCGGAGAGCTCCGCCTCGTAGAGGGCCTTCTCGAACTTGGGCGCGTTGTCGTTCATGTCCAGGATGGTGATGCGAAGCAGGGCGCTGCTCGCTCGCGGCGGGTTGCCGCCATCCTGCACTTTGATGGTCAGATCATAGGAGTCCCACTGCTCCCGGTCCAGGTTCCCCATGACGATCAGCTGCGGCTGCTTCTCGTCCTGATCCTCCGCCACCTGCAGCCCAAAGAGCTCCTGCGCCTCCGGACCAGCCGTCAGCTCGTAGGAGGCAACACCGTTGGCGCCCGAGTCCCGGTCCATGGCCAGCGGGATGGGGAAGAGCGTCCCGATGTTGGTGTTTTCGGGGATGGAGAGGGTGAGAACGGGTGAGGCAAAGTTGGGGGTGTTGTCATTGATATCGAGCACCTCTATCTGCCCCTCAAGCAGGCGTGGGCTGTTGTTCAAGATCAGGTCAGTGATGGACACTTCGAACTCCAGGAAGCAGGGCTGTCCGGGCACGAGGTGCTGGCACTCACGCAAGCTCTCCCGGTCGATGGAGGTCTCTGTGGTGTAGATGTCTCCAGTCTTGCCATCCACACGTAAGTACGGAGCCCCCACTTCCAGCTTATAGAGGTGTCCCACGTCCGGGAAGCCATAGTCAGAGGCCAAGCTTCCTATGAGGGTGTTGGGGGGTTGTTCCTCTTGCACTTTGTAGACCACGCGCGTCCCAGAGACCAGGGCAGGGAGCTGGAAGAGGAGCCACAGGCCCAGGCAGGACACCGGCGGTTTCATCCTGCGCCGCAGGGGAGCTGCAACGAGATACGGACATCGGAGGTTAGGCAGCCACAGGCCCCCCAGGACCATCTCACCTCAGCCCACTTCCCCGGCCTAACCCTTTGGGTGCACCCTCCGTGCCAAGCGAAATCGGACACGGTCCCAGAGCAGAAGGAAAGGGGCTTTGGGGGCTTGCCTGGGTGATCTGGCCCTAGATGTGGTCTCCTGGCAGCCTCCGCAAGCCAAGTGCCCGGGAGGACCGGTTCCCGCTTGCGAAGTTCCTGCGACGCCCTGCTCGAGTGAGCAACCCCGGCACAGAAACCTCAGCCCTGGCTGCCTGGCACTCGCAGGAAGCCACTCCTGCCACCGGCCACCCTCTTCGTCACCAGGCAAACAGTAATTAGACCCAAGGAGGCACACAATCAGGGTGAACGGCACGCAGTCCGCTGCCGGCAACCCGATGGGAGCTGGCCAGGCTCCGCGACAGCTTCTCACCACGGAAACACTGGAGCATTGTGCGCCACGCACCGCACGGGCACCGCCTGCCACGCACCGAGGGGACACGGGGCCAGTGTGCCCAGCTGCCAGCCCCGCAGAAACGGGGGCACGGGGGGTTCGGCAGGGATATGGGGCTGTCACCCACCCAGCGCTGCAGGGACACGGGGCACTGCAGGGACGACACCCACCCAGCACTGCAGGCACATGGGGCACTGCAGAGGCGCAGGACGCTGTAGGGATGCGATCCATCTAGCACTGCAGGGACACGGGGCACTGCAGGGATGCCATCCATCCAGCACCACAGGGACATGGGGCACTGCAGGGGCACCAGGCACTGCAGGGATGCCCCCCATCCAGCACTGCAGGGACACGGGGGCACTGCCAGAATCCAGAGCTACCTCCCATCCATCTCTGCAGGGACACAGGGCACTGCCTGCACTGCAGGAGCACCGCCCATCCATCACGGCAGGGACAGAGCAGCAGTGCCCTCCTGGCACTGCCAACAGAGCAGCACTGCCAGCCTGGCACTGTGAGATGCGAAGGCACCACCCACCCATCGGGCACTGCAGGGATGCAGGAGCTCTGCACAGCCCCCATCCTGCACTGCACGCGGGGCACTGCCATCCGCTGGTGCCCTCACAGAAAGAGGGGGACTGCCCGCCCCTGTGGCAGAGGGACCCAGACCCCGCAGCCGTACCCCACGGAGCAGCGGCCCCGCACAGCCCCAGCGCGCTGCCACGGCAGGCACAGCATCTCCCCTCGGCTCCACAGTCACTAGGCAACCCCACGCCCCGCGCCGGCAAAGCCCGTTCCCTCCGCTCACTGCAGGCACGCTGCTCCTTCCCGTTCTCTCCCACTCCCACTCCAGACTGGGGCCCCGCACGCCCGCTCCGGGCGCCCGCCCGGTGCCAACGGGCGCCCCACCGGCTGCGGAGGCAGTGACAGAAGCACTGCCCCCCTGCATTGCAGAGACTCGCACTGCACACGCTGCACCGCAGGCACCCGGCCACTGGAAACCTCCTCCCGGTGCACAGGCTGCAGAGGCAGCGCCAGCAGCACCACCAGCCCCACAGCCACTGCACCCCTTCTGCACCAAGCCACGTGCCCCTCTCTGGTGCCACGCTCGGCCACCAGCTTCCCTGTCCCTCCACTTTCCGTTCTGGGAACACACTCTCCTCTTCCAGGCTCCAGGAGCACCCACGCAGCTTCCGCTCGAGTCGCGAGCTCATCGGCACCCAGAAAGCCCAGCGGTTGGGTGCCCCAAAATCAACGGCCGCAAGCATCTGTCGTGGTCCTACCACAGCAACTTTCTCTTGCTGCTCCCATCACTCCCTCTCTCCGTACTCCGTAGCCGGCCCGATGGACGAGCGCTCCTCCACCATCTCCCCTCCGCGGTGCCACAGAGCAAGTGCCTAATTCGTGGTTACTCCGGCATCACACAGATCCTCAACAAGTGGAGCATCCTGCACTGTCCACCCTGGCACCTCCCACAAGCTAGCAGCTCCCAGTCCCTCCACCCTTCTGCTTCCCCACGGAAAGTGCCTCATCGGCGGCGTGGGAGAGAGGAGCTCTTCCGTCACAGGTGAGAGAGAACACAGCTCTGTTTCTGGAAATGAAATGATGGTCCTGAAGCCTACTTTGACTCTGCTCCCCTGTCCTGCAAGCACCCTTCATGCAGAGAAAAGGTATTTCCACCTTGCTGAGGACACGCGGAACTGTCCAGACTGACACCGTGTGCAGATACCTCCGAGATGTCCCCAGGAGAAAGGGAAGAGGCAAACAAGACCTCATCCATCTCTGCACAAGGCTAAGGATGGAGGAGGTGAGAAGCTGAGCAGAAACACAACTCATCTCCTCATCAACACAGGCAAGCCCCAGTCGTGCGTGTTCACGCACACACGTGTGCACGTATCTGCGTGTGCACTACCAGCATTTGGCTGTATATGCCAAATCACATGGAATCGCAGAATCCCAGCATGGTAGGGGTTGGAAAGGACCTCTGGAGATCACCTCATTCAGCCCCCATGCTCCAGAAGCAGGGTCACCCAGAACAGGCTGCCCAGAATCTCATCCAGGTGGGTTTGGAATCTCTCCAGAGGAGGAGACTCCAGACGCACGTTCGCGTTCCTTCACGTGCGCGCGCACCGAGTGACGCGTGTGCCTGAGGTGGGGGGGAGGGAGCACGCCCCTGTCGCCGCCGGCTGTGCATGTGTGTGATGTCACCTGGTGCAGGGGTACTTGCACGGTGCGCCTGTGCACGCCCCAGCTGGGTC